>OY754335.1:0-600000 GCA_963573305.1 Pyrrhosoma nymphula | reverse complement strand
TGTATTATTTAATATTTTCATATTATTTCATGAGGCTTATATGTACAGTCAAATAATGAATTAGGGCAATGTTTAAACACGTGGAAACTGATAAAAGGGACATGTTTTTGCAGTCGTGGCTTTTCTTTTCCGTGGAAAAACCGGAGAAGGAGGTGAAAGGGGATGGGGAGGAGTGGAGAGCGGGGAAATGGTGGTTTTTTTCAGGGTTAACAAACTTAGACAACACACTATTCAGTGGATAACAATAATCGGTGGTGGTCTTTCTCTTTTTTCGGCTCAGGTCAAAATTTTCGGGGTGCTGCTTCCCCCCTCCTTTCCATTGAATTACAATAGAGTATTTGCACCCGGGAGGATTTCGATTGAAATGCAGTTGATTCGATAAAGTGTATCATAATTAACATTACTTTCGATTAGTAGCATTAATTGTTGCTTAGTTTGCGTAATAATTAATATTTAATATGCATTGTTTTCGCATCAATATTGTGCAGACGAAAACGCTCACCTATTGGTTCCTCGGTTTGTGACGTCATTTCGTACTATCTCATCAGCGTGCAAGGTGACTGCGTCTGCATTTTGAAAACGGTGGATCGGAGTAAAGGAAAATGCGTTTAAGGACGGTATTCAGGCTTTTGGTTCTGCGATTAAATTATTTAATATTATGATCGCTATTTAATAATTTAATCGCAGAAACAAAAGCCTGAATACCATAAATATGAGCTGCGAAAATCTACAAGAAAAATACGTTTAAGGACGTTCTGATGGTTTCACTCTTACCTTAAAGGGAATTCAACGAAACTTGCTGGAAGCATTAATTATGTTTTCCTAAAGCTACCAGAATTTTTCAAAATTATTTGCCGCAGATTTCTTATGATATTTGATGTGAAAGTGGGCATGAAAGTACATGGGTTCATATGGGAGCGCGAGGCACGACTAGCTTTATTCATCGAAAAGAACGTTTTCTAGTTAAGAATAAGAAAAAAAAAATAATTTTAATCGTCAATAGAATAATATATGAAAATCATTTGATATACTTTCTTTTTATTATTTTTGTTTTTATTATTCTTAACTAGACAAAGGTTCTTTTTGATGAATTAAGCTACTCGTACCTTGTGTTCCCATAAGAACCCATGTAATTTTTTGTCTACTTCTCGATCAAATATCTCAAGTAATCTGTAGTTAACAATTCTGAAAAAAATCAGGTAGATTTAAGACAACATAAGCAATGCTTCCAGGAAGTTTCGTCGAATTCTCTTAAGTTGAGTGAAACCACCGAACGCCCTTAAGTGCATATCATGGAATCAAGTTTCGTGAAGGCTTCTTAAAATTATCTCCCGACGGTGGATGCTTTAATGATTGGCCATGCCGATTATTTCTTTACACGACACATTTCGTTGTGTTACAACTTGAAAATGTAACACCATGAAACGCATCCTGTAAATGAATGAAATGCACTGGAAAGTATTGCAATGCCTTTTCAATTCAACCCATCCTGATTCCCCGTCAGCAACCCTCACCTTAGCTTCACCCAGTAAAAAGCTTTTTTCTTCTAAATTATACAAAACAGGTGAGAATGTCCTGGTTGTATTCTAGGTTTCTCTCTACTAAGATCCTCATTACTGTACCGTACCTGCCATTAAAATAAGGTGCTCAATTCTTTAACAGACTCTAATTCCCGTGATCTCATCATGGGTTGACTTTCCATTTCTGAACCCAAACTGATCATGACACAAGGATTTGTTTCCCCTCGCCTCCTTTCGTCTATTTATATTCCTCAGTACCACTTCTACTGCATGTGATATTAGGCTGATAGACATAGTCCCCACATTACATTGTTCCTCCTGCAAAACTCTACCTTTTCCCCTGGTCTTTTCTCATTCCCAGTCCAAACTCTCCCATTTCATTTCCATCCCTCTCTTCCCTTACTGCCAAGTTCTGGTCCCCCATACCAACTTTTTTCTACCTTCCTGCTCATATACCACATCTACTTAGTGTTTCACTGTTTTCAAACAGTCATGTGGACTACCTCTGCCTGGCTACCTTCCAAATTATCTGGTATAGTTAATTAATCCCTCCCCAACTCTCCCTTTCCTTCCCTCTTACCCCTAAAAACCTTCAGTATTACACAGGTGTGGTTGCAGAAAACCCAGAGGAAGAAAGTCACTGAAACAAAGTTCAAAGCTACTGGAAAAATGATCATGAATGGATTACGTATTTTTCGATTATTAGTTTAAGGTTACTGCTGCAGCTCCAGATGCTGCCACATGTAGACATACCTAAAGATAGAAAGCTGGGCAAAGACCAAGGAAACACTAAGGCTATTAAGAAAGGCACAATTCAAGACAAGTTAAAGTAAAATGTATTCATTTATTGCTATTAAAATATAAGAGTAATGAATCACTTTAAATTACAATTTTTCATGGGATTAGAAAAATAATAAAAAATTACCCAGAAGGCATAGTAGAATAATATAAACATATGTACCATTATAGAACAGGTTTGTGCCATTAGAATATTTAGTTACACAAATGCAATAACGATATTTCATGGCTCAATCTAAATAGCAGGCTATTTACAAATGCATTTTTCAGGAATTAAATCAAGTGCGAATAATTTGCCCCTCTAAATTTATTAGAGCGCATGCAATGATGATCATATAATAGCCATCTTAACCAGATTATGATACATGAATGTTGAGGGTTTCAACATAGTGAAGTCCCTAATGCGCCCAATCACTCGCTCAACGTGTATCCTTAGGCTTGAAACCTGTTTCGTAAGGCGAGCGTGAATGTCCCGGTCAACTTTAAGTGCAGCCATGGGCGGGTGGCAAAGAGGCTCTTCCCTTTCTTCCTACTGATCTGAAGGATCAACAGGAGGGAAATCCGGTAGATCCTCAGATTCCTGGGTGTCATCCATTTCCTCGATAGCCGCCACTATTTCCTTCTGTCTCCACTTCTACACAGGATCTCTCTCGCTTACGGGCTGGATAGAAGGCCTATTTTGACAAGCGAAAATGTGAGGCAAAACACCTTTCCTCATGCGAAGGTTGCAACCCATCAATTTCCACCGCATCAAATTTTCAGTATCATCTTCCAACTGCAAAGTAAAAGATAAGTCATTAGGAAATAATACACATTTTAACTCTCATGATATTTCAGTCTCTACAACATCTACACTACTATTGATTATTCCCCACTGATATTTGAAAACAAGGCTATCACAAACAGGTGGCTCAGTTAGCGGTGTTACATCTTATCGTAACCAGGAAATTATGCTCTTATTTATTGTATATCATAAACCACGACCACCATTTTTATAATAACTTCAACTGCAGATAACAAACAATAGCTAGAGCAAGGAGATATCTGCTATATTAACAATAAAGAGTGAAAATATATTTAAAAGTAACCCAAGAGGATATGGGACCAGGATTAGCCCATTAAAATAAAAATATCAGTGAAATAAAAGGTAAGATTGCATCAGTGGGCAGCGACAAAATGTTTATGTTCAAAAACTAAAGTACTCCCGTATGAACATTTCCGATGAGGAGTAATGAAATAAAAATTTGTACCACTGATAGAGATTAGAAAATGAAGCTGATAAATAGGACTTACTCCCTTTCAATTAGTATTCGTTAACAAGGAAAAAAAGAAATACAAGACTAGAAAATATAGCTGAGCACAGAATTCTTAGAATATTAACCGTAACGTCCACATTATATAACACTGCTAATGGCATGCATTACACATTTAAGAATTCAATATAAAGAAGGTCAGCAAAATATTTTTTAAAGCACTCACTCAGTACTTCAACCTGAAGGGTGGTTGTGATAGGTGAAGGTAGAGCTCACCCTAAACTTAGCCATAGGCATGTGAATTTCACACATTCAGGGTATGGGGGCCACTTCATTTGATGCAATTTTTTTGTCCAAAACTTGTATCCAAAGTGGTACGGAGGCTTCCGCGGTGATTAATTGGAAAAGTATTTTCCGGGTTAAGGCCGCGTTGGTCCATTTCGGCGGACGACAGTTTCGGGCGCATCCCAGCTCCCGTCTTCAGGTCCAACTGATCTGCAGAGCATCATTTTCTTCTATATATGCCTAGTCAGGTGCGCGCTGATACGTTCGGTTTGAATCCCATTGTTGGAAAAACCGTTTGAAAGATGCAGGGAGAGGATAACCGTCTTCCCTGTTGAAGTTTTTTCCGTGGTTCACTATTTCTATTGCCTCTCTTATCAGCCGAGGGAAATATTTATTTTCTCTGGCAATGATTTTGGATTCGTGGAATTTAATCACGATACCGGGTTCTGACCATGCATGCTCCGCAACCGCGGAAAGGCGAAAATGTTTCTTTTCGGTTGCCTTACGATGTTCTTCTATTCTGATTTTTAGGGATCTAGATGTTCGACCGATGTATGATTTAACACAGGTACACGACACTTCATACACTATAGCGAAGGACTAATTTTCGCTATGGCACCAAGGAATATTCCAAAGGAGGAAATAATCACTGGGGTAGAAAATGCTCTGCGTAAGCTACGAAAACCAGAGGCAGACGAAATTAGGGAGGAATTGATCCACATCATACGGAAAGCGGCACCTCCAAAACCTAATTTGACAAGGGCAGAGAGACTAGCCATCAGCGAACTCAGAAAAAGCGAGGCTTTAATAATATTGCCGGCAGACAAAGGAAACGCAACTGTAATCATCTCGAAGGAAGACTACAGAAAAAATATTCACAGTTTGCTGGATGACCCAACATACAAAGAGCTGAAGACGGATCCTACGGCAAAAATCCAGAAAAACATCAAGGAACTCCTGAAGCATTCATCAATACCTGAAGAGAAGAGACGCCCACTACTCCAGACCGCTCCTAAACCTCCACGGCTGTACGGGTTGCCAAAAATTCATAAGGATGGGATACCACTCCGGCCCATGGTAAGTGCCATTGATTCACCCACGCATAAGCTCGCAAAGTATCTAGCCCATAGCCTACGACCATTCTCAGGCCTAACTACCACCTACGTAAGGAACTCCTCCCATTTCATCGAAATTATACAGGAAGCCAATATTTCGGAAAATGATCTTCTTGTCAGTTACGACGTGGTGTCCTTATTTACAAAAATACCCGTTAAAGAGGCAATCGACATCATTAAGACTCTAACGGAAAAAGGTCTTCCAAAGGATATTCCTAAAATGGTAGAATTTTGTCTCAATAATTGCTATTTCTCTTGGAATGGAAAATTATACGAGCAATCTGAAGGGGCATCCATGGGATCTCCTTTATCCCCAGTCATCGCCGATCTTTACATGGAAGACTTTGAACGCAAAGCCCTGGATTCTTTCCATCTAAAACCAAAACTCTTTGTGAGATATGTCGACGACACCTTCGTCATATGGCCTCACGGGACTGATGAATTGAATAAATTCCTAGAACATCTCAACAGCCAAAATACTGCCATTCAATTCACAATGGAAATGGAGGAAAATAATCGGCTCCCCTTCTTAGACGTTCTTGTCACAAAGAAAGCTAATGGCACGTTAGGACATTCAGTTTATCGTAAGAAAACGCATACTGACCGCTATTTAAATGCCATTTCCCACCATCATCCTGGCCAAAAAGCATCAGTTATCAAAACTCTATATCACAGGGCATATGCCATCTCGGATGCCGATTCGCTCGCGAAAAACAACACCTCCTCGCCGCACTCCAAGGGAATGGCTATAACCGAGAATTGATTCGAAAAATCGTCCGTAAGGCAGAAAAGAAACGTCATGCGACCTTGGAGACTGAAAGAGAAGACCATCAGAAGGCAAAGGCACATGCTATCTTACCATACGTCGCAGGAACTTCAAAGAGGATCGCAAGAGTTCTCGCCAAACACGACGTCTTGACGAGATTTAAAAGCGTCAGGAAGACCTCTGACCTCCTTCGGAGCGAAAAAGATCGTCACCCATGTGACATATACGAAGGAGTGTTTGAAGTGTCGTTTACCTGTGGTAAAACATACATCGGTCAAACATCTAGATCCCTAAAAATCAGAATAGAAGAACATCGTAAGGCAACCGAAAAGAAACATTTTCGCCTTTCCGCGGTTGCGGAGCATGCATGGTCAGAACCCGGTATCGTGATTAAATTCCACGAATCCAAAATCATTGCCAGAGAAAATAAATATTTCCCTCGGCTGATAAGGGAGGCAATAGAAATAGTGAACCACGGAAAAAACTTCAACAGGGAAGACGGTTATCCTCTCCCTGCATCTTTCAAACGGTTTTTCCAACAATGGGATTCAAACCGAACGTATCAGCGCGCACCTGACTAGGCATATATAGAAGAAAATGATGCTCTGCAGATCAGTTGGACCTGAAGACGGGAGCTGGGATGCGCCCGAAACTGTCGTCCGCCGAAATGGACCAACGCGGCCTTAACCCGGAAAATACTTTTCCAATTTTTATCCAAAGTGTTTTTCGAAAAAAAAAACACTTTGGACAAAACCTGAATACCCACCCAATGATTTACTACAATGCCATGAAATCCTTCATCAGAAAATCTTAATGAAGACTTCATTGACAAACAACCCATTTTCTGACATTGATGGTTTCGGGCATAATTCTGTAGAAGGATAACATGATGAACTTTCAACAAATAAACTTTGGGGCTTCCACAAACAATTTCATCATTTACATTGACACTTCTACCAGATGATACATTGCAGACAAAAGCAAGATGAAAGCTATATCCCTCTCATTCCAACAAACTATCATATCCAATACTTAGACAGTGCAACCAATAACATAAGAATCGTTAAAATAGTATCATGAACGGTTAACTAGGCATTATTCGATTCATTGTCTCTCGCACTCCAACCCCAAAAATGAAATGTATACTGATGCCATTAGTTCAAGCATGAAATTGATCCTAATGACGACTAAACATAGTGATAACCCCATAGTACTCCAGGCGATAACAACATAAATGAAATCTCAGGGCATGAATACAACCAAGAAGGTGATTCATGATTTTTACATAATTTAGGAAAACATGTCAACACCCTATATCCAGATTGAAACTTACGTTGAAATGATCCTAACAGCATCGCAAATGGGAGGATAAGGATAATGGCATCTTCATCAGGTCTTGCCTTGCTGCAAGTAGCCATTTCCTCCTCAATACTGGGTCGTTTGGCACGCACACGAACGTCTTCTCTGGCGTTGATATGCTAGTATTCGTGCACTTGGGAACGAAGCAGTATTTGTAAGGCTTCTTGTTAGGTATTCCCTCGTCTCGCGTCTGTGTCTCCATACCGAAGAGGTTAAACCCGTGACTATACTGAAACACAGAGAGAAAACAGTCACTTATTAGTAAATGAATAACCGATGAAAGTATGACCACGTTACAATCAAAGTAGAATGAAACGTAAGGTAGTAGATAAAGAGCAAAGTTAACTTTCTCCACAATATTGTATCCTCAAACGATAATTAAAAACAAATTTAAGTCACGTTACTTGGAATTAAGGCGAGAAAACTTTCACGCAACGTGCAACTATTTCATGAAGCATGGTCCATGAGGTTTGTAACGTCACTCAACTTTACTACAAACACACTGTAACTTCATAATACACATCAATAAATCATTACCATACACATTTAAGTAACGGAAAACAATGTAGCACAATACTTACCTCCTTCGACCCTCGCAATGCAGCGGATGGAGACTGCAACCGGAGATAGGTCCGACAGATAATAATCTTGCTGTTGATATTTAACTTCCTCTTCTTAAATGAAACACCCGAATAAAAAATCGTTGAATAATAAATCCGCAAACGAACACAAAAGCGAGAACCGAAGAGAGAGCAGTCGATAGAGAGTTCTTGTCGTCAGCGTAACCGAGAAATAAATGATCGAAAATATGGCATGGTAAAGATGGGATTCCCTGCCACACACCTTTGAGGTGGCTTGCAGGATATTTTGTAGATGATGGCATGTGAACACGTTGAATCTAGTCCATGAGTCATTCCATGCCTTCTTTACAAACTCACTCAGTATACGCTGTAGAAGGGCTCACCCCAATGAACAATTGCGCCTGAAAACACAGTACGAAATGACGTCACAGCTCTGAGAATATGGCTGCCTGGTGTTTCAGCGCAACATTAATTTTGCAAATTTTAATAATTAATATCTCACTTAAAAAGTACCTCACTATTCTCAGACTCGGGATTTAGCCTAACTGAGGTTTATATTTTTTTTAAGTTCGCATCCCAAAAACGTGCAAATATTCTATTGTGTGCTCCCAAGACCAGTTTCCACCCCCCTCTCCCCACCTCTTCCCCCATTCAAAGTGTGGAGGCGTCTTACTGGGAAGACGACCTCCCACGACGACCTCAGACGACCCCTCCCTCGAGTGGCCCACGCCCGATCCGCGCGGCTGCCAGCCTGCCCAGGGACACTCCCTCCACCACCACTCACCAAGGGTTTTTGAAAGCAACCCCACGAAATTTTTGACCTGAGCCGAAAGAAGAAAAGGAGACCGCCACCAATTATTGTTTGCCACTGATTTGTGTTGTCTAAGTTTGTTAACCCCGAAAAAACCCACCATTTCCCCGCTCTCCACTCCTCCCCATCCCTTTTCACCTCCTTCTTCGGTTTTTCCACTCATCACCTCTCCTCTCTCCCCTACCTCTTCCAAAAGATGTATATATTGGATACACCTAACACAATTTGTACCCTGACGATGATGTATCAACATTGAAAGCCGGGTTGCATTAAATGTTATTTTTTGTGGAAGATTGCACATGATTTTTCCAATATGGACAAATTCCACTCCATCTCGCATGAATCCTCGGATTTTAAATAATTATTACACCTGGACACACCTTCGTTAATAGGTCCTTATGTAGTACCTGCTTTAAAATTTCTAAACCGAAGTACAACGCGATAGTCTTCTAATTACCTACCTTTGTAGAATATAGTAATATGTGTAGTTTACGTATTCAATAAAAGAATAAAATCAATGAGAAATAAAATTTTAACGGATTTTACAATAATTTTTATATAAGAGGCAAAGACACTTTTGCATTTAAACTGCTTTACACTAAAACTGGAAAAGCACATGCATTACAAAAGTTTAACTAACATCAAATATATATTTTTCCATATATTTTCCGCTACCAAGTTTTCAATATTAGAAGATGAATGATCTATTCAAAGAAGCAACATGTATTTTTGATGCGTATTATGCAGGAAATTATTTTTAAAATCACAAATACTTTTTCCTAAATCAATATTTTATCTATGTATCCATATTTATTTATACACATATTTTGTCTTTAGACACAATTAATTTATATACATCTTTTATCTTTATGATAATCCACAAAACATGGAATGAGACATAAGGGAGGGCAGCCATCGCACTCCGGACAGTATAAACTTGTCTCCTTCCTTTGTCCCTTTCTATAGCACACCCGGCACCTTTTTTGGAGTGTTCTTTTCCTATTTTTTTGCTCATTTGAACTAAGCATGGCTGGGAAATGTTTCGATAAGCCCATGATCCTTGGAGTTGGAGAAGGAGAAGGTCGAGGAGTAGGTGTGGAAGAAAAAGGTTGGAGTAGGGATTTTATTACAGAGAGTCGGAAAGAATAGAGAGATACCCTGGGGTGGGATTTTAGATTTTAGGTAAAGGAAATAACTGTTCACAAGGAGGAGGTGGAAAATGTGGATGCCTAACTTCCGATACCATTTAAGTGTCTTCCTCTCTATTGGGTAGTAAGACATCATTTGATCCAAATGATCAATGCCACCCATTGACTTGTTGTATTCAGCAACAGCCTCCGGTTTGGAAGTAGAGCCACCTCCTCGCCGGCGAGGGACATCGACCATTTGACTCCCATATTGAGAGCTGATCATCAGCACATCCCTCCTGTCTCTCTACTTAAGAACACAAACGCCATCAGAAGTAAATGCATCCACAACCTCACCCCTTTTTACTTTTGCGGATAGGACGGAAGAGGGATTCCCCTTCCGGTTAAATCGGAGAGTGCCGGTACAATAGGTCCTCCGTTCCAATAGGTGGTGGGCCAATTGTACACTGTTGTAATAATTGTCCACAAATAATGAATATCCAGCATCAAGCCTTCCTTCCATTAATTTATGTACAACAGTGTCCACATGACCTCGGCCTCCTACATCGGCATCAGAAGATCCAGTGTAGACGACAAATCTAAGAACTAAACCGGAAGGTTCAGTGAGCATATAGAGTTTTATTCCGTATTTATGTTTCTTCCCCTTCAAAAAAATACGGAATATTAATCTCCCCCCCCAAAGGATCATGGACTCATCGATACAGAGATTTTGGATTGGAGTTACTATTGCATCCATGCGTGAATGAAAGGTGTCAATGAGTGGTCGAATTTTAAAAAGTCTGTCAGAGGGTGGTGGTTTATCGTGTTCGGGATTTTTGGCGAAGTGGAGGCATTGCAATATACCCATAAATCTGTCACGACTCATGTAGCGTCGAAAACATTGAAAATTAAACAATGAATCTGTACTCCAATAGTCAGACATCCTATTCAGAGGAATGGTACCCATGTGGTATAACAACCCAAGAAACGTAAGGAATTCCTCAAGGCCCAGACGCTTCCATTTCTGAATCCTAGCCTTTGGAGCCACATTTCCTCGTAATAGTGTGTCAGCAAAGTCGTTTGTCTCAGCCACTGTCATTTGTATAATGTCATCCGTCAAAAGAATGTCAAAAAAGTCTCGGGGTTCATCTCCGGGTTCAGGAATATTTAGTCCAGGGGTGAGTGTGTAGGGAATTTGAGCAGGGGTCTGTCTGTGGGATGTCCAAGTGTATGTTCTGCCAGGTGTGCGAGTTGTTTCTTCCGGAAAAGAAGGACCGGGAGTGCTAATAGGGCTGGGTGTAGATGATGTTAGCGGGGAGGGAGCAACATCTTCGCTTTCCTCATCACTGTTACCCCACTCCGTATCCCCAGAATCATCACTCAAATCGCTTTCATCCTCAAGAAATTTTTCTAATTCCTCAGCACTGAGGATTCGGTGCCCCAAATCAACCTTCCTATGTTTCTTCCACGAAGGAGACTGGGGTTCATCAAATGGTGTAGAACCGAATCCCCGCGACGTAGAAGGTTGTGGAGAGGGTTGCCGTGGAAGAGACTCCTGGGCTCCCTCAAGCGGAGGCGTCTGTAAGAGCCCCTTCTTTGATCTCCCGCGAGTTCGGACCATTCTGGGGGAGATAAATTTCAGGACATACGTTAAAAATAAATGTACATTGGAAATTGAAATATTTGGGTTATTCACGATGATGAAATATAAACATTAAAAACACGCTACTCGTGATTTATTATTCACTCAATTTTATATTCTGTCGCATAATAGTAAGCCTCCACCCCCAGGTATAAAGAGATATGTTTTTGAAAGAGTCTATACACTAAAATAAAGTAGGAAGCCAAAACGACTGTAAAGAAATTGTCAACCCATTTATAGATAAAAGATTTGAAAATCCCGATTTTACTGCGAACAACAGAAGACGTTACTGTCTCTATAGAGAGGGAATATTTGAACATAGTGCAGGCACCAGAGGCGGCAACGTATGAAGGACTGCCCAGGATGGTGAAGGAGAGAGGCTACAATGATGTGTGATTTCCCATCTTTCGAGAATAGTAAACCTATGAAAGAAAAAAGAAGTGACCCGTAGCGGTATCCGAGCAGACCTCATATGGCCTCGCAAACCTCCACCGCGGGCATATTTGACCAGCAGGAGGTCTGCTTGGAGAACTCACAGGCCAACCCCCTTTTCTTCTTCGGGTTCCCAGAGTTCCGCAAGGGCGTCGACCCTTCCGGAACCCCTCCCTTGCTGTAGCGGTTCATACCCTTTCTTTACCGATTCGTATGTTCGCATAGCTTGAGCATTCCTTTACCCACACTAACTAACAGTTTATGACACCTACAAAATAAAGGCCCTTTTCAAATAAGCGAACAAACTTCAAGCCGTCTCCAGATATTCTGCGGGTCACTAAACACTCTTGGTGAAAATTCAGGCAGACCCAACTCTTTCTGAATAAATCGTTAATGATTTAGACTTATTCATTTAAATATATACATATACATTTATGTGTATATATATATATATAATTTATATAGAATATGTATATATATATTTACAGTGTGTCCTCGTTTAACGTTGTTAACTCGTTCCTGAAAAAGTAGACGTTAAGCGAAACAACGTTAAACGATGCAGTATGTTCCATAAAAAACAATCTAAAAAATTAAAATCGGTTCCAAACTCACCAATGGTAAAGGCATCATAGGGTCCAGTCTGGGAGAAATTCTTGTGAGAGAATAGTAGAAAAGTAAGAGGTATTCGATGAATGGGAAAGGTAAGTGAAAGGAATGCGCATTTATTAAATGTAAGAAAAAAAGGCGTGAGATTCTTAGTTTTGGAGAAAATAAAGTTTGAAAATGACCAAATTCGCGTATTGTTTGAGATATTTTGACGCCATATTGCGAGATTTTTGGAAGTCCCAGTAGAGGGATACTGACTAATTTCACGTCTGAAATATGGCCTTACCCTTAGAGTATATAGTTCAATAATAATATAGTACCTTAATAACTCTATGGCCTTACCCAACCTCCCCCCCCCAAAAAACGTTGCGGGTCTGTGGAGTGAAACAGGGGTGCTAGGGTGGGACAGTAAGCGGCGTCGAGAAGGCCATTTCTGAACAGAAAAATAGGTTATTTGGCGGATAGTTACGTTTTACTTTCACGAATACCCTTTTAAACCAACCCAGCGGGCCGCCCCGATGGTTATTACACAACCCACCCCAATGGTGATTGGTTTGCGTAAAAATTACGGCGAGAGGCGAGTTGGTGATGAAAGTTCCGTATGGAGGCAGTGGAATGAAGTACGTCCAAAGATTATAGGGTAGCTCCGAGAGGTTACCCGTCCCTCCTGAGTGTGATAAAGCCGTCGAAAAGCGGAAATTAGTTTTAAGTTGAAGGCGGGAAAAGTCATGAGCGCTGGGTATAGAAAATGAAGACACTGATCGACCGCTGCGCCATCTAGGGGAACTAGGAGGAAAAGGTCAGTATTTCCAATATGGCGTCCAGAAGTAGATTCACATAACAGGTTTAAGTGAATAGTTTACGAAAGAAAAAGGATTTATGAAGCAAACGAAAGGTTAGTATAAATTCGCATATGTAGCGTAGCAATATAAGTGAAATAGGTGGTATAAGGTGATCGGGAAGCAGGTGAAATTAATTTTCTCCCAGACTGGACGCTATGATACTAATACCACGGCGTATTTTAATTACGCGGGCAGTCGAACAGATGATTTCACTAGTCAGAGATCTTCATATCTTAGATGAAACTAACTGAAAAGGCATTTTTAAAACAATAAGCACCAGGTTTCCTCCTATATTTCTGATATTTAGTGCTGTTAGCACCGGCTTCCCTCTGAGTAAATAGAAATTTTTGTCCTTCACTGCGGGAGCGTGCGCAAGTGAATGCAGTGAAGGGCAAAAATTTCGCTCGCTGCGATCGCGAAGACGCAGGATATCAATTAAAATAGTGAGTGAACTAGGGAAACTCAGTGCTGTGTACAAATTTTTTTTTATTTCGTAACAATGTTTTAGGAACAGTATCACCCTCGACGATTTACTGCATCATGGAGGGTTTAGAAAATTTCCTCTTACACATTAATTCAACACGAAAAACACGTTTTCAATTCACCTCAAACAGCAGTAAATCAACTTTTTCTTCCACCAGTTCTACCTTATGGCGGCATGGGATTTTCAGGTATTTTTTCCCGTAGATATCTGCCCCTGAATCTACCATTCGGACATGGTATTATTAATACCATGCGATTCAAGATGGTAGACTAACGTTGGTTTGAGTTTTAAATCATCCGATGCATTGCCCCCCAATAACAGCGTAGTAAATATTAAGCAAACATACAGTTATGAAACAAAATAACGCAATAATTATTCGCTCAGGTGAACTTTTGACACACGCTATGAGGAGTTAACGTCAAACGTTTCCGCCGAATGGAAATTACGCATCAGATGCGCCAAATTCCTATTCGTTAGGAATTCATTTTTTTGTGGTTGCGCAAAATTTGAACAACGTTATCGCGAAGCACTGACGACGTTGAATGATTAAGGGTTTTATTTGTCGGAAAACGTTATCGCGAAACAACGTTAAACGGGACAACGTTAAACGAGGACACACTATATATATAGCATATGTGTATAGCTAAACTTTGCCACAAGTAGGGCGGAATTAAACATAGACACAAAATAAGGAACACTCACACAATAATTTCTGATATTTCGGTTACTATAGAACCTTTCTCAAAGACAGAAGGATACAAACTGATGGAAAGGCAGGGGACAAGAGGTAGGGTTGAGATGGGTGGAGAAGGAGGAGAGAGGGGTAGGAAAGGGGAGAAGAGAGGAGGGGCGGGAGGGGGTCAGAGGAAGAGAGAAGGGTGAGGAGGGGAAGAGGCGGGAGGGGCTCAGAGGAGGAGAAAGGGATGTGGAAGGGAGAAAAGGGGAGGGGCGGGAGGGAATTGAAGGAGGGGAAAGGGGAGAGGGGGCGGGAGAGATCAGTGAGCGCGATTTAATCCGGGGGGATTGTGGGCGGAATAAAGCCAGATGCAGGCCATTTCTAGGGTCCGCAATTGAAGGGGAGAGGCAGAGGGAGGGAGGGAAGCCAATACGCCTACACGGAAGCATTTATCAAAACTGAGATTGTGGGAGGAAGCATGGATCGGGACGGGGAAGGAGGCATTGGGCGAGGACGGCTTGCAGCTAGCACGGTGGCCGGTTAATCTAACACTGAGGGCGTTAGTGGTGAGACCAATGTAATATGAATCGCACAGGTTGCACAGGAGGATGTAAACAATGTTGTGGGAAGTGCATGCCGAGAGGGGACGGAAGGAAGAGGGTGGAAGAGGAATTTGGCGGGGAGGGGGTCGGTAATAAGGATAGGGCACGTTTTACATCTCGCGCGATGGCAGGGGTTGGGTGGGGTTTTGGAGCTGATAATAGGTTTAGTCAGTAGTTTGGTGGTTTTTAGGATGCTGGAGAGGTTGGGGGGGCGCCTGAAGACGAGAGAGGGACATTTGGGGAATGTGTTTTTGGTGGTGAGATTGTCAGAGAGGAGTGGAAAAAGGTTTTTAAGGATTTTTTTGAGGGCATGGACCCCTGGGAAGTAAGTAGTACAGAGGGAGAGGTTGTAATTCTCCTTGTTTTGGGTTGGTTTAGGAGGAAAGGGTTTTTTGAGGATGCGTTTCTTGAGAAGAGTCTCAGGATATCCTCGTCGGAGAAGGGATTGGTGTAAAGAGGAAAGAAATTGATCAAGGGAATCAGGGTTATTGCATATGCGAAAGCTTCGTGTGGAAAGAGAGTAGGGGAGGGATCTTTTAGTATGGGAGGGATGGCAGCTATTGTAATGAAGATATTGCTGCTTATTGGTGGGTTTGATGTGGACTGAGGTGCTGAACTGGTGATTGGAGAGAGTGATATCTACATCAAGGAAAGTTATAAGGGAAGAGGAGAAATTAGAGGTGAAGGAGACAGAAGAGAATTCGTTGAGAGCGGAAATAAATGAATTAAAAGAATCGACGTCATGGGGCCAGAGAAGGAAAATATCGTCGATGTATCGGAGCCAGAGTAAGGGTTTCAGGGGTTGTGAGGATAGGAAGGATTCTTCGACACGGCCGAGGAAAAGGTTGGCATAGAAAGGGCTGAATCTACTGCCCATGGCGCAGCCTTTGGTTTGAAGGTAGAAGCGGTCGTTAAAAGAGAAGGAGTTATGAGTCAAGATGAAGAATTTGATGTATTCCCGGCGAATTTTTCCAGTGAAATTGTCTTGGGCTTCTAACCGGGTCAGGTTCTCCATTTGAATCTCCACGGACGTTTCGATGGAAGACTATTCCATCGTCCATCGATAAAATCAACAGCCCTGAGGACTCGATGGAAAATTCTTCAATCGCAACTTCGGTGGCGATGGAGAACCTGACCCAGTCGGAGGCCCGAGAGAATTTTACTGGAGAAAATTACGAAGTTCATAGAATGAGGAGTTCGATAGGTAGTTTAAACTAAGTCAGTGGAAATATTTATAATCGGGAAAGACGTGTATTTGCATATTGAATAATATAGGTACCTATTTGTCGTCAATTTTATAAACTAAAAATTAAGTATGAACATGGATGTAATACATTTTTACTAAAATAAAAAAGGGCATGATATAAGTTACGATAAGCTGTTTAAACTTAGTCAGTGGAAATATGTATTATCGGGAAAGACGTGAATTTGCATATTGAATAATTTTTATAATACCTATAATAGTACCTATTTTTCGTAATTTTTTCTACTATAAATTAAGTATGGAAATGGATGTAATACGTATTTATACGTAATATTTACAATAATATTATATAGTTAATATTCAAGATTAATCCAGAACTACTGAGGTTTTAGTGAAAAAAGCTGAGAAGAGTTGGGTTTCATGACGGAATGAGGGTTTTTCTGTATCCACTTTTACTGATCTAATATTAACTTGCTTCGTGAGTTTAATCGCATATCTATTACCCAATTTTTGAACCCCTTTCCGTTGTTCAACCTTTCCCAAATTTTTCATACATCTTTAATCTTGATGACAGTACATTAATCAATCATTATATTCACTAATTACCAAGTAAATCTATTAATTACTGGTTTTATATTAACTTGCTTCGTGAGTTTAATCGCATATCTTTACACAATGTTTGAAGCCATTCCCGGTATTTAATCCTTCCCACATTTTGCATACATGTTTAATATCAATGATAGTACATGAATCAATCATTATATTCACTAACTTATACGTTAATCCACTAAAATTAAATGGTTTACATTTTATATTTTTTATCTTAACATGACGCAACCCGCATCACATTGTCTACTCGCAGTCAGCGCTGTTGCATTCATTGGAACCATCATTTTAGCATTCATACATATTGAGAAGAAATTCTAATAATTTAAATTTCAAAGAACCGTTGCACAGATAATATGCAGATGAATTTTCAACTTGCTTCGTGAGTTAAATCGAATATCTATTTCCAAATTTTTGAACCCCTTCCCGTTTTTCAATCTTTCCCAAATTTTGCATGCATGTTTAATTTTGATGACAGAATTTTGTTATTTTTTTTCGAATTTATCACGTTGTATTGAATATTTTTTATTTAAGTACATAGAGTAAACATTAAAAAAGCATTACGCATTGAATTGTAAAACATTGGAAGCATTGCAAAACATTGAGAAACAAAGATTACGATCACTGAGACAGGGGTAGTAACGGAATTTAAAAAAGCTATAGAAAATTTCAATGATTGTTAAATTAATAAAAGTGTGAAGGCTAAAAAGTAGAAAATAGTGCATTTTGAAATAAGACCAGTTTTTAAAAAGTGTTTTTAAGGCATGTTATTTACTCGTAATCCATTTTTCCTGGCATTGCCAGAGTTCTCACATTCCAGGTTCCGAATCGCAAGTCCGTAGATCTGAGCTGGAGTCTTTTTCCATTTGTTCCGTCCGTATCCGAGGCTTGGTGTTGGCGTTTCTTAACACTTACATTTTTCCGGTGCAAGGTTGTTAGCCAACCCCCAACCTGGAGGACCAGGAGTTTGTGTTTAGAGTCCTCTTCTCTTAGGCCAACTGCTTCCACTACAGCTCGAAGATCATGGCCTGACCTCGGTGTTACATCGGAGTAGCCTTCTCCTAGCCTTTGGGATCCTCTTCAGGATATTTATCCTGAAGGAGGTAGCCTCTAAGTATTGGGAATACAATAAGGATCTGTTTGTGTTATTTATAGACTTTAGTAAAGCATATGACTCAATAAACAGAGAAAAACTGTGGGAAATGTTGGAGAACTTTGGAATACCTGTTAAACTTGTTGAACTTGTTAAAATGTGTATAAAAGAGTCCAAAGGAAAAGTAAAAGTGGGAAAAGAGTACTCTGAAACGTTTGAAATAAATACAGGCGTCAGACAGGGAGATGCACTTTCTCCACTGCTCTTCAATATAGCAATAGAAGAGGCGCTAAAGAGAACCAGAAATACACCTGGTGGAGCCAAAATTCCAGAAAAAATTAACCTACTAGCATTTGCAGATGATGTAGCAGTAGTAGCTGAAAATAAGGAAGAACTTAAAAACTTGACAAGAGTGCTACTAAATGAGGCGAATAAAGTAGGTTTAAAAGTAAACGAAGGCAAAACACAGTACATGAAAATAAGCAGAAATGAAGATGGAGAGAATTATCTACCAGTATTGCACCATAAGTTTAAAAAAACTGACCAATTTAAATATCTAGGAGTACTAATAACAAACAACAACAAAGAAGAGACAGAAATAAACGCCCGACTTGCCTCAGCTGACAGATCATACTGGAGCTTAATAAAGTTATTTAAGAATAAACTCCTACCAAAAAGAACAAAAATTAGGATTTATAAAACAATAGTGATACCAATACTATTATATGGCTCTGAAGTGTGGGCCTGTACCAAAAAGTCACAAAAGAAACTCATAACGTTTGAAAACAAAGTATTGAGAAGAATATTTGGTCCCATTAAAGAGGGTGAAACATGGAGAATAAGAAAAAACGAAGAGTTAAGAGAATTGTATAAAGAACCAAATATTGTGGGAATTATCAGAAGCAGGAGATTAAGGTGGCTGGGACACGTCCATAGAAGAAGTGAAGAAACAATGATGAAACAAGTGCTTAAAGGAAAACCAGAAGGTACAAGACCGTTAGGAAGACCAAGGATGCGCTGGAATGACGAAGTAGAGAAGGATATGAGAAGGATGGGAGCACATCTGGAAGTGACAGGCGACCGTAGAGCGTGGAGACGTGTGGTTGGCGAGGCCAAAGACCTCCTAGGTTTTCAATGGCCACAGGAGTAAGAGTAAGTATTTACTCGTAAATTGCCTTTTTTTTGGCGTACGAGCCCAGTGGAGCGGTCACTCTCCGTCGCTCTCAGCACCCTTGAAGAGTATGACGGCAAAGTTTTCGGGAGCCCACCTCCCGCGCAACTTCCATCCTCATCCCTCTATTGAAAGGATTATGTCTGTCTCATGTTTGATCGCCAAGTGCCAAAGCGTCAGACAGAGGTTTCTTCAAGCTAAGGGGTCCTCGATTGACAAAGCCGGGTGTACCCTATTGGTTTGTTTGCGTAGCCAGTGTAATGACTTTTGAGATGTTATCCGCTTTAATCTTAACATCAGCTTCTCGATATTATCATTACTTGCATGAATCCATTATCATCATTATTATTAAATCATTACTTGAATGACACCATATGTTCAACATATTAGAAAGTTCAAGATTTTTATGTATGCAGACGACATTGCATTACTATCCACAAGCAGATGTTTTGAGGTGGCCCAGCGGAAATTAAAAAACGATTTGTATTCCTTGCAATTATGGTTTCACGATAATAAAATAATTGTTAACAATAATAAGACATACTCCTTGAAGTTTTTAAATGCAAAGGAAAAAAGGCAAACCATAGACCTCACACTACACAGTACACACACCTTTGTTTACACTCCAGCCAGGGTGGCCAACCGAGAAATGTGTGCAATGGGTACTTTTTGTGTGCAAAAATAACCCAAGTTAAACACCTAAAATACTTGGGAATAGTTTTAGATGAAAAATTTAGTTTTAGTAATAATAACATCTATGTATGTGACAAACTAAGGTGTATTTGGTATCAAATTTCGATCCTAAAGTACTCTTTGCCTCATGAGTTGAAAAGATTTATGTATCAAGGCTTAGCTGAGGCCGTAATACGTCATGGTTTGACGATTTGAGGTAGCACAAACTCCACCTTGCTGAATAAGGTTATTACTTTACAAAATAAAATGGTTGCGCATTTGATGATCAAGGAAAACAATGTGAGAGAAGTATATAAGAATCAAAGTTTGTTACCATTAAATATTGCATAAATATGCTAATTTGTAACATCTTCTTTGACAGCAAATTAATAAAGCAACGTGTGATTAATACTGATATGCAACTGCGTCGAATAAATAGGTTGCCTGTACCTAAGTATTTTAACCTCCATGGTAAGCGGTCTTTGGCACATGTAGTCCCTGGGTTGTTAAACGAATTACCTATGTCAATGCATGATATTAAATGCATATCTGTTCTTAAAAATTAACTAAAAGGGTGGATGATAGGTTAACATTGTGAAGCTCTTTATTGTCCAAAACGCTACACAGCCAAAAAAAAAACATTTTTAACTAAAGGCACCTGCTGACAAGCCGCTTTGGCTTAGCAGGACCTCAACTTCACTATTATTTTTTTTTTCTCACAATATTGATGAAAGTTTATTGCCAATACTAATACTGCTATCCAATTCTATTTTGTATGCACTGATGTACCTTGTTTAAAGTTCATGTGCCATTGTCATAAAAAAATATAATGGAACTAATACTATTTTGTATATGATGATGTAATTTTGATTAATTTCTTTGATGTCATTAATTATAAAAAAATGGATAAGATCATATATTTTACGATGTAAAGTGTGTAATTTGTAATTTTTTGTATAAAAAATGATATACTTCCAGGAGGCCCTAGTACATTGATGAAGCCTCAGGTGCATTATGGCTGATGGTTCTTGTTTTATGTAGCTTGTTTCAATTAGAATAGTAAATTTTAAAAGTTTATAGCACTTTTTTTTTGTATTCATTACTAGTTATTAATAGTATTACATTTTCATGGATCAATATCCTACCACGGGAGTGCGTCTCGTGCTTATCTTAGGATTAAGATCTTTGGTTAGACAGTGCAATGTAAACTAAGAGATTGGAGCTCTGGGATCCAAATCTTCTAAGTTCACACCACTCCTAAGAAAATTTCCCTACATGCTGGAACATTCAAGATTGATATTACTCTTAAATGACGCACGAGAACTTTGAATTTTATATTTTGATTGCATATGCGTAGTCTTATACCCTTCTTAATGAATTCCTCACTTAAATCTCGGCACAGTGTCTCTTGTATGTCTGCTTTTGTGGTATATTGGGAAATTTACGGCACTTTCTCTCATTGATCGACCGTCATCGTGTAGTGTAACACTATTGGGTGAATACGTGAAGAACCTATTATTTTCTGGAGCTGAAGAAAAGTAAGTGCTCAGTAATTGTACCATAGCTATCGAATGCACACGTAGTCTTCCAAACTCCTCGATTAATTGAGCTATTAAAGCTTTGCTCATCCGGCGTATCACTTGAAGCTAGTTTTTTTTACGGTCCATTGGGAATTTTAAGCAATTTTTCCAGTTGATCATCGTTTCTACCAAGCATCGGCAACCATGTCTCGTGTGCCAACAGATGGAACGCTAAAGGCTTGTTGGTGGCAAACCAACAATAAACGACGATTAAATTTAACCATCCGAAATCATAAGCCTTACTTATTTACAAAATCTTGCGTATGCGAACAATTTCTCTTTCCTTTATGTTAATTGCTCTTAATGTAATGATTGTTAGCAGTAAATATTTATTTTGTTAATTAAATTCTTAAATCTAAGTTATACCATAGAGTAAGTATATAATATACTTACTCTATGGTTATACTTATATCATTTTTACCGAAGCCCTGTTTTTACCATTGATATTTATCCAAATAAAAGTAATTTTCACTATCCATACTATATAATATACTTTGTACTTTTTCACAGTATTTATCAAACGGTACCGTACCGTTTAATAAGTTCTGTGGAAAAAAACAAAGTATATTATTTAGTATGGATACTAAATACTTCCACGAAGTGAATCCTGAAACTATAGAGTGTGATTTTCACTACATTAAATCGTAGTAACACGTTCTCCTTACTGCATCCTTTCCTTGGGGAAGGCAGCACTGAGTGGTGGAACCTCCTGGGTTGTGATTAAATTTTTTGCTAATTTTGGCGCGTGTACACATATCTGTTGCCTGCCGCTTGAATATTCTATCTTGCCATCACCTATGGGTGAATACGTGAAGGTCTACTGTCGCCATAGATGCTGAAAATGCAAATGGATAAACTCGGTGATCGTGCGAGTACGCCGGAGAGATCTGGAACGAGGCTAATTGATCAGTCTCTCCGTTCCCGCTGAGTCCACACGCTTGACATTCCAACCGCCACTCGCGACTCCCATTCTCCCGCGAACTCAGCTTCATTCATCATCATATCCCTCTCGGCACCTTTCGCTCGGAATGCTGGGAAAAGAAAATATTCCCTCTCCCACACTTCTCTCTCCCCCCCCTGCCTTTCTCCGTCCTTTCCCCTTCTTCTTCTCCTTCTCCGAGCACCAAAAAGTCTGAAGGTCCCCTCGGGAGTTGCCAACCGCACATCATGCAACTCGTCCTAGACGAACCACGCGGAGACATTACCGCATCTTCTCCTCGGAGATAATCGGAGGATGATCTGCACTCTTGAATTCCCACACTGATGGGCCTGGTTTTGTTTTTCAAAACAGGAAACGATCACTCTTTACTGTTGCATCATTCTCTTTTCTGTGGCATCTCTTGTGTCAATTGTTTCGATGCCCCACTCATCAGAATCAGTCCAGTTTTAAGATGAAACGGAAGGTAGAATTCTAGCCTCGCACTTCATATTTATAAATGACTTGTGTGACGAAATTAGAGAGATGCAAAGCCGAACTGATAATTTCGAAAATTCCCTCTATCCACGATCCTTTGATGACACAATAAATGAACAAAGCGTGACACTAAAACACTCCGTTTAATTGTAATTCACTGTTTTTCTCTTCCTTTTGCTATTTCCATTGCCAATTCCCTCTCCTTTTCATTGTTTGGAGTCCTGGCACCCCCTGCCACAAAGTCACGCGATAGTTAGCAGGGTCGTATGTAGATGTGGAATTCCTGTTGACTTGCTTACACCCATCTACATGAACCTAACTTGAAAGCTTTAAGTATCGGAGGCATCGGAAGAGACTCAGCCAAGATCGTACACCCATACTGATATGGAAGCACTCAAATGACGAAAAGTTTCGTTATGTTTTTACATTTCGTAAAGTCTGCCTGATGATTGCCAATACGTCACCCTGCAGCTTTTATGAAACCATTACGACATCCATGTTGGAATTCACTTTAGTTAAAGTAGCAGTTAATGACAAAATTATGTGCAACGTATGTTACGTAAAAAAATACAAGACAAAGTCCTTAAGAATTCGTAAATTTAGGGACCTTTCCATTCAAGTTGTTGCAGTTAGCGTGGATAGGAGTACATCACTACAATTTAACGCACAAAAACGACGTATAATGGGTCGAATGTCGCAGGCAAAACGATCTGTTGTCTTCCGGTAGGTATAATTCTATAGATACACTCTTGTCACGGCCAAGTGTTTGAAAATAGTTAACGATTACGTTCAAACTACATGCATTAAAAACAACAAGATTTTTTTCCTTCAGATTGATTGAATACTTTACATTACCTTTGCTTGACGCCTTTACTGAAAATCAATACGTGAGAAACAGTCACGGGTGTGATAATCGAAGTTCTCGAAGTTTTCGGCCTTCGTATTAGTCGAGAATCTACAAAAAAGCGATCGTGTAAATGTATTATTTTAATTTTACCTAAGTTTTTAAGCACATACATTGAATATTCTCATAACATTTACCTTTTATGAGCACTAAATGATCTGAGTTGAAAGGGAGTTGAGATAAGAGTTTGAGCGCGAAAAAATTCATTTTAGGATCAAGGAGTGCTATCAGGGTGCTATAACTTTTATGAACTCCCCACGTAATTCGATCAAGTGACTGAACAATCTGGTTCTCCTCTCCGAAAAGCAAGTCACACGTTGTAACAATTCGTCTGACTCGTTTTTCTTCTCGGTGTCATGTTTGTGCGCAGATACTGTGGAAAAAAGCATAAAGTCAACAAAAGATATTATTTAGACGCTAATAGAGAGTTATTTTAAGATTGTACCGTGGCACTGGTGAAGTAGCCTAAAATGTTGGCCCGATTTTGCAATTTTTAACGTTAGTAAACGTTTGCGTTAAGTTTATGAGGCTCATTGCATGACGTTGGTATATTGAATTAAGTAATCCTACCATTCGTTTGGAAGGTTGTTTTTAGCCTAAAGAGATTCTGATGGGAATGTGTGAGTTAAAACAAATACAACTAAAAATTATCACATGTACTGTTTAAAAAATGTCGCTTTCACTGATGGCAGTCCTTAGCTATTATGAAGGAAGATTAAGATAAATGAATCATGGGGAAAAGAAATCACTCGGTACTAATCCACAACACGGGATATTTATTCCCAATCTATTTAAACGTCATCATCAAGGTTACATTGACAAATAGCAAAATTCCACAATAGGAAGGAAGGAAGGAATTCCACTCACACCACAGGAAGAATTCAAGAAACCCTCCATAATGTTTCGACTTGCGAGCCTTTAGGGTCAATGTTACCTTGGTAATGACGTTTAGGCGTTGAAACATCTCGGGAATCAAGACTTTAAGTGGAATTTACCAAGTGACTTCTGTTCACCACGCTCAACGTAGTGAAATTCTTTAAAGTGTCGCATGCATACATCAGTTTATGATCATCATTATTATTAAAGTAATCTACCGGTTGGGGTAGGTTTAATGGAAGTGAGTAACAATCCTCTAGATTCGTTTGCATGTGCAGGTCACTATCAGCCTATATTTTTTCTTTCTCCATCTCAGCGTGCGTCCTTCATGCCGTCCATAAAACCCATTCCCTTTCTTCTCCTTCCCTGCTGTTCCAACATCTTCACCTCTATCACGGCCTCAAGTGACCAGAGAACACAATTTGCTGGTTATTCGGCGATTTTTTTAACGAACACTTTTCCTGGCTTTCAATTAAAGATAATTCCAAATAGGCAATGAAAGCAAAGGCATATTCACTCCTGTGCATGCATTTCGGTCATCCAGGTGACCATCGGCAGGAAGAGATAAAATCTCGTAAAAATGCAAGTCTTTACAAGATTTAGATCCTCTGCAGGAGTTTAAATTCCTTTACTTTCATTGGCTATTTGGTTTAATCTTTAATTTATATCTACTTGTCAGTTACTCTCTTCTTGAATAACCTTTTCTGACCACAGAAGCCAACATATGCAATATTTCTATTGAAATAACGCATTTTTACTTCAGCTACTGTAGCTATTTGCTTAATAACTATTACTTAATGAAATATTGAAAAAATATTTTTTTGAATAAAGTATCTATTGTGACTCTGGAAAACTATTGCTCAACCTATTTCAATTTACGTGAGGTTGGCAACCCTTGCTTCCACTCCGTCTCCCGACCCTTATTCTCCTCCCCTCAATTACGTTCCCGCGAACTTTTCAAAACGATCCCCCCTCCCTTACCCTTTTCACACTCCGAGGGTGAGCGTGGAAGTTACTCAATTATCGGCAATGCCGATAGTGTTGCCTTTCCCCTCCAAAAGGAGGAGACCCTCAGGGAGATAGTCCACGTGGCAGTTTATGGGGAGGAAAAAAATAACAGCTATAGGGGAGAGAGAAACATTTCCCGCATCCCGAGGTTATATAATACGATTGCGTTCGTATCGCGATCCAGAGGGGAAAAAAATAAATACTGCTCGTAAAAAAAAACATGTGAGATAAGGAGTTCTCTTCCGGGAGGATGGATATGATGTGGAAGACTCGGAAATATTTTGGGGCGTTAAAAATTGGACGAACGGACGGAAGATATTTCGGGGGAGAGTTTCCCGGCCCTGGAAATATTATAATAGGCGAAAACTGAGTTATGGCCGTCATGGTTCTTCCTCACGGCCAGTCGACGGGTCAGCTCGTATTGGAGAATGAACCCTTCAGCGTTTTTATTGGTGTTTTCGTCGGGTCAGGAACTCTCCAACTTTTTTCTCCACTCTGCGAACCATACATCTTTATTAAGCCGACCCCTTCCAATTTTACCGTTTTTTGTCTAATTTGAGTTATTGCGTTTTCTAGGTTATATTAATTTTATTTTTGTTTTCATCCAGGAAAGGTTTTAGGCCTCTTTACTTTCTGTATTGTATGTAAGGGTATTTCGGGTTTGTTTAATTACCAGACACGTAAATTGGGAAATAAACTTATTTATTTCATTAATTGTTTGATAATCGGGGGGTGAGTTGATTTAAATACTAAAGAATCTTATTGTCTGTAGGTATTTACGCACTGTAATATAAATACCACTTTATGTAGCCAAAATCTCAGTCATGCAGATGATGACGTAAATTTATTTTTTTAAATTAATTATTCAAATCGTAGGATGAGAAGTTTTTAGACCTAATAAAACCTCACTGACTGCGGGTACTTAGGTACGTTATTCAAAGTACATGTCCATTTATATTCAAAAGAGCAGCAGATGATGAAGTAATTTGATTTACTTATTTTATAAATTACTTTTATGTTGGGATGGGATGGATATTTTAGGCCTAAAGATTCTCACTTACTGTATGTATGATAAACTTTTTCATTATTACCTGCTCATTCGTACTACATGATTTTGACGTACATGGTGAAGTAAATGGATGAATTTTATAAATTATACATATCGCTGAATAGTTTATTTAAACGGCACTGTTGAAGTGCCAAAAAACATGAAAATTTTCGCAGAAGGTCATAAGAGTTCTCTGAATGAATTCCATCATTAAAACTTCACTTGTCTATCGCTGGCACTTAGAGTTTACTATCGGAGAACAGAAGGTTATTTCATGTGCGTCCTCTCTCATGCACTTGTGCCAGAGTTGAATGTTTGATCCGTTTTTATATTCCTTTGCCAACAATCTTTCAGTCGTTATAGAGTCACTGCGTGCAAGAAAGTAATTAAGTTAGGTTTTTTATCTAGCCAATCTTTTTTGAACGGCATGGTTTTATCATAACTTCTTCTTGTAAATATAAATATTTCTGAATATTGAATTTCTCATCTCTATTTTTATCCTTGCGACATTATATATTTCAATTTTTCGTAACTCCATTGAAATCAACTCATTGCAGATATCCCAGCCAGAAAGCATACGCGCCAGCTTACATACTGTCGTAGCACACATACTGCTTACTACTACAGCTACTACATACATACTACATACAGCTTACATACTAAAAAAAACGCCCTGCCAACTCCGTAGAGTTGCCAGGACGTCAATTTATTGTTTCTTACTTGAATATAGGATACAACTTTGGGGTACCTACCTATAACTTAACCCCTTTATTTGCAAATGTCATGTCTCTAGCTTGATGAGTCATTCTTTCATCATTTTATTATATTTTTATTGAATTTACTTCATACATAATGTAGAACCCCACAACTTGTAAGAAAGCTTATTCACGAGTTAAGTTTACCATGATATATTAATTAATGGTTATAGGCTGCTCCATTATTCGACCGGGTTCGATTGATAAAATTAGTTCGTATTTAATGTTATTCATATTCTCATTTTTCATTGACTGTTTCATTGCTTATAAGAACCTATTTTTTTTCTGACCACGAAAAATTTATTTACGTTAACATTTTGTATTATTAGTTAATATTTATAAAGATAATTCAAGCAGACATGTTCAACGTTTCATCCAATTTATTGTCCTGTCAGGGCCAAAAAATATAGAGTAATAAACAAACCCAGGATGTTAGAGACAACTAATGCAGATTCGTGTAAATGATTAACAACTAGAAACTCGTTACCTTCAACTCATTACGAAGGTGCATGAAATAAATGTCTTAAATTTACCGAGGGACATTAACCAGGAAACAATAGAACATAGTTACGGAACGACTTATTTAAAAATCACTGTATCAAATGAAAAAATATGCTAGCGATATATTTTTTTGCAAATGAAAATAAAAAAAGGTCTAACTTAGCAGAAACTGCTTGGGTTGTATTCTGAAGTATTTACTAATACTCCAAAGTAGTACTTCAATTTTTTTTCGTTGCTATAATTCCAGATACAACAGTATCAATGGTCGCGTTCAGGCGACACAACAGTTGCGGCACCGGTGGAAATTATCTTCTGAACGCTCAATGGTTACTCACCGGTGAGTCAACATGTTGCGGATCAGGCGCCATTTTTTCCACCGGGATTCATCACCGGTGTGAATCGGTAACATGTTGAGAAGCAACATGGCTGCCCCCATTATGATGTCGTCCCATGTTCATTCCGCGGATTGTTTCTCCTCCTTCTTATTGCCAATAGATTTATTCTCCTTCTGACGACTTCGTGCCTAATAATATTAGATATATTTGGCATACAATCATCGTCGCGAGTGATGAATAGTGCTAAAGTCGTTAATTTTCCGTTGGCGCCCATTTTCATACTAATGGTCTGCTGTGGATCCACGTGACTGGGGAGTACTGCTGGGATTTTTTGGCGTTCAGACGACGACAACGGTTGCGACTCACCGGTGTCTAACCGGTACCTTACCGGTGAAGTCGCCTGAATGAGACCATTATCATTAGCCAATTTCATTGTTATTTTATGTCCATAGCTTTTACGGTGGCCATTCTATAATGTAACTCTCGCAGCGCTGTTGATACTTATGCAAGGTCCTGTTAATTATGTACTCCTAGGAGGTCGCTTTGAGAATTGTTGCTCCAGCTGGTGGGAACCACACGCCACTAAGGACTCTTCACGATATTCTATCCTTCATAGTCCCTTCACATGTCTCCATCACCGGAGCATCCAATCCACATTCTTTCATGAGTCTCTCATTGCTAGTCCTATTTCTTTTAATTTTACCGCAAACACTTCTCAGATACCCCATTCTCACTGCATTTAGCATAAATTCATGCTTACCCTGTCTTACCAGCGGACAGTTTTAGACGTAATTTGAAGGAATCGATTCATGTTGGAATGAAAATCTGTAACTTTGTGATTCCACATTATTTTATTAAGAAATGACCCGGGTTTCGACTTTCAACGTCATCTTCAGGTAATGACTGTATAGACATCCATCTATATAATTATATACTGCAGACATTCTTTTCAATTATTTACATTGTAAATTGCTTTGAGGTAATGTGATATGAGATGTGTGGTGGTGTGCTTGTAATGTTGATTCAAGGGATAAATAAATATCATTATTATTATTACATATGCTTCAGACATTCATATAATGATGGATGTCTGTAGACTCGTTACCTGAATATGACGTCGGACGTCGGAACCCGGGTCGTGTCTTAATAAAATAATGTAGGTTCACAAAGTTACATTTTTTCATCCTGTCGTACCAAGCTAAGCATTTGCTTCCCAGCTCTTTCTTTCTCCCAGTGCGATGAATTCGATACATCAAACAGGGGGCTGGAATACTCCCCATGATCCTCCCACCGAGTTCCAATTTAAGAAAAAATGAGAGAACACCGCCTCGCTGCTACTTCTTGATCCCCCCTCCCTCTTAATCCCCATAACATAATCCGTGCGCCCTCCACTTTTACGTACTGAATTCATTCCATCCCATTCCCTTTACCAGCTCCGCTCATTCTTACCCCGTTACAAATTTCCCACTCCCATTTCCACTCAACCTTTCACCTCATTCTCCCCCTCCCCCCCCCCTTCCATTCCCTCCACCTTGTCGTCCACCCTTCTCCTCCTTATTCAACTCCCCCATCCCTCTCCCTTTCATTGATCGGAACCTCAAACATCGGCGTCTGCGCCCTAGACGCTTTATACCCTTATTCTCTCCACCCCCCACTTCTTACCCCCCCCCCTCCCTTTCCCCCCCCCTGTCGGCTTTTCCCCACTGTGCGCCGCCGCCGCCGCTACTGGTTCATCCTCTCCTCCTCCTCGTCTGCGTTGGAGTTGGGAGGGAGGGTAAAACGGTGGAGAAGGGAGGGATGGAGGGGGAGGAGGACGTATAACAGGGTAACGGGGGGAAGTGGCGAGGGGAAAGTGTCCTCACTCTTATCTGGGTCAGGGAGGGGTGGGCGGTCGGTGTCCCGCCATTCCCGTGTTGGCCCGCTGCGCTCTAGATTTCCCCCCTCCTCCGTTTACCCTGGAAATTCGCTCACTTCGAGCCCTTCGACGAACCCCCGCCCCCTTCTGGGTCCCTCACCCTTTAGTCTCCCTCCCTCTGTATCCTGCAGCGCTCTCAATGGGGAGGTGGAGAATTAAGGGTATGGGGTAAACGCATGCGGTGGGAAAGGGTCGTACGGTGAGCCTGAGAGGAGTTCTCTCGGTGAGAGTTATAAGCCGGCTGCGACTGAAGCCCACAACAAAGTCGTCACCTGGTGCAACAAAATCGTTCGCACGGTCGACTAAATCACCGACTACAGCAGATAAATCGTAAGCTTGTTCGAATTTAGGTAGTTTGAGCGAGATATCATTTCACATTGAGTTCAATGAATTTGTTCCACCATAAAAAAATATCTAGCCTTTCCATTGATAAAAAATATCACCCACATCCCATTACACTTTTTGAGATATTTGTAAAAAACATTCCAGCCATTTTACATAGAAAATGGTACGGGTATGCACTCCAGATAGATTTAATTTAAAAAAACGACGGATTTCTAACGTTTATATCTCGTCATGAATTTAGCTGAGCTTCTGAATTCTATACTACTTTTAGCAAGTAAATCAATTACTCACTGCATTACTTTTCAAAGAATCGCAGAAAAATTTTCCGTTGTGAAGGTGTTTTCAGCGTAAGGTGTGAAAAAATGAGTCAAGTTAACACCTAATACAGGAATGTGTAGTTAATTACTGAGAAATTCAGTTATTTAAAGCTACGTTTTTGCGACATAGATGTTACAATATTTACTTCTAGCAGCAATGCTTGCTTCTTACAGCTGCTGAAATTACAAGGTAAAATTCTAATATGATCTCTATTATGACTGGAAAAAGTCAAGCCACCTAAAGTCCTGTTTTTTTTTAATAAAGGTTTGAATATCTGTTGGTATTTGAACTGCTGTTAATACGTTCTCCTATCGATAACACTCACGCAAACTAACCGACCATCTGATTTAATGCGTAAATGAAATGGAGAGCCGTTTGAGCAGTCCTATAATATTTCACACGATCATTAAGAGCTTTATTTCATACTGGCGAGGGAGATGTCTTTTCATTCATTTCGTAGCGAATGAATGTTTACTTTAATTTGAAATTAACCAATCTCTTGCAGCAAGTGATCTAAACAACTGTCGGACAATATTCATATACTGTCTATTACTGTATATTATCTACGGCTAGAAAATTACTTACTACCGCCAGGAGAACAGGAACAGGTGGAGCTGATTTCAAAAACTGATAATTGCACGACAAACGTTACGCCTAACGTGATTGGTCGACAGCATCTAGATTCCATAGTATGGAGCGAGTAGCGAACTCGCACCGCAACTTCTATGAAATCAAGGTTCTCTGCGAGTACTCTAGTTACTATGTTTGTCAGCCAGCATGCTGGTTCTTTATTGCACGATACTGAAAAGCTATCACACTAATGAGCATCCTCGAAATTGTGTTGGAGCAAGTATTGTATGAAACGTACTTAGTAGTAGTGAAAGCAGGGTTTACCAAGCACCTGGCAGGCACTGGTGGGACAAGAGCTACTCGTGAAGTTACCGCTAGTAATAAGCGTAATTGATAAATTTTCGCTGCTGCGAGGGAAAACAGGTCGAGTTTCTTGTCGAAGGATTATTATCAGAGAAACAGGGCTCACGTCCCTCACAATTTGGCCCCCGGTTAATAGGAGCACTATATCCACAAAATTACTATCTAGACCAGCTACATTGTCGAAGTCAACCGTCATCCAAAGTCGAAAGGCTGTCCGGAGCGCTTTACGTGTCAAATGCGGGAGTAATGGAAGACACTTGAAACTTTATCTTAGGCTTTTAATGCGAAGAGCAAGTGTTGGAGATATTTCATGAAATGAGTTCGAGTTGGGTAATTTTCCTTAGGGCGATGATATCTCACTCAACTCAGTACTACTGTTGTTGCCAGGCTTAAGATGGTTTGGAGAAATGTTTTGTTTATGTACAGATTTGAGTCAAAATTTGAATACGTTCTGACGTAGTTAGTAATATCCATAGATAAAAGTGAAACAAATTGCATCCTATCGATTTGGTTTTTTTGATAAATCAATGCTGCTTTAACACGTAGCCTTATTGCGCAATAATTCGATTAAAAATGTGCATATTTTCTTCTGCGCGTGAAATAATTTTTTATTGCTTTAATTGTTGCTAACAAATATCAAGTTGTCGCGCCGAGTTCAATATTCTAAAAAATCATATTTCATTGGAATTTCGTCTAAATGCTCAATACCGCGCAGTAAAGACTAAAACCATATCATTTTTTAATTAATGGACATTTTTAAAAATATATAAATCTTGTATAATTTCCATTACTGCTTGTGTGATGAGTTTCAAAGCAGAACAGAAATTGGCCCACGAATTTTTTTCTACTTTCTTAAGAAAGTATAAAAATGTGCACTCAAAGACCCACGATCATTGCTTCAACCACTTTAGGCATAAAATAGAATAATTATATATTCCAATCTTATATGATCTTGCAAACGAAACGTTGGATTATACCAAATATAATCGTAGCAAGAAAATGTTACGACTATTTACTAGTCAAGTATTGGTTGAATTATATACAACCTGTAGACTTGGTGGTAAGCTGGTGTATATTCACCCCCAGACGCTTAAATCCACCAAAACTATGGCCGTTTCGTAAGCGTTTATACCTTGGATTCTTCGATGTCTTTTAATGTGGTGCCATAGTAAAATGACTTAAATACGAGTATCATTTTATTCGCATTCTTGCTACTTATAGAAAAACATATCCTATGGTTGATATGTGCCACAAAATCTTACCTATCCGCGCTATTTCACAATGTAGGCGAGCTCACAAGTTTATGTTGTTAAATGTGATAATGGGTGAATTACGAGGGGAAAAAGTATTTTCCTCTCTCGGTGACAGGAGTTTTTTTTTAACTGATACCGATTATTGACTAAAAAATGGAGATGGATAGTATAATTCAAACCCGGGCCATGGTGATGGAAAAGCGAGTTTCATGATCATCACCCGCCAACTCGATCCCATGCCAATGCCATTTTTGATGTCAGTTGAGTTGATATTGTTGTTCTGTTTTATAAATCGTCCCTACATTTGTCCGCTCTGCCCAGCTTTCCTCTCCCAGTAGTCCCCACCCGGAGATCTTCATTCATTTGTTTTTCTGCACTCCATATGGCAGGTTTCCCCTCCTCCACTTCATTCTTCTCACAGCCAGGCGCTTTGTGTCAACCGCGTACCTTCCGCCTATTTTAATGTCGTATAGTATTCGCTTCCTTTTCCTTCCCCGCTTTCCTTCCACCATTCCTTCTATACCCGTCGTCAGCAATGCCTTGCCAGGGAATGTCCAATCTCATTCCTCTTCCTTCTTCCAATCGTTCCCATCAAGAGTCCTTTCCTCGCCCACTCTCCTTAGTCCACCTCCTCGTTTCTCACTTTCAACTCAATTTTTGCCATCTTCCTCCATATTCACATCTCCAGGGCTTCCGGTTTTTTTCATCTTCCTTTTAAACTGCCCAAGTTTCCGCCCCATATAGTGCCACACAGGGGTGGCGTGGCCAGTGCGGGAAGGCGAGGATTCCAGCCCGGGCCCGGTTTATGGCTCCGGGCCCCGGATCCCGGGCCACGCACTAGGCGTGAGGGGGGGTTCACAAATACCGGACCCTCTGGACGTGCAGCGGCCCGAACCCCTGAGCACCCACGCCGCCCCTGGTGCCTCACTCCATATATTGTACCTTACTAGTTTCTTGCTCAATTCTTTGCTCAAACACCCTCAGAGTAGCTTCCTTTTCCTTTGGAATCCTTCATTTTCTAATGCTAATCGTCTTTTTACGTCAGCTGTACAAGACATATCTTCTTTTATAATACTCCCCAGATGTTTGAAGCTCTTCACTGGCTCTATCCGTTCCCCTCCTAGTTTGATTTTATTTTTTTTTTGAGATTTGATTTGGGGACTATTCTGCCTCCGAAATATTTTACCTAGGGGAATGTTATGCAATTTGATGAATGCAAGGCTCTGCATCTTTTCCAGGGCGATTAATGCAGTGGTTTCCCGTGGCCGTCCTCGTGTACGCAGTATTCCGGCCGATTCCGTGAATGTCACTCTGTGAAATTTCACGCTGTGACAGTTGATACCGGACTAATCTTCTTAATCTGCACTATTAGTAATGATAATAATTTATTGCATCCTTCTTAGATAAAAATTACATTCAATTTAACCAAATAATTTAACAAAAAATAGGGAAGCTTTAGGTTACCCCAAAGAAAATAAACCTATGTGGGGGTAACCTATAATTTCGTGCAAAAGAACATAACTAAATATTTCAGTTTTTAATGTCAGTATCTTTTCTACCTTTTGGCAGTTTGGGTACCATGAGTAGGGTGCAGGGAATTTTCGTTCTCCCGTTTCCGATTATTTCCATTGATATATTTTTTTCCAAAATCAGGAAAATATTTGCCGTTACTTATTTGGTCTCGAACCTGTGACCCTCAGATTGAGAGTGAACACGGTACCCGTATGTTAACCCGACTCACCTACTAATCGTTGCTGATATCAATTTAGCTACTAGGATTTGCGCTTGGGATGAAAAGAGGTAGGACGTACGTATTCTGAGATGAAGAGAGAAATTATGTAAGGAAATATGGGGCCTGTGCCTGTCAAAATCTATAGTATTTACTCTCTTCCCTTTAAGCCTAGCTTTACCTGTAGATTACTCCATTCATGATAGTAATTGGGCAAATTTAAGCCGTCTTTGTGCCGTTTTTGTTTCCTAGGGAACAACTAAATCAGACATTTATTTGTTAATGGCTACCTGCCTCTGTCCCATGCGGTGGCTTGTAGTGTGATAGACTGTGGCAGATTGAAATGTACATTCATACCGAAAAAGGCATCCTGTGTCAGCATGGCGCTAATCATTCCCCCAATTACGTATCAATAAAATATGCATGAGTGGCAAAGCCCGAACTAAGATTGGTTTTATTATTCAATACTCTTGATGATGTTTGGTGAACGAAGTGACACCAAAAATCAATACTTCAAGCAGTGTGCAACATGGCCAAACATTATTGCATCAGGTAAATGACAAAACATGAAATCTACAACTCGGTGTCAACCTCGGTTTATATGTATATATATTTTTTTTAATTTAACACATATTTTCGCAATTGTGACAAGCATGTTAATTGCTATTTATTTACAGCAAATATATTTTTTTAATCATTAGCAATTTTATGTATTTAAATAATAACAGCATCTATAAAAAATGTACAAATTCAATACCTCACAAAATCAAACTTATATAAAAGCAATACCATATAAATCATGTATAATGCACACTATTTGATCATTTTTTTTAATTTTACATCGTTATGGTCCTTCTAAGCCATTTGTGGCTTATCAGCAGGTGCCTTCTATGTTTAACAAAGATCACATCATACACGAACAGATAAATATTTGTCGTAAACAGTTTCACTCAGGATAATAATACGAGTCATCATTTCTTTGTCGTCAATTTTTAAATTACATTCCCAACTTTATTTATAACTTCTCAACTTCCAGGTGCCGCAAGGGTAAAATGAACACCCAAGTTCTTTTCATCATAGTTCTAACCAACAGGTCTTTATCTTACGGAGGTAGAGTATTACCGGAGAACTCAGATAAACTCTATAAAACAATATTACCACATATCCTTTCAGACGAACTTGAATCGTTTGAGAATTTACCATGTGGAATTTTCTAAAAATTATTAAATAAATAATTTTTTTATATTCCATTTTTTCATTATCCACAAGCCCGACTTTTTTCAACGCTCTCACCTCGTTTTTAAGAGTGATTTTATTTTTGCCATACCAGGGTTTTTGGAACGGAATTATCGAAATTATTTTTGACCTGCAGTTCATTTTATATACCCTTTTTGTTTTAAATATTTCCATCTCTTCAACTCCATCACTCTAATCGCTACTTCTATAACGTCTCCTCTGTCTCTCTTGTTCAACTCAGTATAAATAAGAGCACGGCTAGGTGAAAAATGTCCCTCCCCTTGAAACTGAGGCGGGAGCGTTGAAACTGGTCGTGGGTTGCGAACAATAAAAGTATGGATTGTACATATGTTATCTATTTATTTAACCATACTTACCGACGAAAATAAATTCGTTGATTCAGCCCAATATTTCAGATTGGCTCCCTAGAACTAGTTTCGATCATGGTTGACCCAGAAAGTGCTTAGGGCACTGAACCCTCGGGATTCAACGTCTTAATGTCATGCGATCTCCTTACCATCAGCGATTAAGTTTGGACTGAAGCCACAAATCAAAACGCCAGCGAAACCATTCGTTCTATCGGAGGGACCCAAGCGTGTTCCTCTGACCATAAGTCTACCTAATTTATCCCTCAACCCATTTTTCACATCCTCGCATTTTGTACTGGGTCAGTATTATACTTTCAGCGTCAGCCACAATGCAATACAGTTTGAGTGATCTGAATTTTTCTAGTTAGCTTTTATATAGCTTGCAACCTTCAGGGAACCAAGAGTGTGTCGACTGATGATTTCCAATTGAGTCCGATGAGTCAGTAATGGCTCCCTTTGACCTTGTTGGGGGTGATTCGTGCTTAAAAATATTTTATTCGTTGGTTTCAGGCTGAACTTTGTGGAAACTCAATAGAAATTAGGTGAAAAACATAGTGTGAATTCCCACCGAAACGTTTAATCGTAAGAATAGTTTCATCGAATCGACGCGATGTCATCATGAGGTACATCATCGTACCTGACGATGCGTTGAAACTAATTTTTCCATGATGGAAATTTTGGAGGAAACGTATAACGCGTTTTTCACTTCAGTTACAAAATAGTAGGTACATTTTGTTAGCCACGATGGTGTTGAAACTCGTGCGACAGTGATCCGATGATGGGAAAATTTTGACCCGTTTAATCGCATCGCCTGTATCTCGTCCTCTCCTGTTGTCAGACTGGTTTCCGTGGCTCTTCCTTCTTCATATATTTGATACTCCCCTCTCCCTACTCGGAAAATAAAAAGATTCTGCGAGCCGTTACCCTCCGTTCCCCCCCTTACTCACCCACCCTCTTTCTCTACCCCCTCCTTCATCACTTAACCTACTAACACCCCTTAATCCTTCACCTCTTGACTCCCCACATGCAGCAGCCAACATGTCAAGACTTGAAAATATTTCTTTTGTAATTTTAATCTCACTGGTGGTTAAATATGGTGCCCATCGAATTTTTTCGGTGTTCCGTTGAGAAAAGTCATCTTCGAGCACGGTTAATAATGTCAAATACATCTATTTTGATTTAAGTAGGCCGACAGTTCATGTCTAAATAGCCTACAGGAGTTTTTTCAGCATTTTTCCTCCTGCAGACACTTTCTCCATTCGTTTGAGTGCCTACTTGCTATTTGGTATAAAGAATTATTTGCCAAGCTTGTAATGATCAAGCTCTCAAGTTATCTTGATAATATGCGTCTAACTTGGAATAAAAAATACACTATCCAAGAGATGCTAGTATTTGATCAAAATATCACGTCAAAGATCGTATCTTCAAATCACCTCACATCATCAACCAAACACGTCGCGATTCTTTGCGGGTATTGCAATGAGTTATTTGGCCATAACATTTTACCAGGTCAAAATGATATATGCCTAAAATGGAACAAAAAATATGAATATGATGACCCAAATTTATAATTTAATTGACCTGCCGCAATTTTAACACCGGTTCCCGATCGATAAACCATGTTTAACCCTTTGATGTGATGATTTTGAGTTAACCCAATGGAGTTCCAAATTCGGCACCTACCTCTGGAGTTGTATCTCAGTGAAAACTATTCACAAAATGGAAAAAATACTTAAAAAGTTAATTATTTTACATATGTATTTTTCATTACGTAATATTATTGAGTTTGAAATCCTTTCATAATAAATAAATTTGTTTCATGAAAGACGTTCAATCGCAACTGTGTGAGTCAACACAAATACTAAATTCCATCTTTTTGTTCATTTGGTTTAAAAAGCCTGCTTTCGCTGGTATGCGTTGCCTATTATTTAAATCAATATGAACGTACAAAATATGCTGATTATTCCTCGAAGATACTTTTAATGAGCACTTATTTCCAGCCATAAAGCCGACTGCAGTGCCGTTCTATTGAACTACCGCATTTTGGCATGAAATATCTCATTAATTATCTAATAACTCACAAAGTTAGGTTGTAAGACGCCTATATTTTATTTTTATTCAATACTAGCGGAAGGTAGCCGTTGAAATTCAACGGGTGTGAAAAACATTTAAATTATTTTATAAGAAAACCACAAAGCCTGAAGAATACTGTCACCGTATTCATTTTAGGAGCTCTTAACCTATCTCGTATGTTGTGTTCGTTGTAGTAGACACGGTGATCGTTTTGCAGCTGCACGGAGAGATGAGTTACCGTTGGTCCTCTTTCATGCTCGGGAAACCCAAAAATGGGCCACGCAGACTCATTACTACTTAAATAGCACCCAGGTTGATAGATGGTCACCTCGTCCCTCCGGTTCTCTTGAGCCGTCTTCGGAGTGATTTACAGCTTGATCGATACCCTTGTGTACATACATATATTTGCATTCAATGACTTAATTGAGTCGCGTAATTCAATGTTCATATGTGCGTTGAGTATTTTAATCAGGATTGGATAGTAGGGTACAATTCAGCGGTTAACAACGTCCAAAGAAGCATTTGCCGCTGCAGACATGTGTACCTATTTGTCCTATGAATCCTCCATCGCCCGAACTGCACCTTCGGCATGAAGGGTAGCCATAATCCATGGTTTCGGATGCTGAATTAAAAATCTATGGTGATTCTTAGTGCACTTGCCGATTTTCATGCACGAATGTCGTTCATTGCGTAGAGTGCCCGTTCTTCTTTCGGTTAAGAAGCATGTAGCGACATGTTAATTCAGATTTGAATCAGATTTAAGTATTGTATGTACTTTAATTTGTTGTAAAATGGCGGAAATTATAATTACTTCAATATATGCTTCTTACCGAAAAGAAAAACGGACATTCTGCGCAATGAACGATATACGTGCATGAAAATCGGCCAGTTAACTAAAAATCACCATTTTTTATTAAGCAACCAAAACCAATAATTATGTCTACCCTTTATGCCGAAGGCGCAGTCCGGGTAATGAAGGATTTATAGAACAAATACACATTACTGCAGCGGAAAATGCTCCTTTGGACGTTGTTAACCGCTGAATTGTACCCTACTCTCCAATCCTGATTAAGATACTCAACGCACATATAAACATTGATTTACGCGACTCAATTAAGTCATTGAATGCAAATATATGTATGTACACTAGGGAATCGATCCAGCAGTAAATCACTTAAAAGACGGCTCAAGAGAACTGGAGGGACGAGGTGACCATCTATCAATCTAGGTGCTATATAAGTAGTAATGAGTCTGCGTGGCCCATTTTTGGGTTTCCCGCGCATGGAAGTGGACAAACAGTAACTCATCTCTCCGTGCACCTAGAAAACGATCACCGTGTCTACTACAACGAACACTACATACAAGATGGGTTACGAGCTCCTAAAATGAATACGGTGACAGTTTTCCTCAGGCTTTGTGGTTTTCTTATAATATAATTCCAATGTTTTTCACACCCATTGAATTTCAAATGGTACCTACCTTCCACTAGTATGATGATGATTTTGGGATACATCCTTCTTATAAAAAAGTTTTCCGTGAAAATGGCATTCATATTATGTGGAAAAATATTATTTTCCGCGTATTTCTCCCGCTCTCCGATTCGACATAATGTAATTTCAAGTTCAATTAGAGAATAAAATATTATGGAATGGTAAAATTTTGTCGTTCATATCAGATAGAGCACAAGTTTTTCACAAGTTGACAGATTAAGTATAAAATGACATGAAAGCTGATAAGGTTGGAGAATTAAAACTAATTTTCCACAAATAAAAGTATTTTTAAAAAGACTTCATAACGATCTATTTAGTTTTTAATGTTTTACAAATCATCTTCAGTGATGAAGATGATGAGAAAAATATGGAAACCTAAGTCTTACGAAAGTATTTTTTTTACTTTTATTTGTGGATAATTGCTTTTAACTCTTCAACCTTATCATATTTGAATCTTATATCATGCCATATCGCCTGAATCTTCGGAATGCATTGACATTAATGCTATTTTACGGTGTACTCACCGCATCATTGTTGGGCTTCCCATGCCCAAAAATGAAATTTGGAAGGTTGATCGTCCAACTCGTCCTGGTTGCCCTGGTACTACCTATATGCAGACGGCATACTGTATGTACCAAATATCCTAAACTGTCTTGGCACTGTAAACTGAAGAACTACCTTAACCCAATTAAAAACTCGTTGAATACTGGGTAAAGCGTATCCGAATTTAATATGATGACCTTCGCCCTGAGTGCCTTGTCTTCCTAAATTATTGTGTCTCAAAATTCATTGGAGAGACATTGGAATTAAATTTAGATTTGTATTAGCTTAACCAACTTATTTTCAGCGGTATAACATACCACTGATGCAACGAATTCAGCATTGTAAAACTGAAAATAAGCGGATATAAAATGTAAACCATTGATGAGATGCAATAGTTCAACGGACAAGCTTACTTTAAATATTTTGGACTCTTGCCATTTTTTTAATTCAACCATAACGCTTTCATTATGTGCCAAAAATCGGTATAGGATTCACAGGAAATATGGCAACCTTCCCAGGAGGTTAAACTGAAATGCAGGTGGCTAGGCTACGAACGCTCATTGGCGAAGAAGAAGCTAGAACAGGTGTGCATGGGAAGGGTTTTGGACTAACTAAGTGTTTTGTGGCCAACTAGTATCCAAATATTACTGTAGCAGTGGATTTTAACTAGAACTGACGAAAATCAAATTCAACAGACGGAACCGCGAGGCAGAGAAATGCCTTAAACTGTGCCGACTGAAATTGAATAATCAGATACACGAATCAAGCGGAAAGTTACCTCCAACTTTTTCTAACCTGCTTGTGTGACAACTCTACATGCTGACATTTGTTGGCGAATGAATATAGAAGTAAAATAAATACCTCCGTTCACGTATCGTAATCTGTTTCTATTTTTAGGCACTTGTTGCATTTTTATCCATATTTGCCGTTTTCTGTCGTTTATATGTTCGTTCTTCATTTGTCAAAATACGCGCAGTAGCCATGTTGTCGAATTTTCTCAACCTCGCTCACGCTCAGAGAGGCGAGGCACCTGATTGGCTGCTCGTGAAAACGCCCCACCTCGCTCTCGTCAAACCCCTGCATGTGAACTCGGCTTCAAAATGACCGTCAATGCATATTTTAAAGGGACGATGTCACCGAAAATATTACAAATAGGCTCGAATGAATCATATGTACTCGTCAGGAGGAAGCTGCCAAAAAAAGGAAAGGTGGAAAGGTTATGCAGACCGATATCCGATAATGCTGACTAGATTGATTCCTCCGGATTGATACAACCCAAGCTGAAATATTCTAACTAAGTCTGCCATTCCCTCAGTTTTATCGTAGCTGTGTCATTTGTTAGTCTTGAATCCATTGCGAAATGGGTTATGCAGAATGGTTGATGGAAAATGTTTTCAAATGGCTGAAGCAAAATTAAACGTTTATCAGTTTTAATATTTTTATTCAATTTATGCATTAATGAAATGTTTGAAAAGATAAAATTATGTAATATTTTTAAAGAATTTTAATGTTTCGCCATCAAACATATAATTACGTCCAAGATGCACTGTAATATAGTGCCATTATCATTTCAAACACATTTCTTGCCCCTCATTGAAAGTCTGTATATAAACCGGATAATACCTCAGGATTAAAATATTATTGCACGAAAGCCAGTTGCTTTGGCAACGTGAGGAGTGGGAAGACTTGAAAAAATTGAGTGTCGATTATTAAAATTCAGTAAATATCACTGTCATAGTAATCATTAGTTTTTGCGTAGCTACCTCATTGCCTTTCTCTGTACTGCTTCATTATTGTTTTTATTGTCAGCTCTAAGAAAGATTAAACATAAAAAACTTTTAATCGGGCTACCTTAAAGGTCTGGTTTGTGTACGATTAAAACTTCTCTACGTCATTTCTTTTCGTCACTAACGTGCTACGATAAGGAATCCTTTATAGATGATGCCTAAGCTAATAAATGGTATAGACCATGCATGTAGAAGCCATTGATGACGTCATAGTCATAGAAATAGTCATAGAACTATAGATTTCTTATCATTCAGTAAAAACTTATTCAGTGAGGTCATGCTTTCATGATTTTTTTTCCTTTCTTTCGCTCTTTCCTTTACGTTAATTGCTGGGTCACTAACTAAACCCCTCTTGGACCAAAATGCTTTTGTCGAGAAAAATGTTTTCTCCCTAACTAATAAAAGTTACATGAACGAATTGGCTACTTTTTAAGGCATCGTTTTCGTCACCTTGGGCTTTGGTAAATGAACTGAGATGATTCCCGAGGCATGTGCCGAATACGAAACACCTGAGATTTTTTTAAAGGTTGATCTGAGATTTTGAGATATTTCTGAGTTTTACAAAACATTTATTACCTTCCTCATCCATGGAAATGCGAAATAAATTGGACGCAGCGATGAAATTGCACTCCGCTAGTCAATTGGAGAAAATTGATAGTACGCATATAGGACGTCCTATTTCAGTTGAAACAAAAGTAAATTTACACTCGAAACTCGATGTTTCTTTGCTCAAACCGTGTTTTTAAATTCGAGCTTTCTATTTGTGAGACGAGTGAATGCAAAAAAATACTCCTTTTCCTCCCAAGACACGAACGCGAGGAAACGAAAGACGTTTGTCTCGGTACGCATTCCTCCAGACTCTCTCGTCTTCGTTAAAAGGTTTTCCATGTCGAATTTCATCTGGGGCACGTCTCTTCCCAGTGCAGCGGCGGCTTATATAAGTATTAAGGGCTCGGAGAGCGCGTTTCAATGAACCAGCCGCGGAATTTGTTATCCATTGTGCGGCAGAATCACTAGGCATATGATCACTAGGCAAGGGAAAGGATCCCGGAGACCCTAAGTCGTACAGACCAATAACTCTTCTTTTAGAATTAGGAAAAGTCTATGAAAGAATTCTAAAAGAAAAAGTAGAGGAAACCGCTAACGAAAATGAACTAATTCACCCATCCCAATATGGGTTCAAAAAGGGAGGTTCGACGATTGACGCTGCTTCCAAACTCATCACCGAGATCCAGACTAGTAAATGCAAATACACCTTAGCAATGTTTATTGACTTTGAGGCTGCCTTTGATTCCCTCTGGTGGCCTCAGTGCCTCAAGGAACTCAAAAAATGCAACATCCCAGGAAACCTAACGGCAGTAATTCGGAGTTACTTTACCGGACGAACCACCACTATTCAACTGAAAAACCTGTCCACAACGAAGAAAATAACTAAAGGAGCACCACAGGGATCAATCCTGGGACCTCTAATATGGAATATAAGCATGAACGAGCTACTTCAAGAAGACCTACCAGAGGAATGCTGATGGACAGCCTATGCGGACGACATCGCGATCACCATTCCAGGAGACTCAAGAAGAGAGATAAGGCGGGGGAATGCAGCAAAGTGCTAGAAAAATGGACCAAAAATACAAAATTAAAAGTCTCAATTAAAAAGACAGTGTACATGGTATTTGGCGGAAAGCTGCAACGAGATCCGACGGTAAAGATCTATGAAAAAAAAATAAATAAAAGGGTCTCTGAATTTAAATATCTGGGAATCAAATTTGACGAGAAACTGTAGATGAGAAGATGTACAGCATAGGTTGTACGATTGTCCAAAATACGCAGAAGAAAGAACTGAGCTTAAGAAGATCTTCGGAAACTGGCCAGTCACACTGGAAGAGGTTGGAAAAGGACTGGGGAATTGAAAAGCAGCCGAAGCAGTTTCAAACTTCACAAGACCGCGAGAAGGAGAAGGGACGTAGAAGAAATCAAGACAAGAAAAGGAGGAGAGAAGAGAAGAAAAGAAAAAAGAAGTGGAAGGAATGGTGAGAATACTGAGAAGGAGGAAGAAGAAAGAAGACAACTTTGTGATAGGAATACTAAGAAGAAAATAACAATTGTAAAGCAAGCAAGGAAAATCACAAGACACCCGATGAAGACATCAAAGGAGAAAACCAAATAATTTTTTTTAAATAATAATACACTTTGTAAAATTAAATGTGATAAAAACATTGAAACTTGAAGTACACTTGAAAAATATGAACCAATTGTTAAAAAAAAGTAAAATGTAGAAAATTGGGGGTTTAATAATATCTAGGTACCCCAAATATTATTGTAATTGAAACAATAAGGAGGAACTCCGCCCTTTCAAGGGAAGACGGAGTGGGAGGGGATTGGTGTGCTCCAATTCTCTCCCTTTTAATAATAAAAATAGGCATATGAATTGCGCTCGGGAACTCTTCTTTTGAAGTTTCGCAATTCCTTTCGAGCGGAGTCAGTCCCCTTAAGATATGATAAGGGTGAGCTCCAGGCACTGTCAACTGGAGTTTCTAAGTGCTCTGCGTTGTGACGTAGCCAGGATTTAGTTTGGGGTTTATGTTGAGTACAAGCCGGGGAGGGGGGAAGAAATGGGAGAGATTATAACTTTAGGAAAATTAGGAGCACCTTTGGGTTTTTGATCGCAATTGCTACCGCAGCGTAAAAACCTATTTTTGAGATTTTAGCTTTGCCAACTTTTGAGAGAATAATTAACCCACATTTTTTTTTTTATTAAAAACAAATTTATTTAGAAATTTGTTCAAACTGAAGAATAAAGGATACAAAAATTCTTATTAAAATCAAATATAACTTTCTCCTTTGATGCCACGCTTTAATAATAAATTCAAAATTTGGATTTATAGTATTTACTATCCATTCCCAAAGTGCATATATATGATATATCACTATATATAGCTGGATGGTGCCTGTCCTGATCCAGATGCTGATCCTGATCCAGATCCTATCCAGGGGCTGATCCAGAGCAGAGTATTTTGGGGAGGGGGGGGTGAAACTTTCAGAGTTACTCGTCCGGAGAGGTCTGGAATACCTGTCAGCAAAACTTATTTTTATTTATCACCAAAGACTGCGTTTTTAAGGTATTTTGAAATCTAAAAATAAAAAATCACTTTTTATTGTACCATTTTTGTTGACATTTTTAACTAGCTTTGCCGTAGTACATTAAAAAAAGTGGTTGGTATAAAAAATAATTTCACATAAATACATTCAAAAGCATTTTAATTATAATTTTTTTTTTAACTAGCTTTGCCGTAGTACATTAAAAAAAGCGGTTGGTATAAAAAATAATTTCACATAAATACATTCAAAAGCATTTTAATTATAAGTTAGTAAATTAGTGACTAAACTAATATAATTGAAAACTTAGCAATGGCAACAAACTATAGAAAAGAACGGTAAAATATAATTAAACAATTTATATGCATATTGTACTCCTTACTTAGGTCTACTCCACGATCGCATCAATCGCGTTAACCAATGCCTGAACGCGCGTTGGTTGCCGATTAAGCCGAAGTTCCAACCGCTGCCACTAACTATTGGTCAGGCGAGGCTGACCAATAGTCCGGCTGACCAACCGGAAAAGGAAGTAAGAAAAGAAGGACGATACGGTAATTTAAACGCCAAAATGGATCACGGAAAGGATTTTTCAGTAGATGAGGAAATTTTTCTGGATTTATATAATGATCCAGACTTGCAAGATAGTTTAATGAAGTTTTGTGCTATCCATTTCAATTGCTATATTCGGGTCAGTATAATTTAACGGAATTTAACATAGTATACATGTAATTGTCCATGTTGGACGCGAGAAAAATATTGTGGAGCACGTCATTCCCAAGAATCATCAGCAAGTCGTTGGAAGAAAAATATTATTATGATTCACATTAGAATTATTGTTTTGGAAGATGTCGTATTTTGTCTGTTTTACATTATTTGGGTGTATTAGTCGAGAGAACTCGTCAGGGGCAAGTAGTGAAGTTAGCGCTCCTCTTATTTATGGCACAACAAACATTTATTTTAGTGTAAATCAAGCGTTTTTCCCAAATTACATTTAAATGACGTTACTAATCAATTTCTTCCTCTCACGCACATTACTAACTTTTTTAGGTGTGCATTTTGCCAAAAATATTTATTTAAATTGAAGTAATTGTTTTTTATGGGAGCCGATTACTACTTCTCTATGGTATGGGCTTATCACCTAGGATTCTATTCAATCATGGTGTTTGAAACAGAATGGTCATAATTAAATTTACTTTTTTAGAAGTTTGATATTCAACTACACAAACTTTCCTAGAGCCTTTGAAGCAGTTTTCCCAATGCTGTGCTCTGCTACATTATGCTGAAGAACCTATTGGAGTGCTGTAGTACGGCAGCACAAAAGTCTTCTATCATCTTCAATACGGGCGCTGCTGCTCCATAAGGATGGTCCTTCTTTTTCTCAGTGTAACAGTTGTAACATAGAGCTGGTGAAAAGCCAAAGCCTATACGATTAAAGCCTCCATTTTTTTGCTACATAATACATGTAATCAACTCTGCAAACCTATATAATAAGAAATTACTGTATGCTGGATGCTTCCACGGATAAATAATTACGTTATCGAGCTTATCAGTATTCAAAACAATTAAACAGCATAACCAATAAAACCCCCGACGTCGTTTCCACTTCCTTCAAAATATCGTTATTCGCTAGTCACTTGTTTATTTCATACTTCACCCTTGGATTACGATTGGTAGTGTGAATGCGCGCAGGGTCGCTACCTCGGTAAGTACCGTGGTAGTGTGAACGGGGCATAACGTTTATCGCATAGCGTTATCGTACAGACAGACAGCGAACAACGCGCAGTCGGCAGAGAGAAGTGTTATTATAATGGGCGGGGGTTAGATCAGAAGGGAGAAAGAAAACGAAAGTGAGATAGCGATTGTGATGACAAGGAAACAATACAAGAACGAAAGACAGAAATACTCGAGATCCCGCGGAGTCCGATATCGCGTCAGTGAACCCGCCAAGTCTTTACGGCACAAAAATATCATGCATTATGGTATTAGACTGCTAATAGTTTAGCCGTACAACGGTCAACGGCAAAAACTTCTGGCGATTTGAGGGATATAACTTCGTTTCGGAATTCGCTAAAAACTGCTATGTCTATAATGAGCTGTTTTATTGATCATGCTTATTTTGTCCAAAACACATGTAACTAGGAGAAGTGAGAAGAACGACGAAACACTGAACTGAATAGAACTTAAGTGAGCAACATGTCAACAACGCGACTCAATCCTAATGTCAAGATTGTAAGACACACTGGCACTGACACAGGTCACCAACACAGTGACACAAGACCAAACTGGAAGGGAGAAGGCCACGTTTATACAACATGTTAATGTAAAACAATGAATGTGGATGGACAACCCATCCACAGAGAGCCTGGTGCAACATTGTCACCGTGATGACAACGACACCTCCCAGCCCACTGACGCACATTCTCTTCATCTCGTCCCTCCCCCTCCTTTGAACTCAACATCTGCTACACTGTTAGTCTTCTCAATCATTGACAAGCAGTCATTACATTGTAGTAATCAAGACCCCTCTCCCAGCCGTCCTCCACCCTTTGTACTCATTGACAACCGGCCACTAATTTGTAGCGATCCAGACCCCTCCAAGCTTTCCCACCATTCCTCCCCCCTTCTCCTCCTGACCCTCAATATCACCCGGTTTCTCTAATGGCCCAAACCACTCTCGTGAACATTTCTTTAAATGGCTCCCAAATTACCTAAACCTTTTCAAGACTGTTTTTTTATCAGCATGTTTGAAATAAAATTAGCATAATTTCAGTGAATTTCCGTTTCTAATGTGTGCATCAACCATTAGCGATAATAATTTTGGCCATTTTTGAAATTTTCGTGGACGTTTATGTCCCAGTAGACTTTTCGTTTGGGGTGCACATGTCCAACTACTATTGAAAAGGTAGGTTAGTACAGAGGTTGGCTGATAACTTTTCACTCCATAGTCCCATCGTTTGATTAATTTGCCTTCATTATCTCATAATTGAATTACTTTCCCTGTTTTTTAGGTTATATTTATTTCACTAGTAACACAGACACATTTTCTGGGAGCAATATATTTTCAGTTAGTGTTGAAAGGCTTATAAGCTGGTTTCACCGAAAAATTCCATAAATACCAGTTTATTCATATTTTGTCTACTGTTATAAAAATGTGTCCTTTGTTTGATATGAAAAACAAAATCATACCTTTTCACGCTATTGTATTATTAAATTTAACTTGAAAATGCATGCTGTAAATGCTAGAATTAGTTGAAGTGCGTGGAAAATAGTATTTTTCTATCTAATATAAATACTATTTTTGCGAAAAACTATAAGAAATGAGTTTTCAAGGAGTACTGAATGGTAATAAAAGTTATGCCTTATCCCATCATTTGTTTTTTTTTTACAAATTACTGCAATAATTGAAGCCTAATATGTCTTGTATGAACAGAATAAAACAACCGGCAATCATTTATTTGCCTTACGTCTAACAATGGCATGTTAAGAAGTAAACAATTGAATGAGTAACAAACAAATGCATCTCTTAATTACATATTTTTATTTTAAAATAATGCGCTCTGCAGACTCGAAGAGCAGACAGAAGTTAATTCCTCGGAATGAGCATGAGCAATGTTTGAAGATAGTATCTTGTCACTCCTACCACATTAATTTACGGACGAAATAGAGTGTCATGTATTTATTTACTGCTTGGTTGTTACTAATGTTTTCCTTCCCCTGTTTTATTTTTTATAGGTCACTGAGCGGCGAAGCGACACTTTTAATCCATTCGGCACTTCCCGGACCTTGCAAGATGGAATATGGCAACTACAGCTCACGCCCAATGGGCCAACAGGTATGTCAGCTTCATTCTCGCATACCTTATGTCCGATTCACACAATAATTTTCCTCGTACTAGTCTAATTCTTTGAGCTAAAAGTTTTCAATTACCAATTGGAAAAATGATGGCTGAAGCCAAATTGCTGAAGCAAAAATGGCTGAAGCCTTACGAGAATGAGAAACGTTGATTATTTTTACAGCATAGCAGCCGCCGCTATGCTCACCTCATAGTTTTACAATTTTTTTCCACAGTAACCATCGAAATATTTGTAATGTTTTCGTCTTGAAAATGTGCCCTCAGTATTAGAGAGTGGCCATAAAATATTTCGCAAACCTCTACTGGAAACTAGCGCCGCGAAGATAAAAGGTCTTATGTGTACGTAAAACGCTCTTTTACCGATTAAATCTCACATGTGGCACCACATTCCCTATTTACTGCTGTGCGCTCAAATTGGCTGCATTTCAGATTCACTTACTTGTTCAGTGACGAAAACACTACGAGCTAAAATTATGGAAAAAAAGGGAAAGGGTTACAAATGAAAAGGAAACTTTCTTTTCTTCCGCAGATTTATTCTCTTGGCATAACATGTTTCGACACAACGGTGACATCATCAGGTACTTTTATGTCGAAACATGTTGTACCAAGAGAACAAATCTGTGGAATAAAACAAAGTTACTTAAGTTAAGATCAAAACAGATAAGGGGATTGAGGAGAGAACTTACTAATTGACGAGGTAATGGGAAATTATTTTTTTTAATTTCGTCTTTTCACTTTTCTTGGAACTACGTTTCCAGCGCAAGTTTGGACGTATTCATGTTCTTTGGAACAGTGCAGGATCTGCAAACATTTTTTTCACATTGCAACGCTCCGTATAGCAATTCGCACAAACTTTACCAGCGATGACTTTTGTTCTCGACTCGGAATTTCTCATTTTAAAAAGGATCTGACGTCACAACATCATGGCTGCCGTGCGAATTGCGTTTTCTTGTACATTGAGCGGACAAATAAGAGAAATGAGGTACGGCTATTACAGCTATAGTACGTTGATTGGAACACTTGCCTGTTCTGCTTCCTGATCGTATACTCTCAAACATTCTTACTTTTTATTGCCATCTTCAAGTTTTCTAAACCTTTAAGTATCGCCTCTTCGCTATTTTCTGCCGTCTTCAATTAAACCCCAAATCGATTCCACGCTTCCCCTTGTCGCGGCATAGAATTCTTCGCTAGTGTCCACCTATAATCTCTCTAGTGACCATCTACTGACTTTTTTACTCCGTACTCAGATGCCAAAATTCTTTAGTCTTTAGCTGATTTTAGTCTTTAAATTGAAGCACTTAAAGCGTTGATAACCAATTTTTCTCCTCTTCACCTTACTCTGTATATTTTTTAAATCTTTCAAGCGCTTTATCTACTCGCTCCCTGGCGAAATAGAAGTGGGATGAGACATGAATGGTTACAGGCGAGACCATATTAAGTGGAGGTTAACGCATTCCTTGTTTCTTTGTTCTTCAATTTACGAGAGTTGTGTCATTGAAATTCGTGAAACCTATTTTCAGATTTATTACTGTTGATAGGCGATCCGGCTCATTGCCTAGAACGAATTGTAGGTCGCCCCTGACCCCTAGTGAGTCCCGTACTTCCCGGTATCTGTCACATTCTGTCAGGATATGTTTCACGGATAGAGGATAGCCGCAGTCGTCGCATCGAGGTGGAATTTTCTCTTCGGTGAACAGGGATGAGTGGATTAGACCACAATGCCCAATTCTCAAACGGGTGACGATTACCTCCTCCCTCCGACATCCCCTGACGGACGAAGGCCATGAAGATGTTTCGCAGAGTTTCGCAGATTTCGCAGAGTTTGTTGTTAGAGACGTTTTTCCAATGTTCTCGCCATAAATCCAGTGCTACGTTGCGTAACATAGCTCTCAGATCCTCGTGCGGTACCAGATTAGATGTTAGGTCAGAGTTATTTAGCTCCTTCTTAGAAGCAGAGTCAGCCTTTTCATTGTTTAATACGAAGACGTTTCAGAGGGCTTACTCCACGCAGCCATTACAATCTCACTACACCAGTAGCCAATTTCCCGATAGACTCTACAATATTCCATCCAGGCAAACAACAAACAGGGCAAGTTAAAATAAGCGTGGTAAGAAAAAAGCATTCCAACGGCCCTGACGGTGTAGGCTGTCCTCATTCTCAAAGGCACTCAATGAGTGATGGTCTTTCCCGGTGCGTGCTGGTCATTTGACTCACGGCGGAATTCATTTTGCTTTTTCAGGACCAACCCAATTATGTGCAGCCCAATTATGGTCAGCCCAACTACGGACAGCCGAACTACGACCAGAACAACTACCAGCCGCAGCAGCCACCCATTGACCAGCAGCCAGGGATGGGCGGTGGAGGAGGAGGTGGTATGATGAACAGGGAAGACAGCCTCCAGGGCCCATACTCCGGTGCCCCACCCAAGGGTGGCATCAGGCCCCGAGTCGACCCCGAGGCCACCGGAGAAGTGGACCCTGAAAAGTACCCACAGGTAAGTCATGTTATATCCATACGCTCCCTCTTGGCGAGCTATTTACACCTACGATCGTTATTAGTAACCCGTTATGGATTAGTGCTACCATATAACGAAACGGCTGTAAGCCAAACTTAAAAGATTTTCTTCTGCAATATCAGTTGATATAAGATTTTGTTCTTTCTTCGTGAATTTTACATATAAATAGTTCTCGGGTTTCCATCCGAGTAAGGATTTTGGCTGTTGCCAACGTTTCGACGGAACAAGACGGAATCATTGCTCTGAATACGATGGAGGAGTATTCCGTCGAAACGTTGGCAACAGCCAAAATCCTTACTCGGATGGAAACCGGAGAACTATTTATGCATAATATTAGTTGATATTTTTCTTGGAAATTGACTAATTTTATTTCAATCAAAGATAATTGAATGCAGGAAACTTAATTCCCTAGGTAGAAAATTGCAAATAGCAATTCATGAGTCGCCAAAATTTAGTTTTCCGGATAACTGTGTTATGTAATATGCATATTTTAATTATGTATTTGCTCATTTTCAAAAGCTAATTGCCATCATAAAATAATATTATTAAGTAACAGAAAATACCACCAATAAACACAAAAACTAAGAAAGAAAATGAGGATACTGAAATGAGTGTTTTTGGTTACCACACAGTTTCATCATAAAAGCAATAACAGTAAAATCTAATTTCTTCCACATCAACACGCTCTGCATGTATCCTAGTCCCATTCTGAGAAGAAAATTTTAAATATTTTTCCATCAAATTAATTCAGTCCATAATGAGTTAATTAATAACCAAAGTACACGACTTAGCTCGGAAAGCTTCGCATGCATTCAAGTCACAGTTTTCAGGATTCACTTTGTGGAAGTAGGTCACATTAAATAATTTATCACTCTGTAAATCCCATGCTTTATGTTCTCACTGACGATGATTTTGACACACAATCAAGGTCATAATGATATTTTATGTTGTAAACATGGTGAGGATGTAGTAGTGTGGAATTTGCAAAGCGATGCATCATTCAATTCGCAATTGTACTGGGATCGGGTTGGTTAGGTGTATAGAGTGTTGGCTTCCCATATGAAGGACCAAGGTTCGAATCTCGGATGTTGCGGAGATTTTTCATTATTATTCCGATCCCTACTCTAAATTCGATTGGGAGCACTTCTAGTGCAACACGAACAACAACAAGCCCTCTTGGCACTTCTCGTTTAGAGCAGGCTGTCGCCGGGTTTCCTTCCACCCATCATCCTTCGGTTCTCCATTAGCGCTTCCCACAGTCACCCAACCTACCTCTTCCCAACGGTGAAAATGACCTCAGCTGTCGGTCACTTCCCCAAATTCAAACGAGTCACCTTCGTATTCCTCACGATACATTTGTATTTACACGGACAGGACGAACCTGTTTTCATTAGAACAAAATACATTTCTTTACCTAATTAATGAATTACAAGTGTTTCCATCCCGTAAAAATATATTCCTAATTTTTAGAATATTTTAAATAGCCTAATCAAAAGATATCGGATTACAATACTTGTATACAATATATTACATTTCCTCTTATAATTAACGAATTACAAGTGTTTTCATCTGGTAATAAATTAGTCCTATTCTTAAGAGTATTTTGTATTATGTAGCGAAAAGATATCGCATAAGCGATGAAATATCAAGGGGACTATTTGAAATGGTGAAAATGAAAAAATAAAAGTAACATGCGTAGTGGACCCTAGTACGGATGGGCGGTACTCAAAAAAGTAACGGTATATTTGATGAGTATTAAAAAGCAATAATACTACTCGCCCGGTGGTATCGACGAAAAAACACCGGCATTTATGTGATTCATTAAATATTTTAATTAATTACAAATTAACATACGCTTCACCCTAATTTTCCGGTATTTCGGAAAATTATAATATCAGTCAAAAAAGATACGCAGAAATTTCCATACATTGTGTGTTTGCGTTCGTTTCTTTCTGTTGGAATTATTTTAAATCAAATGAAGAACGATCGGTATTGATTATATGTTGTGGTCAGGTAAAATCCTCTGTTATAGTGATAAATCCTTGCGGTCGCACTAACGTTTAACTTACAGGAATAAATATTTGTATTTATACGGTTCCAAAACATCGATTGTCTGGTGTTCGGTGTGCGTTAAAAATTTATACTTACCTATTATTACCAATAATGATAACAAACACATCTCAGCTTCACGGTTATTTAAATAAGAAAAAAGACAGACATATTACGAAAACATTTGAAAATTAAGTTTAGTTAGTAAATTTTCGTAGTTCCGTTAGTAGACGCAAAATGGCAGCGCTGTCTAAAAGCCGGTATTTTAGTACCGGTATCGTCAGTAGTAACGATTTTAAATACTGGTCGGTACTACCGGATAAAAAAATAGTACCGGTACTATCGATTACCGGTATTTTTTGCCCATCCCTAGATCCTACCCTTCCGAGCCATTGGACCTTGTTACCGCTTCAAAGGATCAATGGACATATCTCCAAGAGTGAGCGAAATTCTAATTGAACAACACCTAACTACCAATTTAAGGGACCACTCTGGGACCCTGGGAGCGCTATCAAATATGTCAAATGTCATTTCCCGCGCTATCATATGCCTAGTTGCAAATTTTCGAGTAGAGCGGTTCATCAGTTCATCCATTAGAAGGTAAATTAGAAGCACCGATTTGGGACCCCAGGTCCGATCAAGACCCCATCCTTACTAAAGACCTCTTGTGCCTTCTTATAGCTTCAAAGGTTTAATGCATATAATCCTAAGAGTGTGCGAAATCCTTGAGTGGCAACACTCCACAACCCCTAAGGTTCCAATTTGTGGCCCAGAGACCTTTGATAGCCTATGTGCTATGCTTTAATTGATATCATCTCCCTGTGTGCAAAATTTCGAGGTAATTGGCTCTGCGGTTCGTCCGTCATTAGGTAACAGACATACGTATGTACCTCCAAATTAGTATTTTTAAGGATATATGGTAGAAGCGATCTAGGGATTAATTAAGGTAGGTTTGGTTGGATGCAGAAGTACTGCCATGTAAAGCCTTAATCTTTATTTCCGGGACCCTCTGACATGCCTTACCTCTCCCTGATTAAAGGCCTCACACTTACCACAGCTGCACATATCAATTTTCAATTTCAACATAAATGACATGCAGTTCAATTCAAACACATGCTAGGTATTTACTATTCATTATATACTACTACATTAACTATTCAGATACAATTATAAAAACCTTTTTGGCGTGCACGCTAATTATTATACAGTTAATTATAATAATTGATACAATTACTCAAATGTATCCCTTCTCATACACACAAATATGAAATATTGGCTCGCATACAGGTGTAGCTTCGGTCCTTTATTTATCGGCGGGTTCTCGGCCGTCTGGATTGCCCCGTCTCGTATTCCGGCTCCCGTCAACTGACGTCCCCGTGGCCACTCCTGATCGTCGAAATATTTCTCCATGCTACTTGGTTGGTTCCTGGTCTGCACAACTCTCCTTTGGTTATCACGACTTACTCCTCTGAGCGTACGGGAGAGTTCTCAAGTATGCAGGAGCTCCTGTGATCACTCGATCGAAGGAGCTTTTAATATCTCGACCGCCTCCTCCGCTTGTTAATGAACGAGTCCTCGACTCGTGCTCAGACCTAATTGTTTATTTGCCATTCAGCGGACGTCGGTTTATCGGAGGTCGTAAAAGCGCCCTTTCTCCCGCCGCGGCCGACCGGAGCAACAATAAATGTACGCACTTGTCGTACTGCAGGGCTACCACGTGACAAATTTTAATCGCCCACTACCAACCTAACATATTCGGCTGGACGTGTTACAGCCAGGTCTGCACACTCCTTGCCGGCCAGGAGGGTGGCGGGGTTAAGACCTGGCTGGTTAACGTTTGATTAGCGCCTTCGAGTCCCGACTGAGTGGGTTTTTCTCCACCCAGAATATGAGTACTGGTGACGCTAAGAGTTAATCGTTAGAAAGGATTGCATGAACCTATATTCACTAAAAATAAATACGCTATTATTATTACTCTAATATGAATATTTACTTTATATTACTCTTATGAAGATTACTTCTCTTACAAAAGACACCCATTCGATCCACTATTTGCTTCTTTAGCGCAGAAAATTTACTAAACTCCCTAATTGCATCCAGTACATCTACGTGATCCGAAGATTCTCACGAAATTGAGTGTAAACTTGACCGTGGCAGGCATCACTTCGTAGAAGTTACTTATATCAGTGCACATGATGAAAGACAGCTTAGTATTACTCTAAAATATTTTTCATGTACGACGCGTTTCACCGCTTTACGGCATCGTCAGGAACAGAAACTTTCAGGTTCATAAACCTTTAAGGTTAAGGAACCTTTCAGGTTCAGAACTAGAAGAAGAAAGTTTATGTACCTGAAGATGCCGTAAAGCGGTGAAACGCGTCGTACATTAAAAAATATTGTAGAAAAATACTAAGTTGTCTTTAACCATGATTACTATATTTGAGTGTAATTTATACATGATGAAGAAAAAAGTGCAATTTTCCACAGTATAAAATTTAATTTCGACCTGGGTTACAAATTTACCCCCTAAGCTGCTGCAGCTAGAGCGCATGTCGTCCACCCTGTGCGGGAAATATCTATTCGGACGGAGCCTGTCCCTCCTTCCCACGGGCCGAGGCCGGGCAGTTATATGACCCATGTAATCCCCTCCCGACCCTTCTCTTGGGATCCCAGGGGGTGGGCACCGGAACTTGTTGAAGAATCAATGGGACTTTGAACACATTTTGAAAATTTGTTTATAGGCGTAATTGTTAAGAACAAATATGAAAATATTTTTTTCTAGAAATTTTCTGTTTAGTTTGATACCAAACACCGATGAAATCCGTTGATAATTGAGCCGGGCGCGAGCATAAGACAACTAACTTTTGAGACGACCATAGCCCATTGAGCGAGCAATCGGAAGAAAGGGTCGTACCTCATGGTGGTGGTATGCGATCCCTAAAGAGCGTGGGAAGGGAGTGGTTTGGGCAAAAAGGGTTGATTCCCAAATGTCGACCGCTGGAAAGAAAGAGTTCGGTTCATAAAAATATGAAAGGGCTGAGGGAGCAGGTAGACAGAGAGGGTCAAACGTACAAGAACGTGTTTCCCGCAGTTGCCGGTACACACGTACATGTACGTTTCCCCCAGCCTAAGGGTTAATACATCATTGATGTATTAAGGGGGATTCACATTCAAGCATTTCACGCGTCTCGCGCGTACAGTTTACGTGCGAAACGCACGAAAGGTCCACATTCAAGCGGAGGCAACGTCGTCGTACGCGTGAACTAAAGCTCTAGCGCTTTAGCGTGAACTACACATGGTGACACCTATTGGAGGATGAATGAAGTTGTAAAAATAAGTCGAGCCTCTGCGTGCGTGGACGCGCCGGGAGCGTGCGAGCAGCGAGGTGGTGCGAGGAGAGCGACTAGATATGTCTTTCTTTCATTATGAGGACATGTAAATGCACGGTGGGCTTCGATCGACTTAAAATTAAAAGTGCTTGCACCGATGAAATCTTTTCAAATTTCATTTCTACGATGTCTCACGAATATTTTTATCCCCGAAAGAAAATAATTGGTAGAGCTATTTGTGAGAAAATTGGTTTTTATTGTTTACATGGCATTTTTCCGTCAGAATTTTTCTGTGATGAAAATTCCAAGTTCGGACTTTGTTCACATATATTTAATTATGGTAATTTTTAATGCATTTCTAATGAAATTGAATTGGAAATATAAATTAAATTGATTTTATCATCTCAAACCAATAGCACGAGTAATGATTTGGAGTCACTTAATGCATGAAAATTGTATCTTACTACCATTATATGTTATAACATAAATATTGTTATTATATAATCTCTACTATCATTATTCTGCAAGATAAAACAGCTTACTTTATAATAAATTATTGCTTTAGATCAAATTCAAATAATGAATTTAGAAAAATAAAAATCCACTTAAGTAATAATTAACTTACCATTTATTCAAACATCAATAGCACTCATCTCCATCGTCTCAGGCTCAACTTTGTGGAAGTTCATTATATATTAAATGAAAGGAAAACTTTGTTTTATTCCACCAATTCCACCAAATTGGTGGAATAAAACAAAGTTTTCCTTTCATTTAATATCAATAGCACTAATAGACATTAAAATGAGTGATAATAAGTATATTTACTAAAAACATGAAGCAGTCTTTCTGTTAATTCCGCATGGTTCTTAGAGATTTGATATTTAGATGATTTTCCCATATAAGTTTGAAATCAGCGTGGACAGATTCCATTGACTATTCACTGTAGAAACCAAGTCCTACTTGCATTTTGTCGCAAAAATCGGGTATGTGAAAAAATACTGCGTGGACTTTAGGTGTTGCCGTTGTATTGAGCATAATAGAGCTCTCTTTGTATGCAGCAATCTTATTTTTGAAGTTGAGATTGAAGTTTTTACCAAAGCAGACCATAACATCATTTATAAAATTTTCAAATACAGTTACGTATATCAAGCTTCTCAAATTTTGACTTCTTGATCGCAGTAAATCAGGCTTTACTCACAGTGTTTTGTAAGGATTGCCGTTGAAAGTTTAACTCCCTTGAGGTATATCGCGAGTCACACTGCATGTTTCTGCCGACTGAAAACAATCTAGCTCAAATTCATTCAGTAAATGTTTATGTACATTGTTCACGACACCTATCATTAAATGCAACTCTGGCGGATGAACAATTTCGAGAAGAAAAAAAGGACTGTAGACGCTGTTTTTGTAAAACTTTTCGCCTGTTTTCTGCTCTTGCCGAAGACCATTGAATTTAATTTACTAACGTATAAGCTATCGTTCTGTAGGAATCCGAAAAGTTGATAATATTTACTGCAGACCAGAAGGATACATTCCCATAATTTTCCTAAGAATTAGGTACGAGATATTTTATCATTATTTTATATAATAACTATCATTAATTTATAACCCGCCGGACCCTTAACCAATTATAATATATAAAAACCACCCGAATCCTTAAAGCGTTTAGCGGAAATACCATCTTCAAATATCTGCTTATAATAGTTTTGGTCAAGCTCTCCAAAACGCGTAGTTAAGCTGCATTTATGAGATAGTCCTTTTCCAACTAATGAAAAACATTAACTACAACGACTTTCGATAGAACTTAATTGCATTTTATCTAAAAAAAAATGAGTTTCATTAGGAGAAGGAATGCACGTAATCGTACAGGGAATTGTGAAGAAAGGAATGTTTCAAATGTTACTCATCCAAGATTAACTAGGAATTAGTTCGAAACTGAGGTAGAAAAATTTCCTTCATAAGATTATTCACTACTTTTAAAATATATCGCTATAGTATTGGCTAAATTAAATGTTTACGATAAATATTGAGGGTAAAAAAATTTACATCGCTTGGGTTTGAAGCTCCAACCTTCTCACTCTCAGTCATGCGCCCTACCGACCGGTCTACCGTGGTCCCTCAGTGGTTTGTGTATACATACCGTTTTCTATGAACCTCGGGTTATGGCCTGAGAATGTCGTTCCCTACCTTGAGGAGTTTTTTGTTGTTATTTTGCTCATTGTTCACGTATTGAGGTTCTTATTTACACTAAAACAATTATTAATAGGTCGTATCTGATCCAACTTCACATTTTTGGCGGGCATTTACGGGGAAATCGTTAATTATAATGAATACTGCGACGGTGTCCCGTTGTCGCCTGGGATGTTAATGCACGAAAGTTAGCCCATAAAATTCTCAATGTGCCAATAATTCAACTATTATATATCAAGCAATGTAGCAATGATTAACAGAAATGGACAATTCATGTGTGCATGCTAATATATCCTAGTGAATCTTATAAGTAAATACGAAATGACTCCATGTGTCCGCCATTTGTTTCAAGCGTCACCGCGTCGCGCGCGTAGAAAGTTGAGCAAAATTCAACTTCACTCGCGCGTAGCCAGGCGAACGAAGCGAAGCACCTGATTGGCTGCGCGCGAAACGCTTCGCTTAGTACGCGTGAAATGCTTGAATGTGAATCCCCCTTAAGAATTTAAACCCGGGTCGAAAGTATTTTTATATTGTGGAAAAATGCGCGGTTTTTTATTTCATCAGCATATCTACTCTCTTTCTTCCCCAGCCACACTTACCCAACTATGATTACAACTACCTTCAGCATCCCTACGCCCTATATTACCTGCTTCATCAATTTACTCTGGCTTATTCTAATTTCCTCAAACAGTTTGCTCTCCTAATCTACCACCCCTACCATGCTCAGCACTTCCTACTTTGTCTTCATCTCTTGGCATCGTAACTTTTTCCATTCTCTTCTTCACCCAAACCTCAATTTCTTCTCTTTCATCCTCGTATACCCGATCTGGAATGTCTTTCTTTCGAAAACAATGAACCAGCTGTTTTTTTGCTTTCATTAACCCCATAAACATTGGCCGAAATACATTACAAAATTGGATAATTGACTCTTGGTTCTCATTATTGCCAAATAAGTATCTCTGAAGTTTGCTGTAATTATAACCTTGCTTCCCTTTCACATGCATCTTCTATTTATTCTGCCGATAGTGAATTTGCCTCACGTTTATAGGTTTTCACTTAAAATAGCCCAATTGTGTAGCTTCTGATTCAGTTACGTAATGTAACATGCATTTAAAACTCTCAATAATAATATATTAAAGATAAAAACTGGAAGAGTACAAAAGAACATGTCAGGGTTATGGAAGTTAGAGGCTAATATCTTGACCGGCTGGTCTACTTGTAAGACCCAATTGTTTAATCGAGAGACTTAGATGATAGTCATATATATTTTTCGGTAAACATCATCTTGATTCACAGTACGCTTTCTACTGCATGCGATTTTCGAAGATTTTTTTACTAGGCCAGAGAAAATGTTTGAGGACCTGCAAATTAGCTCAAAACTTTGAAAGACAGGCCATATATTTGTCTACGCCCTTGTACATCTCATTAACACCGAAGTAAGCTCAAGTAAATATTTCTATACGGTGCTTGTATTAAAATGTTATTGAAGCACTCAAGGTATGTTATTCACAAACAATAAAGATTTGGTGAGAAGCAATTAACCGCTACTGTTCTCTTGATTGACGCTGCTATAATAGCATATTAATAGCCCTCGCTCATCGCAATACATGCATAACTTAACGTCATCTAGCATTCATGAATACCTTGGAGCTCATGGACTTCGTAACCGTACTACTACACTAATTAATCATCAAAAAGATCAATTATTTGGCTAGAGGCGGTAGCACCACTCAAAAAAAATCTTTACTATGGTAGATGGCCGATTTAAGAGCCTTGGTGGCCCATTCACGAGAAATTTAAAATTGTAAGTTCAAACGTTTCGAGCCCAAGCGTAAACAGGGATTGGAATCTTGAGTCTGCAGTTATTAATTGAATTTCGAGCTACACTCGGGCCTGAGATTCAAAAAATCTAAACTTTACAACGGCATCGTTTACTTTATGCATTTAAAATTACCGTCAAATGGTCAGATTTAACCCATTTATATTTGATTTGGGCGTTTTTGGCGTGTATTTCACTGGATCCCAACGAAACTTTATAATTTATCGTGGACTATGGAGAGGAATCAATTCACGAAATGTCTGCACCCTGTGTTACTTACATTTATTTTTTCTATCAATTTATCCCATTACTGCCGTGACGTCAATTTTGATCCCTTTCATAATTTCTCATATAGCATGTCGAAATTCACTGTAAAATGAATGAAATTATCGGTTACACATTGAAAATAAAATAAATAATTATATTGGTCCACGCTTTCTTTGTACTACCATTATCTTACACGTCAGCGATGATGTATCAAGTATAGGTGTCAGTGATCTACATAGCTGTAAAAAATAAATAATCGTTGACCAAACCTCATCTTATGTTCACATCTATCTCTTGGAAAATTCAAAGCTACACAACAATACAACGTACTGGCAAAATATATTTTATTCCCTCTAATTGTAGCATCTTAAAACCTATGTGCGTTGTTGCACAATGCTGGTGTATGTTGAGATATGTCAGGTGAAATTGCACCCCTTGGTGGTTTAATGGAGTAGCCAAGCTCGGTGTTTCTAGTGTTAAAATCTATCTTTGGGTGGTTGAAGAGATTTTTTATTATTTACATATCTGCGTCGAACTTTGCATTCGTGTTCTTATTATTGATTTCTAAAGACTGAGGTGAAAACATTGCACCGTACCGATTGTGTTTTTTTGGCAATCCAATGCTAATTGAACCCGCTCAAGCTATATATGTCTCATTACATATATTTCGTAATTTTTCGATTGCATATGCACAGATTTTCTCCTAAATGCGAATTAATACATTTATAATTATTAAAATCGTTTCCAACAAATATCAAAGTGTCACACTGAGTTCAATATTTCAAAAAACAATATAATTTCGTCTAACTTTCGTGTACTGGGCCGAACACTCTAGTCATAACACGCTTCAAAGAAAATTTAAAACATATTATAATTTTTGTATCATTTCCGTTACTTTCTTGTATCATGTCTTGTATAGTTTCCACGGTGAGATCTAACGCATACACAGATGCACTCAAATTAAATGAGGTACAAGGATGTTTTTTTCGACTGGCATAAAAAATTATAGAAATGGGCTCTCATTGATCCGTGACCTCAAGTAACTCACCACTTTCAGTAATGACGTCAAACGTGGACAATGTTAACACTAGGAGGACGGGAGTTTCGCACTACATACCTAAAAGGACGGGCATGATTTTCTCCCTCATTTGTAATCAAGATTATTGGAAAAGGCGGAATGGAGGAATATCAAGTGCAATTAAGGTTTTTAGGCATTTCTAGCTAGGCCTGTGCGATTATCGAAAAAGATCGATATCGATCAATTATAAGAATAATTGGAAATATGGTCGATTCAACTGTTGGGAATTGAAGAGATGACAATTAATTGTAGCAATTCAATTAATTGACAAATGCCACTTTATTGACATCGAAATGGGTGTCAATTTGTTGTCATTGCTCAATTAATTTGCGTCAACCAATTGATTGACAGGACTCAATTGGATCGTTTTTTTCAAAGGCAGTGAGAAGAATGAAAGAACTAATTTGAAAAACGGCAAGATAATTCAATCAGTTTGATTTTATTAATTAATTAAAGGAATAGATTGCCATTTGAAGACAGGCAGATGAGATCCTCAGCGTGTTCACCCGACAGACACTGGCGTGAGTGTCGATGACAATATTCCCACCGAAACTGAGCAACCTCTCGGACGCAGTGCTAGTAGTTGCCGCGCGTGCGCAGTCCGTCGAGCAAAAGCGAACAAGTTTAAACACGTGCAATGTTCAATCCATAGTGAATCAATAATCATCAATTAATCGATTACCAGACATAAATTGTGAATTGAATAACAATTGACACTTTAACAACAATTGACATATGAAAAAATTTCACATTGACAATCGTGTCAATTACCGCAATCGACATCGATGTGCCGGAATAATCGATAAGTTGTAAAAATAATTGAATCTACGATTCAATTAATCGAATAATCGCACAGACCTACCAAGCTACCTCAATAATTTCACCCTGTGATTTACACCGATTTACACCGAGTGTAACTCTCTCCGGCTCGCCGGAGAACGCAGAGGGAACGCGAGGAAGGGGATTAAGGAATAAGTCACATTCCCTTGTCCTTTTGCATAACTCCACTTTATTTGCGTTAAGGTACAACTCCTTTAGCCATCTCGCACCTCGACCACAAGCCAACTGCCGCGTTCCTTTTCCACCCACGCCTCTGCTAGCTTGCAGTTCCCAGCTCGTCCTCACCGGATGCAGGGGGTGAGAGGCGGAGATGCCGAGGCGTTAGGTATCTGCTCGCTCAAGAGCTACCAAGTGTGGGAATGCAAGTCAGCGCGACTCTTACACGAGTTTTTTTTTATTGTAAAAAGATTGATGCAACGTTGAGGGTGTGGTAACATTCCAATGAATGTACTCACCTAATTTTTCTTCCGATTGCCATTAATGAGCATATTGTAAAGTTTTGTCATCTCCTACACTCTTCTCAAGTATTCAGTAGTAGGGTGATGAAGCAACGGAACATTTACTCCTTAAATTCCATCGCCATTTCTTGAGGAACACCTAAAATCCTGGCGGGGTCTATTGTGGTCATTCCAGTCACTCTAGTACGCTGCTCGCTTTGCAACAAAAAACAGCATATGTGCTTTCCATTCGTTTCGTACACTGACCACTTAAAAACAGGTCGAGTGCAGTTTATACCTGCAATGAGGTTTGCCTGAGAAGAAAAGAACTTCGATGATTGCATTCGCCATTGTTGTTTTATGTGTTGACTTTCAGTAATGGCGTCAAACGTGGACAATGTTAACACTAGGAGGACGGGAGTTTCGCACTACATACCTAGAAGGACGGGCATGGGTCATTTTGACCTATAAAGTTTTTCAGCATCAAATAGCTACTTTTGTCTCCCGGTACTTAATTTTTTTCCACAAATGACATTAATAAGGCCTTATCGAAACATTATTAGCAATACAAATTATTTTTACTAAGTAATTGTTTACAATAAAATTATTTCAGTTGATCCTCTTCAGCAGTGATCGTCTTAGGCTATTCTCAAACACAACAGTTTGAAAATAAAGACACCTGACTGAGTATTGTGCATATTTAGATAAATATCCTTTTATTTGATGACATTAATTTTACACAACCATTTTCAAATAACAAATATGCATAAAACTCACATCCATGCACAGACATATATATGTTCATATATTTGGAAAGATGTAAGATCACTTTTTTGCACAACTTACACAGATAGTTATTTTTTCAGCACAGTTTCCACAAACACATCTTTTGCATTGAGGACATACAATAGCAGTTTTCTTTGTGCATTTTTTCAAAATTTCGCAAAGTTTTCTTTTTTCGCCCTTTGGGGTAGTGGCGTGCTTTTCCCGGCAAGATGAGGGTTTCGTTCCTACTGGCATCCCCACCACTTCTTCAACCAGTGTTTGAATATACTTCTTACTACTTATTTTGCTATTCGTCCCTTCTACCTTGCTATTTTTATTTGCTATTCGCCACTTCTGCTATCTGCCTGGTAGCCACATTCCTTTCCGGGAAAACCCCTAGGTCCTAGAGTACGTGAATGACGCACGTCGCCAGCCACTAAGGTAGGGATCTAGTACACGGTCACCTTCGATAATAGGAGCCGACGACAGAAAGAAAGCATACGGAAGGTTTGGCGAGTTTTTCGGCGTCGGGAAATGTACCCACTATTTCTAGGACGGACTAGAGCAATAGGCTTTTCTGTTCTCATAAGAGCCAAGACTCTGTCCTCCTCTCTTTAGCATCCGACAGAGCGATATCCCTAAAGCTGGAGAATAGGGGATTCGGAAATGATTTTACAATTTGAGAACGGCACATCCTCTAGACGGCTTTTAGAAGTAGTGTGCCAACACTTCGGCGACAAAAAAAGGTCTGAATGAACGTTCGTATTTCTAGTAATAGGTCAAAACAATTTGGCAACTGATGTTTAGGACTATCCTTTTCCAATGTCGCACCACTGTGGCCGCTGTAACCTCTCCTTCTGGGAATGGAAGCAAGGCTCATAACATTCCTATCATAAAGCTGTTATATTTTATGCTACATGTTTTAATAATGAAAACGATGATAATGTATGCAAGAGCAGAATGAAATTGACATATTTTCAGTCCAATTCCTCTGGCGATTTCAATTGTAAGTCAAATTCAAATACGATTTTAAAGTAAAATATTTCCGTAATTTTGGTAAGTCGCAACCAGGAGAGTTCCGCTATCGACGAATGGCATTCAAATGAAGTATATAGGCTTCAAGTACTTATCAAAATGTGCACTAATATATTTAAGTTGATGTAAATAAACATTAGTGATATAATGGAGAAGAAAATCGTGAGAAAACTTGACTCTAATGCAGTAATAATTAATGGGTCAAAATGACCCATAGCCGTCCTTTTAGTTATGACATCAATTAAAACATTAAGCAACAACAATTACGAAATTTTCTTTCAATATGAGTAAAATATAAGCCAAAGTGCACAAAGTCACAATATTTAAAAAGAATCTGATTACAAATAAGTAGTTAAATTTGACTTTGAACACGTGTTATGGGTCAAAATGACCCATCCCGTCCTTCTGGTGTTAAATGCCAGCTACTTTGTGGTAAATACCTTTCCTTCTTTAGCTTGCATTTTGAACGAAATCGTAAACTATTTGGAAAACACTCGGGCGTAACAAATATGTTCCCACAACATGCTACTAAGGGTAGTTTGAGCGAGATTTTCCCCTAGTCATAATAGAGACCATATTCAAATTATATTTTTAAATTGAAGCAACTTTAAGAAGTATAAAGTGAATATTGTAACATTAATGATGAAAAAACTTTGTTTTATAAGACTAAAATTATCAATAACAAACTAAATTGACACATAAAAATGCTTTAAGACTTGTTTTTAACTTGAATCATTTTTTGCATTCTGGAAACGCCTTCACAACCGAAGATTTATTTCAGTGTGTGAAAACTACTGCGGTAAGATTAATTTATTTTTAATCGTTAATAAATATTACAAACTGCACACTGTTGAATTTCTGACGAGATATATTCTTTAAAAATTCCTCATTTTTTATATAGTCCCTGTGAAGTGCATGCCCGTACCATTTTCCAATAAAAATTGCTGGTATGTTTTAGAAAATATCTCGAAAAATAGAAAAATAAGTGGTTGGTATTTTTTCATAATTGTAAATATGAGATCTTTTTCTTTGTAATGTGGCCAAATTCATTGAATTTTATTTGAATTTGTATCTCGCTGAAGCTACCTTAACCTCAGATTACCAAACGCTTAGCCTGCGCCCATCGCCGTGTGCGCTGAAGTGCCCTCGTTTGCTCCGATTTGTGCTAGCCTTAGCAACTTCCTTGGAAAGTTAGTTACCTTCGTTTTCGGAGATCTGACCGGCGTCGGTAATACCCTCCTTGATTGGTTGGTGGACGGACGGTTTAATTAAAGGCCAGCCCCGGTTTAAGCCACCGTGCACCTATGACAACTCCACCCGACCTTGCTTAGGGAATCTCCTTCCTAAACCTTGCGTTATCTCTTCACCCTCAGAGGATCATTATGAATAACCATGGCTTCAACTCCGAGAACAGCAAACGTAAAAGCAATACGTTGGGAAAACATTTCTCAGACAGCCATAATTATCGATGACGACGGGGTAACTTCGGTTTGTCAATCCGAAGGATCTAATTCAGACTGGGTGGTTTTTCACCATCCAGGTTATAGTTTCGCGTGTTTGAGTTAATAAATATTAAACTGGTCATAATTGGCGAAAGCATTGATCAGTAAAGAAATTATAATTATTCTACCAGCGGATTGCTAGATTTTTTGTACAGTCCTTACTTCCTCATGTTAGGGACATATTTTCACATTTCTGCGCATTACTTGTTCATAATCAGATTTCTCTTTAGGTTTCCAACCGGGTGATGTTGGTGAGTTGCGCCGACGTTTCGACGGCGTAGTCTGCCATCGTCCTCAGGGTGAATGGTTTGGCTAGAAGGGTGGTATTATTAGGGAAGTCAAAGGGATCATTTTCCCGCTCTTTTCTTCAATTGGTTTTGGGCTGGTTTCCAAGCACTGCTGAGCTGGAAACCTTTGTCTCGGTTCAAGTTGTTCTTTTCTGAGTGGATTTCCACAACCTCTTTTACAATGTGGTCCCAGTAGTTTCCGGCATGGCGAAGAAGTTTGGTATCGGTGAAATCGATCCTGTGACCATTCTTGAGGCTATGTTCTGCCACCACAGATTTATCGTGATCGGCCCTGAACCAATTAAAGAAAACAGCGGGAAAATGAACCCTTTGACTAATCTAATAAATATGTGACACCCTTCGGGCCAAGCCATTCACCCTGAGGACGATAGCAGACTACGCCGTCGAAACGCGTCGGTGCAACACACCAATATCACCCGGATGGAAACGCGAGAAATCTACATCACAAGTATGCACCGGGGATGCCTTAAATCTTACATCAGATCTCTCTTTAGTTTCCCATGCCCTCCTTCATGTCATTCCAAATTCTTATCCTCTTCCGCGCTTGCCGAAAGATCTTCCCTCCATCGACCTCTTCAACACGACCTCAATTCTCTCAATACCTCATCCATCCACCTTTTAACCCTTAGACTGCGGGAATCGTACATGTACGTGAGTACCGGCAACTGCGGGAAAAAACGTTCTTGTACGTTTGACCCTCTCTGTCTACCTGCTCCCTCAGCCCGTTCATATTTTTATGACCCGAACTCTTTCTTTCCAGCGGTCGACATTTGGGAATCAACCCTTTTTACCCAAACCACTCCCTTACCACGCTCTTAAGGGTTCGCATACCACCGCCATGAGGTACGACCCTTTCTTCCGATTGCTCGCTCAATGGGCTATGGTCGTCTCAAAAGTTAGTTGTCTTATGTTCGCGCCCGGCTCAATTATCAACGGATTTCTTCGGTGTTTGGTATCAAACTAAACAGAAAATTTCTAGAAAAAAATATTGTCATATTTATTTTAAACAATTACGCCTGTAAACAAATTTTCAAAATTTGTTAAAAGTCCCATTGATTCTTCAACAAGTTCCGGTGCCCACCCCCTGGGATCCCGAGAAAAGTGTCGGGAGGGGATTACATGGGTCATATAACTGCCCGGCCTCGGCCCGTGGGAAGGAGGGACAGGCTCCGTCCGAATAGATATTTCCCGCACAGGGTGGACGACATGCGCTCTAGCTTCAGCAGCTTAAGGGTTAAGCCTCCTCCCTATCTCTCCACCCCTAAATTGCGTTCCTTCCCAGTACTTCCTCGCTAGTCTTCCTCACTATCTAGATCGCTTGCGCCATTCTAATTCTAACTCACATCTCAAATTCCTCCAGTCTAACCACATCCTCTTTCTGTAATGACCACGTTTCCTAGTGCCACGTTCAATTTTACAGTTTTCACCAATATTTTCTTTAAGTCTCTCCTTACACTCCTCTCATCAATTCACTTTCCACTAAAAATGCATAGAATATGAATAATTGCCAGAAATATCACTCATCATCAAACTCCTCCATGTGTTGTCACATACTAACGCTCTTAAGGTAGTTTGAGCGAAAAATCACTTCACCTAGAATTTGATGAATTTGGCCTCATTTTAAAGAAAAAACTCATCTTTCCAATGATATCAAAATATCAACCACTTGCTGAACTACTTTTCAAGCAATTTGACTAAAAATATAAGCTGTTTTACATGGGATAAATTACGGCTGTGCGCTCCAGAGGGAGAATATAAAAAAATAGGAAATTCGAGCACCTAGATTTCGTCAAAATACTAACTGTGTGTAGATTGCATGTTTTCTCAACAATTGATAAAAATTATCTTTTACTCACCGCAGTAATTTTTACAGAATGGCAAAAAAAACCTGCTGTTTTGAAGGGTTTTCAGCCGTACGGCGGGAAATAGTGAGTCAAATTAGAGACTTATGTAGCTTTATTTATTTAATTACTGATAATTTTGGTCATATATCTTTGCGCCATAAATATTACAATATGTATTTAATACTTCTTACAGACGTTGAAACAAAAAATAAAATTTTGATATGGTCTCCATTATGACTAGGGAACTATCTCGCTCCTCAAACCACCTTAAGGGAACAGGAGAAAATAGTCCTGGGGCTATTTGGTACCTACTAGGTATAACATGATATGGTGAAAGAAAGTTGGTTTTAAGCCTTGTAAATCTTGATCCAACAATAATGTTACCCTACGCTGTGATTGGCTATAGGTTACAAATCAGTTGATACGTCACTAAATCCTATTTTCTTTAATTCTATAGAAAATATCTTCACGATAAATTTAAATTTGGCAAGGATATGCATTTCTCGTGCCATATATGACTTGGATCTTGATCGCATTTATTTGCATTCACAGTATTGACCACTGAGTTAAAGATCTCATTGATTGCAATAGTTTTGTTGCTATAAACTTAAATTAGTTTCCAATGCCAGAAACAAACATTTTGAGTCTGTAATTGTGTAAAATATCAAATTAAGGAAAAATAAAAACTAAAGCGTAACTATATTTAATTCTTCAAAAAAGGAAAGCAAAAATGGGGAAAGGAAATAAGTTTATGGAATTATGACTGTAAGTAGTTTACATGAATGGATGTCATTATGCACTCAAATGCCTTCATTAATAACAGCATCTGTAAGAAATAAGACCTTTGAATCCATCGACTGAGTATCTCTTGCGTAACAATTAACAACAAACAGTATTTATAACATGATTGACTTCTTAACTGCCGTGAAATACCTTTACCAAAGTTAATTTCGGAAATAGACAATTTAAAGTTTACTTTACTGTTTTTATTTTTAATAAAACTTTTTAGTTGTGAAATTTCCTACAGCTTCACGTGTTTCTCAAATCAGTTTACCACTCTCTTAAAAAAATTAAAACGTTTGCCGAGCTTAATACTTAAGTGAACGACTCTCTGTACGCTTTAGCACTACTTTTAATATTATGCCTAAAAATTACCTATTCTTTCCCTCGCTAACAAGGCAACTACTAGTGTGAGGGGATGCGCTTAGGCGTCGTTCCTTAAAAATTATTGTTACTAGCGTGAATAAGTGAATGCATGCATAAAAAATAGTCACTGTTTTACTTCATTCTTTTTTCACGCGCGTGCAATCTCATACATCCCTGCTGTAACGAGTCGTTGTAAGACCATAGTCCATTTCAGTTATTGGATATTCACCATCGGATCATTGGTCTTTTTATCCTAAGATTGGTTGACTGCAGCCCTCCATCTTTCCGTATCCAATGCTATAGTCCATTAATCCTTCCCTAGTAATTCTTCTTATTTAATTATTCTTTTGCTTGGCCCATGTATTTATCCCATGGCCTTACTCTCGGGACTTTTTCTTCTATTATTCCTCCTATGATATTCTTCACAAGCCTATTGTGCCTCAGGGTGTGCCCCAATCCATTTGGGTATCCTTTTCTGAATACATCTACATCTACATATTACCCTGCGAGCCACCTCTAGGGTGTTTGGCAGGGGGTGACAAGTCACCAAAATGCAGCATGCAAGCCGACCGCCACATGCACACCACACGGTCATGAATATTAAGGATACTAACCAATTCCATCATTAACGAAAAAACATCATGCAGCATGCAAGAGAATCCCCACATGCACGCCACTCATGTACGATGACACATAATATTCTACATGCTACTTAAGAGGGCAATCTGCCTATGAAGCTAGAACATGCAAAACATGCTGTAAGAAACACCATAAAACTCCGTAAACATGCTTTAAGAAATACATAAGTTAGTAAGCTACACTACCAGTCAACTAATCTATTTCTAAGTCCTTACACAGCCGTTATAGTCTCTTATCGCTCGCGGAAAAAACGACATTTTAAATCTATCTGTTCTACAGTCTATCTCTCTTATTTTATTTTTATGATCTAATCTACCATAGTACGTTGGCGGTCGTAAAATATGATCAACTTCGTCGGAAAATAAACTACTCTTGAATTTACATAATAGATTTAGTCTTGTTTTCAATCTATGGTCTGACAGTGATTCCCATCCGAGTTGTTCTAAGAGGTCAGTAACACTAACAAGATTATCGTAACGGCTTTTCACGTACCTGGCTGCTCTTTTCTGTACACGTTCTAACTCTGTTTTTAAGCCTGTTTCATGAGGATCCCAAACACTGGAAGCATATTCTAAATGGGGTCTAACGAGGGAGAAGTAGCTTATTTCTCTCACTTTGTCGTCGCACTTGCCTAGAATTCTTTTAACAAATCCCAATTTACGATTAGCTTGACCTGTTATTTCCCGAATATGTTTATTCCACGAACCCGAATAGTATCCCATGTGATCCTTTCCTCTTCTTCTACCCTTCTGCATACTTCTTCATTTCTTGTTTTACTCGTCCATTTGATCTTCAGCATCCCTCTCCGCCACCAGTTTTCGAATAATTCTAACCTTTACTAATTATTGAAGTCCAAAATGAAATTAACGATTCCAGGCGTGATGTAGTGGAAAGCCGTTAAGAATGAATCAATTTCATCGTCATTCGCAATTTTCTACAAATTTATTTTACAAAATCGACGCGTTTCGACGTTTTCACATCATCCTCAAGTAGGTACTAAATTGTTTCTTAACATGTCACAACCTATTATGATTTCACATATTTAAAACCAACTCTAAGAGTAAATAAATGCTCTATGATTTTCCCGGTTATTCTGATATACTAGGCACCAGGTAATATCGGCATATCAGGTATATATCAGGTATGAAGCAGATATGCCAATATGGCAGATATGATGCCTATTACCTGGTTGGATACCCGTGAAGCATTTATATACCTAAGAGTATCTGCTTTCGGGCGTTCCTCCGCGCGGTGTCTGTTAACGAAGACAGTTTGGCCAGCCATCCTGCTAGCGTCTTCATGTCTGAAGTGGCAATACGTGATATTTGGTCTGTCTTATAATTTCGGGTCTGAACAGTTGGATCGTCCTGATTGGTGGACTGGTTTCTCGCGTCTTCTGCCTTTAAAATTCTCCTCCAGACGCTGGATAGATTTAATCCGTCCTTTTGGTTGTATGTTTTTGGATGTTTGGCCATCATAATTAGCCTCCCGGATCAATCTGGGGCAGTTGCGGCTCTCTCGTTGCGAAGCACTTTTGGCTCCCTGAAGTCCGCCTTGAGGCCAGACTCCGACCGAACGTGTTCAGAGACGACGGAGGGTCAGAACTGCATCTTTTGTATTCGTGTCAACTTTAAACCGTCTCTCTTTCATTCTCTCACCCCTTCATATCCATGCACTACGCAGCCGAAGGAAAGCACGCACAAGATTCGCGGCCGCACAGATGTCCTCGAGTTGCTCTGCGGCGGGGCCGTGGACCCGGAGCTACTCACTGCCAAGACGTTCTACTTCTTCTTCTACTCTGCCTTTGGCTCCCTCTTCCCCCTCATGGCCGTCTACTTCAAGCAGATGGGCATGAACCCCGGACAGTGCGGGATGCTCATCGGATCGCGCCCCTTCGTCGAGTTCCTTTCCGCGCCCTTCTGGGGGTCACTCGCCGACAGGTAAGCCACCAGTGTGAAATACACTAGTATTGCACACATTCATGGCACGTGAAAAATTCATGTAAAGCTTCAGTATCCATTCATTCAAGCTTTATTGTCCAATTTTTACGGGACTAACAGACTATTCCCTAAGAAGTGCTCACCAATTTTCATTACTATATCTTTAATACTTTCGGAGATATAGTCGTTACAACTTCGTCCGAATCTACCAATCTCATAATGCTTACATCTTTCAACTCTTCATCTCTATTGATGTATGTGTAGAGCGGAAAGAATCCGTAGATCGATAGACGTTAATTTGAAAATAAAAAACGACACTTCAAAGTTCGTTTAAGGTGGATCCACTGCAAAATGACTTAAAAGTCATTTCATTCATATTCTGGCTGATTATGACCGATTTATTCGTAACGTACCCGCATTAGTACTACTACTTACTTTCGAATATACCATTATGTTGTGCAGAAAAATATATATTTACTCATGTTGTGGTCTCTTAATTTCCCTAAATCAACAAAAAACTTTCTTCTTTATTTTAGGAGTAAAAACCTACAGATTTGCTTTTACTGCTAAATTCAGATAACGAATTAGCAACATGTATCTTAATTTCCAATGCATCTTACTAGCAAAACAATGCATATTCGGCATATCTTCCGTAAAATCTATCATTTTCCTGGCCTCAAACACTTTTAATTATAGCTGTAAACCATTTGTATATATTTGCCCTAAATGTATAAACATAGCACTCTGTTCCCTTGATAATGAGTTTGAGACAGCTTCATATAATTCAGTTTTGTGTAACTCGGTGATATAGACCTTCGTGAACTACAAAGCTTCGTCATTTGGGTACTTATAAGTTGCCTCTAGTCTTGAAGCAACCATTGGTCGGAAAAAATTGTATCCTAGTGATGTGGCTGAAAAAAGTATAAGGTTCTGTGTTATCCTGTAGATTATGCTACTTGCCCAACTTATATTACTGCGAACTGCATAATTTGAAGGATAAATTGAGTGTCATTGACGAGTTCATATTAGGAGTTATTATGGAGATATAAGACTCAACACTATCATATGTATGTATTTATGACTTCATAGGGAATTTTACTGCATGCGATGAAATTAAAACGATATTTACCAGATAACACCTCCAATTGGCCCAAGCTACGAGTGTCCTATCAATCGATAAATGAGCACTCCGCTGCATTTGGTCTGGCATTTCCATCTATAATGGAGATTCATGCCGTTGAAATTTTAAGACGAACAATTTTTCCACCAGGAAGGAAGTTGACCTGTTAAAACTATTGAATTTAGCTATGGGAAATTAGAACTGTCAAAACCTAGTTTGAAATTCCAATGTCTCAGGCGTAACTTTATGGAATTTGCTTAGCATGAGAAGCAGTAACTTTGTAATTCCACATGTATTTATTGGAAACGACCTAGGTTTCGACGTTCAGGGACCTAGGTTTCGACAGTCAGGGACAGAAAGGCTGCTTGGAATATTCCTAGGGCTTTTAAATTGCTTGAAATCAAATATCAAGTTCACTTTGGAAAAGGAAGAAAACAGTTCCCTCAATTTTCTAGATATCTCCATTTCCAAATCTCAGGAGGGTTTGCAATACTCAAGTGTTTAGGAAAGACTCGTATACCGATCAAGTAATTCATTCAAATTCTAGGCACACTTTTCTCAAAAACTCTCAGCTTTTCATGCGATGATTCATAGGCTGATTTCCATTCCTATGTCCGAGTCCATGATTCTAAAGGAACTTAATACCATTTAAAGAATTGCAGTTAACAATGGATACTAGGAAAATCTAATCAACAAACTTTGTCGTAATAAAATGTCCAGATAAGCCAGAGATGATATTTACAGGTCCCAACCAAGTGAAGGGATTAGTGCAAAATGGAGACGCTGCCTCTATCTAGGTCCCCTATCTATGAGGGTATGTAGGAAAATGCCGAAGGTGAAAGTGGCTTTCTACAATAAAAAGTGCCTAAAAAACTTGTTGCCACATACTAAAGACAAAATTCCTTTGTTAGAGAATAGTGGAGTATATAAACTCAGTTGTGAATGTGGTGCTGCCTATGTTAGCCAAACAGGACGACAATTTAAAGAAAGAATCAAGGAACATGAAACGTGTGCCAAACACGAGGAGTCGTCGCTTTTTGCGAAACACCTAATCGAAGAAAACCACAAAAGTGATTTCAAACCAGAGATACTACACCGGAAAAAGAAAGGACAAAGACTGGATGCATAAGAGCAATTAGAAATTTTAAAAAGTGTTCAGTGCAAAGAAAAAAATTGTTCACGAATTCCCTTTTGGACCTTCCCTCCAGCCTCACCTTAACAACCCCCTTTTTAACCAACTAACCCGCCCCCCTCCCCCCACCAGCCTGGGACCTCCTAAGTAGTCACGTACACATGGAATGTTCCACCGACCCGTCCTTAAGCTCCCTTTCCCGCCCCCCAACCCCAGGTCAGTGAGTCACGAGTGCACTGAGTAACCCAAACTTTCCATTCCCACCCGAACCCAACTCCCCCCCCCCCCCAGGAAGGACATTACCCCTCTCCCACACCTAACACTCCACAACTCATCCTCCACAATCTACGTCACCCTCCCTCTCGCCCCCCCCCCCCCTCTCCCTAATGTCTGTGTGACTATACATTCTGAGTGTTCTGTGATATTTGTACCTGATGATGACGTGCTACGTCGAAACCCGGGTCGTTTACAATAAATACATGTGGAATTTCAAAGTTACTACTCCTCATTCAATATGCTAGTTTGAAATAATTAAAAAGTCGAAGATCGTTTGATTGTTTTTGAAGTGAATACTTGTTATGTCGCGTTGAGCACTTTTGTAGATGGGTAAAAGACATTGGAATCGCGTCACCGTCACCGTCACCGCTACTACATATATGTATAATTATGTATATTCTGTATATACACAGTATACTCGCTATATACACAGTACTTGTGGATGGGTACAAACCATTGGACTCGCATCACCGTCACCGTCACCATCACCGCTACTAAATATATGTGTAATTGTATATTCTGTATATACACTTTTGTGGATGGGTAAAAGCCATTGGACTCGCGTCACCGTCACTGCTGCTAAATATATGTATAATTGTATATACTGTATATACACAGTATACTCGCTATATACACAGTACTTGTGGATGGGTAAAAACCATTGGACTCGCGTCACCGTCAACGTCAAATAATCTATATTATAATTTTATTCATATTACATTATATATATCTAATATACGGTTTAGTTCATTCAATTTGGGTTGCTACAATTATTGTGCCGGATAATATAATAGTCCATACTCGTGCAGGAGAGTGTACTCGATACAAGAATAGTGAAGGTTAGTAGAATATAACTCAATTTCTTTTAATATGTTCAATTTGAGTAGCTTATTCATATATACATAAACATAAACTTTGCAGACGATAAAAATCTACCATTGATTGAATTTTTAAATAGTGAGTTTGGTTTAACGATGTCTAATGATCGCAATCTTGGCACAACGAAATATAAAACTACTATTGATGCAGTATTTACAAGACATTTAAGCAAATTCGAATCAAAATTATTCGTTTCTTACTTTAGTTACTATAAGCCTATTGTATCAGTTTTAGATATTGCCGATGCCGATGATCTTGGTGATGATGAAAGAGTTGTTGAAATAATGGATGAAAGTTGATTATTCTGAAGTGTACAATTTTTATGTAAAATAATTGTGTACAATAGCGCAATAAATAAATATTTAATTTATTATATACATGAAACTACTTTCTACTGATTAATAAAACACTTCATTAGAAATTATTCCCTACATTCAAAAATGCTCACGTTATTTCAAGTTTTCACTTCTGTCGGCACTCCCGGAGTGCCTCTTTCTTTTTTTTTTTAATGATCTCTGCCCACAAGTTTCACTAAATTGCCCCTGAAAGATTTACTATTGGAAGAATCAGATTGAAATTTCGGTCAAGTTAGATGGTTTCAACGATGAGTTTTCACGGATTGCTCATAGTCCCTCCTCTCCAAGGTTTTCGTTTTCCAAACATCATTATATTAGAGCTTGATAGGGGCAAGTGAACTGTCGAAACCTAGGTCGTAATAATTAAATAAACACAGAATTTTGTACTTTCTTAAAGATGATATGTTTTCCCCAGCTTCACCAAACTAAGCTAGACATATCTACTATCGAATGACTTGTATCGAAATGAGTTTTCGCGCATTGCTCATTGTCACACCTTTTTTTAACGCCGTCCGTTTCTCCCGCTAGGACGCAGAAGGGCAAGCTCCTGCTGTTGGCTTCGCTCTCTTGTTGGATCCTGTTCACAGTGCCGCTGGGCTTCATTCAGCCCCCGGCCACGTCGTGTATCCTTCGCCACAACCAAACCGAGTACGTGTTGCGGACGCCGGGTGCCGAGGACGAGGCGCGCTACTTGCACAAGCGGAGCGTGGACGAGATGCCGGAGGAGGACGAGGAAGACGAGGTGGAGGTCGTGATGGAGGCAAGGGGGCCGCCGCCCCCGGACGCCGGGGGCGTGGGGCAGCCCGGCATGCTCATGCTGCCACCTTACGACGCAGAGACGGCCAAAGAGGTGAGCACGAACTAGAGAGATGCAATGAATGCGACTCACAGGGTCATAGCCAGGTCATGTCTTTAGGAGAGGCAACCAATTTCCTAGGGGGGCAGACGTTTTATAGTTCTTGTGTCAAAAATTAGCTCGATAATAGAGGCTTGGGAAGGTTAACATACTAAAATGTATTCAAAATATTCAAGGTTACTATTTGCAGTCTTAATTTTATATTGATTATTTTAGGTTATTGTTTGACTCTTAAAGCTTGCCTCTGTAAAGCAGAGTACTAAAAGGAGGTGTTATACTCTAAAAAAAAAAACTCTTAAAGCTAGGTCGGGCGAAAGAAATTCCAGGAGGGGCGGCGCCCCCCCTGCCCTCCCCCCCCCCCCGGCTACGGCCCTGGCGACTTCTCCCCAAACGTTTGATAAGCTTGTACTGAGTGTGTGAAAAGCCGGGCACTGGGTGACTCGCTTGGGGTCAGTGAGGATCAAGAAATGTTAATTTTTCTTATTTATTTTTTCGTTTTTATTTTAGTAACTAATTTTCTTGGCTCATCACTATATCATTTTTTTCCTTTATTTTACATTTTCCATCTGCAACTCTTGTCCACATGATATTATTAATACATTTTTCATTATTTTTCCTTTTTTTCTCATCTTTATTCACTGTGTGAAAATATATGCATTACTGCACTAACTTTTTACGATTTGTAGGGTTTTTACATCTGCCTTGCTATTTTTTATTGATTTTTTGCGAGTTTTCGTGCAGATGATGTCTTCTTCAAGGATGCCAACCTGTCATCATAACGTTTACCTTGTACTCTCTCAAAGTACAAACCAATATTGGAATAATGCCAATGAAGATGGTGATGATGAAGGAGGCCGAAACGAGAGAGCAATTATTAGGGACCCACCTTAGAAAGAGTTGATTAAAGAATTGTATAAAATTAAGATATGCTCTGTCCGATGTGTTGGAAAACCTTTATGAGCAATGTGTAATTAAGTCACTTTGTGGGTTAGAATGGAAGTTCATCCCATCACGAAGAAAATCAGACGAGGTTTGGATTTGTAGAAACCATCACTGGACCCGGGTTTTCTCCGACGCCGACGTATTTAGATATTTCCCTAGTTAAGACAATTTAATCATGCCGATGAAATAAAGGGGCCAGAAACTAGCATTGGCAGTCTTAAATATTTCTCTTTTTCTTGCACTGTTGATGACTACAAGAAAATCACGGCTACAAGGACCTATAATCTCAAATACCACATATGTATTATTTAACTGCACAAACATATGTTTATGTACGTGATCCATATGGAACACTTTTTTCATTTGCAAAAGCACGACAATTATACACTAGCATCCTAAGACCCGTAATAACAGTACCAGTGATGCCTCACATGGTATTGAGTTTATCTTGTCAAAGAAAATATAGTTTTCTCACTGTTAGCTTCTGACCAGAGGGGTGGTTTTTTTCATTTTGACTTCGTAGTTTCACTGAATGGCATAGAAAAAATGCACTGATACTCTAATACACTACTATTGTATCTTTTAAGTGCTTAAAATTCTTGCGTAGGTTTTCGCGGGGTTGTCCATTAGCGCTCTGTATTTTCGGGTTTTCCATCTGCGTTCGTTGACTTTGGCTGACAACGGTTTCGATAGCGATAGATAGATAGATATTTCGTTATCGTCTTCAGATCGAAGGTGACCTTCGACCCGAAGTAGGATGGCTATCGAAACCGTTGTCAGCCAAAGTCAACGAACGCAGATGGAAAACCTGAAAATACAGAGCGCTACTTCTACATGCTTTCTCGGCGATTTTATCGCGTGCGCTGTTCGTTCTTTCGAGAACTCTAGAGTGCCTTGAGAAGTCATTAGAGACGCATAAGGCTTCACTGGAAAATGAGAGATGCACGACGTTGTCCGCATAGTAACCGCATCCAAGTGCTAATAGTATTAGATTTAATTATAATATTATATGTAACTCAAGAACAAAACGTTGCGGCAATCCTGATAATATCTAGAGTATAACCTCTCATAAATCCAAAAATATCTGACCCACTTCCAATCTATTCCTAAATTACTTTCATTTCACCGTCAATGTTAGATTTCCAAAGAATAACGTGTACATATTTATGGATTTGAAATCGACTGTTTCGTTATGATATCTATGATATCGATAGTCATTTTTTTCTTCATGCAAGTCGTGAATGGTCGTGACAATCAAGGAGTCAATATTAATAGTATAGTCTATAATGTAATATTCATGGTGACAATATTCATGGGTCGTGAAGTGAAAGTCTTTAAATTTGCGTTTCATTTTTCGTGCAGTTGAAGTTTGATTAAGTATCTGCCTTGATAAGATTTCTTTTTCTTTAAGACATAATACACTACATACCATCATGTGAGACAATAATATTAATAGTCTAGTCTATAATGTAATATTCACGGTGACAATATTCATGGGTCGTGAAGTGAAAGTCTTTAAATTTGCGTTTCATTTTTCGTGCAGTTGAAGTTTGATTAAGTATCTGCCTTGATAAGATTTCTTTTTCTTTAAGACATAATACACTACATACCATCATGTGAGACAATAATTCAGTCTCCATTATTGGAGTTCATATTTGAAGAAATAACTGGGAGCCCATGCCCACATAGCAGAGAATGTCTCTGAGACGTCTCTCACAAGTCTCAAATGTCTCGGATATCGCATTCGTCTCAGAGACGTCTCCGAGAGATCACTTCTGAGACGATAAAATTTTTATTTACCCTCAGATTCCTGTAAATACCCTTATTCTTCAATCCTGTAAATATGTAAATACTTTTTAAATGAAAAAGAGGACGATTTATTAGAAACGAAAAATTGACTTTGAGTGATGTCTCAGAGACGTCTCTGAGAGGTATCATGCAAAATATCACGATAAAATTTTTATTTACCCTCAGATTCCTGTAACCATCCTTTTTCATCAATCCTGTTCATTTGTAAATACTATTCACATGAAAATGAGAACGATTTATTGAAAATGAAAAATTGACTTAAGAGTGATGTCTCAGAGACGTCTCTGATAGGTCTCATGCAAAATATCACGCAAAATATAATATAAAAAATAAAAAATATGTCCTGATTACTCAGATTAATCTTCACATCTAATTTTGACAATTGACTAGTCAAAATGTATTAGGGTTGCACTTCAGAATATCCGGATACGCATGGTCTGTACATAGAAGGCACTATTTTATATCCATAGCGCGGAGGATTACCGCGTACCTGTCGTGTGACGGGGCCTTCAGTGCTCCAACCTTAGTTTGCTCTTCTCTTTAAGGCAATTTTCATTTTTTTACTCAAATTCCATCTATCACCTTCATTTCATCACTCATTATCATCAATTACTCGTTGATTTCATCGATAGAGAGATTTAAATCCTGTCTAGAACACTGTCAAAAACGGTGTTTTGTGTCCGAGTTGAGCTTCGTCCGCTGGTCAGCGAGTCCAACCATCCTAATAAGGGAGTTTCTTGCAAGGTGAGTGAATTTCTTAATATTATTATTATGATTTAACCTTAACTGTGTGTGCCTTCTGTAGAGCCTAAAGAATGCAAATCATATTTCCAGAAGGGTCACATGGCGATTTCCATGCCATTATTTTTTACGGCATCCACGGCATCCCATTGCGGCATGGTCGGCATAGTAGGTACCAAGATGGCTATCATATGAGATCTTTGTGAGGACACCAGCCTCAAGTTAGGTACGTATTTAATTGTGGAAAATAATGTAGTTCAATATAATGCATAGGGGCAAAGCCCATTTTCAAGTACGTAAATTACGCACCTGTTTGTTTTATAAAATTTTAAACTAGTAGTGCAAATTACAAGTTAAAAACGAAAAAAAACCAGAGCAAATAACCTATCCAATTAATAGGTGGGCAGTTTGGCATGTGCCAGCTGTCATTGTCCCAGCTTTCTGACGATATCCTAACATACCTATATGTTACATTATATTTCTGGACATTTCTGAGCAAAGTTTTAATATTTCTTCTTATGAGTGTATTTCTTCAGTTTCTATTTGTATCTCTCAATAGCCTGAAAAAAGCTCAGCAAATGTTTTACTTGGTAATATTACAATTTTTGTTATCTTTCCAGGGCAGTTGTGGGTAAAGACGCAAGGGAGGCTGCTAAAGAAGACTAATGTCAATTGTATGTTAGTCTACATGTTAGTGTTACTACGAAAATAAATTCATTGAAAGTCATTCATTTTCTTGATTGAATGATCTCAGAGACATCACCTGTGATGTCTCTGAGATCCATTTGAGTCCTCTCAGAGACATCTCAGTGATGTCTCTGAGACCTCTCAGAGACATCTCATGCGATGTCTCTGAGACTACGACAAAAGCGGACATAGAGCTGTCTCAGAGACATCTCAGAGTAGTCTCTGAGAGGTCACGGAATGTCTCTGAGAGATTCAATGAGACATTTGAGACATCTCTGAGACATTTCAGAGATGTGTTTCTGCTATGTGGGTGGCTAACGAGACTGGAGGACTGCGTAGGTTAACTTATCATACGATGGTAAATATCACTCAAATGGATAGGTCAGCTTAATAGCCCACACAGCACATTTCCGGGTAAAGGTGAGCTTTCGTCTCGCACTTTCAATTTTTGTTTTGAAAAACGTAGGAAACTGACGAAATTGAATGTGATACCTGGGAGTAGAGGAAGAATGCGGATTTGTAAAAATGTAATAATCATAACGGTGTGACTAGTAGTTTTTAAGATATAGACGTTTGAAAATGACCAATTTTTCGATTTTTTTCGTCCGTTTTCGACGCCATTTTTGGAGGTTTTCACGAACAACCGTTAGAGGGATAACACTAATTTCACCTCTACAACATATCTTTACCCCCCCGGGCCTATGGAGTGAAACAGGGGTGCTAGGGTGGGAGGGTACGCGGGCCCGATTTGGCCATTTTCAAAAGTGAAAAACGCATTTCTTGTGGAAATGGTAAAGTGGAAATGGGCATTTCTGGGAGTCGAGGACGTTTCAAAATGATGATTTTCAAGGCATTTTCGTGATTTGTAAATGGGCATATCTGGGAGTCGAGGACGTTTCAAAATGATGATTTTCACTGCGTTTCCGTGATTTGGAAAAGCGGAAAACTACTTCCCCTTCCGTAACTTGCCCTGAACCCACCCCACAAAGAGGTTTGCGGGCCAATGGAGTTAAACACGAATTGGTTATAATCAAAAGTGAAAAACTCATTTTCGTGAGTTTGAAAAGCGGAAAACGCATTTTTAGCGCGATCGATAACGAGGAAATGGGCATCTCTGGGAATGGTTGAAGTTTCAAAATGTTATTCTGTGTATTATTTTAAGAATAGAATCCCTCACGCTCATTAGTGATTATTGGTGGGAATTGGTGGAAGGCTAAAATGTTATTTCGCGTATTATTTTAAGAATAGAATCCCTCACGCTCATTGGTGATTATTGGTGGGAATTGGTAGAAGGCTAAAATGATATTTCGCGTATTATTTTAAGAATAGAATCCCTCACGCTTATTGGTGATTATTGGTGAGCATTGGTAGAAGGCTAAAATGTTATTCTGCGTATTATTTTAAGAATAGAATCCCTCACGCTCATTAGTGATTGTAGGTGGGAATTGGTAGAAGGCTAAAATGTTATTTCGCGTATTATTTTAAGAATAGAATCCCTCACGCTCATTGGTGATTATTGGTGGGAATTGGTAGAAGGCTAAAATGATATTTCGCGTATTATTTTAAGAATAGAATCCCTCAGGTCACAACGTTAATATAAGTGGGCTTTTGTTAGAGGCTAATGAAATAGTATTGTTGACGGAGTTCTCTCGGGTAGTGTGGAAGGGGGAACTTAACTGTCAACAGTTGGAAGTTAATTGTTGAGAGTAGTTGGCATTAATCATTTTCTGACTTGCGTGTGTGGTGTATGGTCGCCATGATTTGCCAATCGTGTACGCTCAATTAGGGAGTGTAAATCCTCCATTTAAAGTGATACGTGAAATGTTATTAGTACAGTGGAATGAATGTGAGTGAAAAGGAAGTGTAAATCCTTCATTTGAAGTGAAATGTGCAATGTTTACTGCGGTGGAATGAATGGAATTGCATTGTAGTAAATGGCTGTTGCGGGGCGAGTTTGAGTGGAAAAAGGTGCATCTTTGAGTGGAAGGAGGGAAGAAACTGTGTAGAAAAGGTGTGTATATACTAGAGAACCAACTGCTCGATCGCTGCGCTACGTACAGTGGAAAAGAGGAAACGGCATTTCTTCACAATATGGCGGAGAGAAAAAAACGCACTTCTCAGGTTTGAAAGTTTCTCATTTCTAAAGTAGTTGATGCATTGTTGTGTTGAAAGTGTTAAACAAATTTGCAAAGCTTGCATAATAAGTGAGGTGAAATTGGTTCTGATATCTCTGTTTAAAGTGGGTGAAAATCGCGAAAACAAGTGCGAGACGAAAGCTCACCTTTACCGGTTTTTGTTCTGGCAACGGAAACTTTCTCATAACGTTTCCAAGGTTTCCAAAAGTATATGCGACAAAACGATTTTTAAACTGTTTACAAACATATCGCAGGTATCGTACTTCTCGCGATCGGTCTCGTGTCCCTCGTGGCTTCCGGTGTTTGTAAAAATAACATCGAAGGTGCATTTGTTGGAAGTGTGTATATAATCTTTGTGGGCTAGATTATACGTGTGCTACGGTTAGAATTTCGTGATATCTAAGGGCATAAGTTATATATACACTGGAGTTTGTGAAGTTATACTAGTTCTACGCAAATTTTAAAGTGAAATAAGTGACTATTCTATGGCGATTCAGAAGATAAGGTTGTCAAAGTCTGAACCCTTGTGTGTGACTTGTGTAAAGGTGTGATTTTTTAAATTTGTTTTGAGTGACTAATCTGCATTCTATAATGATGAACAAAGAATTGTGTGTGAATTTTCTGATATGATTTTTCATAACCATTTTAATTCTGGTTTATAAATAGGTAAATCATCAATGTTATAAGCATTCTGAGAACATATCTTTCTCCTGACCTATAGTTGTTAAGAAATACATATTACGTACGTAAAGTGTATAGGTACTTGTTGATTTTTCGTGCTGACTTATTCCTTAGTGTCTTAGGGATTCATTCGAGTAGGTTTTATACGTAAAGTAATTATTTTTTAGCGTTACCATTTGCTCACTGCAAATAATGGCCGTTGCTTTGGTCCCAGACCGTTACATCAAGTTGAAGAACATATTCAATTAAGTTACTTTGCAGTTTTTTAATAAAAGTTTCCCTAGTTTTCTATCTTTATAGAAAATACGGGCGTTTAATTTCATATTTAGCAGCTACTTGTGTGTGATTTACGTCTCGGAGATATGTCGTTGTTCACTCTTCCCAAGTGCAGATGCTCCCTGGTTAGAAAGCATGTGATAAAGTGGTTGTAAAATCATTGAGTGGGTGGTTATAATGTTGAGACCAATATGAGCGAGTGACTTTAATTGTAAAAGGGCAAATAATTTAAAGTGTTCTCGGTACTGCATTTGTGGCCTGTGGTATCAAGCCACAAATACGACGTAACGTCATTATTATATCCGCATAGAATCAGTAGAAAACCGTTTTATACCATCGGGAAAACTGTTTTAAAACCGAAATTTACGGCCTCCACTCGGCTGAAAACGGTCTAAAAACTGTTTCACACGTTTCGAAACTAGCTGGAACCGGAGAGGAAGCGATACGAAAACGGGTTCTGAACAATCAAAGAAACATTTCAAAGACCTGAAGTTGCCCAAAAGTGGCGGACATTTGCACCATTCCAGCATCATTTCAAAACTTGAATGGGCCAGTAGAAAACGTCCCCGGAAAGCGGGATGAATGCGGAAATGAAACGATTTGTGCTATGTGGGAGATCTTAACGGATAGGTCAGATGTTCATTAGATATATAGTTTCATCCACCATGTGAAATCTTATGGCACAAATTTAGGTTATTCCTCTACATTTGAATATTTTCCATTTCTGAGCCCGTGGCCATAAGATTGTGCGCTTTGTCTTGATCAGGATCCGCATGAGTCCACTCATGGTCCTGAGGCATTGGTGCATTCTATCAAGGGTGAAGGTCCTTTGCCCCCAAACCTTCAGGGGAGAGGGCATCACTTGTCGAGAACAGCGGAGAGTGGAGGGGAGGCCATCATGGAGGCTTTGGTGAGTTTTCGAATGAAGTTTTTGTTGTGAGACAAGATGTTTTGACAGACAGTTGCGACTCAAGCATGACAGGTGCTTATCCAAGATCTCCATCGTAGACACAAGAAAATTCGTTCCACGACATTTATAAATAGGTCACAAAAATGTTCATTGAAAAATCTACTTATTCTGAATTTACCTAAGATTTAATTGAGGTCTTAGCCCAGACGTTCTATAAACGTTCTGAACCATTCTAAGATTAAAGACAAATGATTAATGTAGACATAAAGATCTTGCTGATATATTTTTTATTATTAACTTGTGGTGTATGATGTCTTTCCTGGGATTGCAAAATGTGACTGGACTCTTAAAAACAATCCACCCATTTGCCTAATTAAAAAAAATCATGTGTCTTGAAATTAATCAACGATGATTGATATCGATTTATCTGGAGAAAGTTGGTAAACATGCACATTTTTTTGATGGAGTTTATTTACTTATAATGGTTTTCATAAGTCATTGTATGATTTCAGAGGGTTTTTGTTCTTTTTAATTGCATGTTCAAGCATGGTGAAGTCTTTTTACTACCATAGAAATTTAAATTATAAAATGAATCTTCATTATCAACATGAGATATTTTGTGTTACTATTATGAATATTTACAAAGCTTAACTTACTCTGCAATCTTGGTTTAACTGAAAGAATATAAGGGTCCAGTTACATAGGCATGAAAAAATAAGGATTATATTTAAGTATAGACTTGGATAAGACTCAACATTGGAAACTTTTAATCCTCTATTTGACTATAATTGCTATGCATACTCTTTTTCGATCATTAATCAAAATCTATAAGGACTGTGCATGTTTCAAACTTATCTTTCATTCACTTTTTGGTGCACCCAGTGGCACACTGGATACACCAAAAAGTATACCCACTTCAAAAAGCATGAAAACTCAATAACCCAAAAATAAGCATGCCACAATGACTTTAAGCATACACCCCCTCACAAAGCAAAATGAGTTGTATACAGCATTTTGAACTTTGATATTCATTTTTAAAACTCTCTAAAGAGGCACGCAAAAAACTTAACTCCTAACCAAACCAGGGATTTAACTATACTTCTCCAGCCAAAACATTTACAGTTGAATTTAATCCTCCATCTTTTCAGAGACAAACTTCATTGAAATGGATTACACATTTTATATATATGCAGTCCAGAATAAAACATATAGTTAAGAATCAGATCACATGTATGCGGAAAACAGATGCTACTTCATTATCCTAAGAATCTTATCATTTCCCTTTAAAACAGAAAATTAAACCATATTAATTGGTCAAACTCATCTGTTCATCCAATGTAGGAACATTAGGCAAAACAATAAGTTAGTAATTACTTTCCTACTTTGAAAATGCCACTTATACACGGCAGTTACTCTGAGAAGCTGCTAAGATAGCAATGGTGGCTCAAGGGGTGGGCAGTAGTTTGAAGAGGGGCAGGCAGTAGGGGCAATTGCCCCCCCCCCCCAAAACCTGGTGTATTTAATTTATTTTTTCTTCATTTTACACATAGTTTTGTTACAATTTCCCGGGACGAAACCCCCGGACTCCCCTTTTCCTGGGAAGTGTTCCATATTCCTCGAAAGCCCCCGGTTGCCTCCCTCCCGGACCTCTGGTCTGGAGATGCCCCTGTAAGATAGAGGTGATATTTATTGAATTTTGGCCCAGCAGAATACTAAAACACCAGCTATAGAGGGAAATAAAAACTATCTCTAGGTGTGTAATATTTTTGCATTCTCTTCGACTCCATTGCATTGGTTATAAGCATGCTCAACTTCAATGAGTGCCAGTCATTGCACTTGATTCGGTGCCTGCCTTCTCGCATGTTTGTCTCTCTATATTTCTTTCTTTCAATCTCTTTTAAATAATTCATGGCAAAAATTATTCTACACAGACTTGTCAGTTATTAGTTGATTTCATTCTTGCAAACTGCCCAAACTCGTCAGAATGAGGTGAAAGAGGAAATGCCTAGCATCTCATCCCCAGTGGCGCCAGGGGGCTCCCATGCATTCCTCCACCCTGCTTTGACCTCTGGGTCCCTCCATCCAACGTCCACCACAAAGGAAACATTAGTGCACCACTCGTCTCTTGCCTCCCTGCATCGTAACGACCCAGCCCCCCCAACTGAGGGCAATGAGGACAAGGGGGCCTCGTCCACTCCAATGGGAATGCATCCCCCACTGTTGGTGGCTGCCCACTTAGATGGAGCAGAGTCTGTCAAAGTTTCAAATGACATTAAGGTGGGTCTATACTTCCAAGCTGCCTCAATATAAAGGTCCCTGCCTCTGGTCCACTACTGAGGTGGTAGAAGCCCAACGGGAAAAGGTGAAGGTGGCACTGATGAAAATGGAGTGGGGTATCCTTGGGTGCGGATGGAAAAGGTCCACTCCGTTGTCAATGCAGGCTTGAACGTTTAACATTGCTATAGCCTTAATACGAAAACAGCATCAATGGTTTTCGATTTTTTGCATATATGAAAGACGATTCTTTGATATAAGTGGGCTGAAAATCCTCATTTTGGAATATAGCCTTGGCAACATGCCCCGGAATATTACCAAAAAATTTCGTAAAAACCAAATTTTTGCAATTTTTTATAAAATAATCACAACCATGATAAAGTCACTCAACTTAAATCAACAAATGACTCTTCATCTACAGAAGACAAAAATTGCAAGTCTCCATCTGTCACGGCAAAGCCATTACTGGGTTAGAGGGATACGTCTGAAACAAGCGTCTTAGCCCTGGTATAGAGCCACCTTAAGGCATGTACAGAACTCACAAACTGCAGCTCTCATTCATGATTTTCTGTCTATTTCCATCTTCCTTCTCAGTTTTACTCTTCTAATACTATGGCTGGAGGATGTAAAAATCTTATATTGTGAGTGGAACAATCATTTCCCTGGACCAGTATTCAAACCTAGATCCCTTAATATCATGGCAAATGCTTTTGCTAGTTAAGTTATGGTCCAACAAAGAAATTATTTCATCTTTCAAAGCCTTTTAAAGTCAATGTACAAAAGTAGTACCAATCACATTTCATTATGCATTTAAGGACAAACAATCCCCCTTAGCATGTATTCATGATCCTTCTGATTGCAATTTCTAACAATCCAAAAAACACATACTAAGTACCATTCACTGTTTTCCTCTAGAATTTTCTTCATACCACTCTTATCTCTGGATGCCATGGAAATATAAATTCTCTATTTTTGTGCTCAAAGCACCACCCAACCACTGCAATGATGTCCATTGGACATCCATTGGATGTTCCTGCTGACATCCATGGACATCCATTTGAAGTACTCTGGACTTCCTATGGATGTCCAAATGTCCCACTTGTGGACATCCATAGGATGTCTATTTCAGGATTTTGTAAGGATTTGGCAAATATTTCAGATTCTTGGTATGTACAGGATGCAAACCAACTGCAGTATGGTAATAAGTGAGAAAAAGCCTCATTTCCCTAGCGAAAATATTGTAGAGAGAAGTGGATACGAACCGTCAACGAAGCGGAGATTTAAGCGTGCACGAAGCGAATCGGAATGTGAACGAACCGTAACTAAACCATCTCCGAAGCTTAGCATATGGAAGTGTTCCAGAGCCGGAAACCTAGCTGACGAAAACGTTCACACGTCGGAATATCGTATTGCCTCTCCACTGATTTCGCTGCTCGCTCAAAATAAAAAAAATAGATTAATTGCCATTTATCAATTTGAACTTGCTATTGCACAATGGCATGTTGAAGTACTTATATATTCTACCTCATAGCTACCGATTGTTGTGGAATCTGTACTGCATGTATACCTAACCTACGACTTGACGCACCTATTTTCGTACCTGTTATTGTAGATTCAGCATTGAGAAAGGTGTATATATGTAGTCACTTACGTGGATAAATGTGACTTCGAGAACTATAATCATTAAATGATAATTCCGTGATAAGTTGAAGGAAATACCATAAAATCTTGATAAAAGTTATTTGCCATTAATTAATACCAGATAACTGTTATCCTATGTTGCCACATAGTATGAATATAAATGCAATATTACTGCGAATAAACAAGATTTTCCAATTCCCGCACGTTAGCTTCAGCATCGTAGCTAGGGGCTGGCCAGGCGGACTGCTGCCAGGGGCGCAACCCCCAGGGGGTGCACTTTGCAGACCCACAGCTAATATTACCTCAATTTATGTGGTATCATCCAGTAACTGTTGTTTCTTTTATTTCTAATAGGAATTTATATTATTTGCGATTTATTTTACATCATGTCCATTGAATATCATTCTGTAGCCTCCGTATGGATGTCCCTATAGGGACCTTCATAGGATGTCATTTGATTGACATCCTATGGATGTCCCTAGAGGGACCTTCATAGGATGTCATTCGAATGACATCCAATAGACATCCAAAGGATGTCTATAAGGGACTTCTGGATGTAAAATGGACGTCCATTGGACATCATGCAGTGGCTGGGCATTCCTAGCTTTAAAGGAAAATTCTAAAAGTTGAGAGGAAGGAGCTCTTTATCCATTATACTTCCCTCACCTAAAACATCCTATTCCTTATTAAATATTTTGATTGCCTCCCATAGTTTAAATTCATCATTGCACCCCAGTAAAATATGACATAATATCAATCTCCCCACATTTGGTACGGAGGCCAAGACTGCTGGACATGTAATGCCAAAGAACAGTTGCGTCACTAGGTTTGGTGTCACCCCCTCACGACTCACTCCATGGACCACCTCCGTGTCTGCCAGTGCCTAATAACCGGGCCATACAGAATCCTTAGTAACGTTTGTAAATGTAGGTCCTATATTTTCAAAGGCCATAGAAGAAAAATTGGATTCAAGGTCGGAGGTAAAAGATTGTAAGAAGTTAAGACCTAAGAACTTCATTGAAAATATGTTACTTTTTATTTTGATTTAAGTTAGCAGCCAACAGCGTAACCAGATTATATAAAAATCGCCATTTAATTTTTTATCTATTACTGTAACTATGTACAACGTTATCTTCTGGAGGAGTTATTATACACGCAAAACTTCAGCATATTTTTGTGTTTATAACTAACAGAGCAGAGATATTTTTATATTTCAGGAATAAATTTCTGTGGCTTCAATGCATATCAATGATTTAATGAGTGACATAGAATCATTGGCGGTAATATTTGGCATGTTGGTGTCACCCGGTGCGGTCTGCACCCCCTGCACCCACCCTAGTGACGCCACTGCTAAAGAAGCAGTCAAAGCATGCCCTTCCACAAGGTTAATGCCAAACTTTGAGCACAGTGAGGAGCTCGCTCTTTCTGACAAAGTTCTGGTCAAGGTGAATGATTTTTCCCCTGTGAAATTTTCACTTTCAGGTGCACATGATGGTGACTCCATAAAGGTATTACCGTGGCTTGACCCGGAATCCTCGAAATTTGTCTAACATTGTGGCTAGGAAATGTAAAAAAAACTTGGTAATTAATAAAATTATTGGTTATGAAGGGTTCTTTGAAGAAAAGAAACGGCAATATTTAGTGATGACATCACATTAAGTAATATCCAGTGCTTTTCTGACACATGAGATATATGTATAGGAATAGCCATGAGAAAAATTCCACCCAAAAGAGAATAGAACCACAGAGCTTGCTGGCTGAATATACAGACCCCTGCACTTCCCAAGTTTCCTGATACTTGTGGCCTTTTTAGAGTTTTTAAGGGAACTATGTAGATGCTTTTGTAGCAATTTCCAGCGATTGCTGATTTATGATAATTCCTAGGTCCAATTGAATTTTTTCTTGTGGCAATTTGCACATATTTCATTGTTGTAATTATACAGGAAATAAAAACCATCAAATGTGAATATTAATGCATTTTAAATTTAAAATAAATGGTTTTATTTCAAAATGAGTACCCAAAATGCTACAGTAAATATCCTCTGTTCTAATTTACTCATTCAATGAGAAACATATCGAAAGGTCAAAATTTATGATGACCTATTGGATACCTTTGAATCATTTTGAATTTATGTATATCTTATGTGTTCATGTCATGAGAAAAGATGAACCTGTATGGGTTGCTCAGTATTTTTATTGGGAAGCAAAATATTTTTTCCTTTTCAGAGTCAGAGATCCTTGAAAAGAGTTTTTTATTCCTAACTTGGCTCTTTATCATCATTCATTAATTAAACCGAATTCCTAAAAGTGCTAGCTTCCAGCACTATTTTCAAGCAAGAGACCACTTCTTTGAAGAGTCTATTACATGAGTATCAGATATCAAAATAGGAAATGTATACCACTGAAATATAATTTTTTTCAAAACAAATACGAAAATTACAGTTGGCCATTGCTGATACAAATTAATTAATCATATCCTATCTTTCCTATTTCAAATTACAGGTGACTCCAAATAAAGGTGCGCTGAATGAAAATCCCTCTGTAGTTATTCATTCAGAAAGCCTAACCCAAGGCAAAGTGTTAGGGATGCCACCGTCAGCATTAGCATCAGACCCGACTGGTGCAGAAAGTGATGGAATAGTTCACGGGTGGTCAACCTCAAGTGGTGAGTGTCAACTCTAATTTAGCTGTTCATAATTACTCTCTGTTATTTTTAAAAATGATTCCAGCCCTTTCCAATTACATTTATTTATTTATTTCAACGGTGATTTAAAAAACAACCCAGTCCACAGAACAAAATTTTTCTGGAGAGATATAAAACTAAATTATAATAAAATCACTTGGTGATACCAAAGTTTTTAACTCCCTTACGTGAATCATTTATTCAGTTGATAGCTTTACAAAAGATGGATCCTGAAAGTCTACCGTGTAGCTGTTAATAGGTGTACAGATTCAATGGACTTGGGTTGTTCTTGAAATTACTGTTTCAATTATATTCTGATTATACATATTAAGTTTATCCAGAAAAATATATAATAATGATAATATATATCATTCAGCATTTGAACCTTAATTATGAAATAAACGTATCAAAATAATCACATACAATAATTATCTATGTCCCATACAAATTCCACCTTTGATGATGAAACATCTCGCACTTAAGAATACAAATTTTTAGAATGTTCACTCTGCTGAATGGTGAGTTCTCACTACAGATTGAACGATAACATCTTTTAAGGAAAAGTTCAATACTCCTGCAATACAATTTAGGTAGCACCAAGAAATTAATGCTTTTAAGAGAGAAACATTCACTCCAAATATTTGTTGACAATCTAATGCAGAAACAAATCTCAAAAATTTTCTCCTCCACTCTGAATTAGCAAAATATTATGCAGTCATTAATATAAACTTTGGTGTGTGAATTTCCAGTACTGGATAATATCCATGTTATCTTGTGATTAAGACCCACAAAAACTCTTTTGAAATTTCTCTATCAGCGTGATATATTTATTTTGGAAAGGAGACCAGATTACAGCTGTGTAATCTTGTCTGTTCTGCAAAAGAGTCTAATTAATCGTAATCAAAAGTTCAATTTATTGGAGTACTTTGCTGAATGTGACACAAATTCTAATGATTGCATTGAAGATGTAACCTTCTGCTTAATATGTTCATCGAAACCTAATCTCCCAAAAATAATTGGATTTTGATGAACATGATAATGCATAACATTTAAATGGTTACCAGCTCCGCATATTTATATGTACATTACAGGTCTGGCAATTCCTACACCTGAAGGGACGTCAGAAGAATATCCTTCCTCATCGGTGCGAGTGAAGAGATCTCTTCGTGGTCGAGGTCTTCCTGGCCAGTCTCCCATTCCCGTTGCCTACGCATCCAACTATGACCCTGGAATACATTCAGACTGGCTCTCTCCAATCTTCTCACCAATTGTCTACCGAGCTGCTGATATACAAAAGGCATTCTTCCTCCTCCTACTGCTAGTCATTATCGGAGAATTTTTCTCTGCTCCGGCTGTTCCTCTAGCTGATGCTGCTGTTCTCTCACTGTTAGGTAGGCTATTGATTGTAAAGTATTTCTGTGAAGTTGCAGGTTTAACCACATTAATCTCAGCCATTGCACTCCCTCTTTAAGCTCTTATGAGAATCTCGAAGCATGAAAAGCTGTAAGCATGAAAGTGTAATTTCTTGCCTAGTAACCTTCATCCTAATATAGCTTTTCTCTATTATTTAAAATTTTAAAGGGCTTACAATACATATAATGTTTCAAAGATCTGAGGAACTGAAGTTTGTATACATTAAAATGTTATTTTAAGCTACCATTTATGTAAAAATGCTTCTCCAAAATACCAATATTGAAACAAGAAAGCCGATACTGAAGAACATTGCTGCAAAGCTACCTGTGTATTTTATACAGTTGTACATTAGACACCGTATTTGTATGAATTTAAGACAATGTTTCTTTCCCTTCCGGGCTTCTGAAGAAAAGTCTTACAATTGGAAACAAAATCATGACTTTTTTCCCATTGTGGATTTCCGAAAAAAGGGGCTCATCTTAGATTCGTGCAAATACAGTATTTTATTTGCTCCATGAAATTTGCAACCGGTCTTAGGAATAAATTATTATCAAGTCTAAAATGGTTTTAAAATATTGTGAAAACCTGTTTTTTTTCCTCGTCCATGATTCCTTACAAATGTGAAAAAAACTCAAATTCAATACATGTAAAAAATGTTATTGATGATTGTACTCTCCTCTGAAAATAGATTCTCAAAATTTTTATTCATAAATTAATTTATCTTGTGTTAAAATATTACTTTCCAATGTATTGCAGGAGAGGCAGAAGCAGATCGTTATGGTCATCAACGAATGTTTGGATCATTGGGTTGGGGTCTTGCCATGTTTTTTGTTGGCATTGCCCTTGATCACGCAACGTCTTTCCCTGAGCATCCCTGTGGAGGCCCTGGAGAGAAAGAGCGCAACTACACAATTTGTTTTGCCACCTTCTCTGTCCTCATGGGTTGTGCACTTATGACTGCAACGCAACTGAACTTTAAATATGATGGTAAGTGGCTAATAGGCTGATGAAACATGTACATATATATTTATTTAAGCCTCAATATAATAATAATAAGGAATGGGTAGAGAGAGAGAGGGTGATGCTATGGCACAGGTAATTATGGTAATTGAGATTGCCATCTGTTCCAAAACATTAGCTAACAGTGTAAACTCTTCTTGCCATTGGCACTTCAATACAATCGCTGCAATGGAAGTTGAAACTTTGGCCCATAATTAATCTTCAACTACCTATGTTTAAGTACATCCTCTTGTTTTTTTTACTATTCACAGGCTTTGAAATAATTGCAATTGATAAAATACAATATTGAAATTTATACATAATGGATAAATCATTATGTGCAATATGCCTTTTCAGCATTAATGTTGCCGCCATTGATGTCTACATTGATGAGTGTCGGTACATGCCAACTTTACTTTTTTTGGAAGTTTCACATTAAATATTTGTGATTTAAGAATGTAAGATAAAGCCATAAATTTCTTGTTTAACTTATGGTATATAACCTTAATCAAATTTACTCCTGTAATATATCACCTTACAACACTGTGATATACATAATTGGGTTACTGGAACAGTTCCTATTTCAACAATGTGGAAGTCTACTAAAACTGGATGATTACGCGATTAAAACGTACCCTCTCCACTGAAAATTACAATGCAAGCAGTTTTTCTTAACTTGTGAACTATTCGTAAAATTCAACTTTGAAAATTGTGTTGTAACCTTGCGCTCAAAATGACTCGTCGCCATGTTTGATGAGGGTGACATCAGAGTCCAGTAAATACGGTTCCATGGTGCTATTTCCAATCCCTGGTTCAGTCAGTTAGCAGTTGTGAGTCGCTGTATATCTTGTCTGGGGAAGAGAAAATTATTCAGTCATGATATACAAGTGGTGCATTGTGCCTTTGTGCAAAAGTTAAACCATATCTATGCAAAATAAGATTGGAATATTTCCTGAATGCACTTTCACAAAATCCAGAGTCAGCCATTACGTTATTATTACGCTCGAATCATACACACTCGGTCACAAATGCTTATGTGTGCACTTAGCTGCTGTTCACAAGACCTTACAAGCTGTGGAACACTAGGGATGGGAACAAATAACCAGTTACATCCATTACTGATTTTTTCCCTTAGGTTAACTGGTTTAAAACCAGTTATTTTCAACGCAGGTTAACCTAGGAGTACTCCGTTATATTATTACCGAAAAATAACCTGAGTAAAATAACCGGAAGCCTGCACTCTATCGGGGAACCTTGGTAAATCTACATCTACGAAGTTCCGTGCAAGCCATCGCTAGGGTGTGTGGCACGGGGTGATTCCACACCAGGCATGCAGCACTCGTCCCAGCACAAATCGGGAACTTGCACGTTCCACTGGCAGCTAGGCGCAGACCAAAAAGCAGTCAAGAGAACAGTGCGCAGTCAAACTAGAAACTGGGAGAGATCTACATAAATGAACATGCAAACATGCAGTACACCGCTAAAGAGACATCTAGTGGTTAATATTACTAATACAATTAATTTATGAATGCTACGAGATACTACTTCATGCAGAGAACAAAATAATGCCGGGCATAATATGCGGCGGTACTAAGTGCTGCTGCTAGCAACTGCTGGCCAAGGCCATGGTTCTATCCAATACCTTGCTGCAGGAAGCTGCTCAGGTTGTTCTGCGCAGGTTAATCTGAGTCTACAATAACCAAGTACTCGGTTATTTTTTGGTTTAACCAAAAAATAACCAGAGCGAAATAACTGGAAGGCTGCCCAGATATAAGGGAATGTATGAAATTCCAATAATAATTCGTACATAACAAAGGGAGATAGAGAGAGAGTATTTGGAGAAATTAAGCACAAGTTATTTGTACATAATCTCTGCTCAATTCTAATTATAAAAATCAATGGAAGGCATGAGATGCATCATGACTATGCGATAAGCTATGTATAGTGTGTGCTGAAGTAATCATTCTCGGTGAACGCATTTTACTGCCTAATAGCCAACTCCCAAGGGTGATCGGAAATTTTTGTTTTCATATAATTTCTGGTAAACTTAATTACTCTGCAAAGAAGTTAACTAGGGGAACTTACATGATTATTTTAATCTGTAATGGATGTGGACGGAGAGGGCCTGGATAATACATTTTTTATTATCACGGTGATTGAAAATGGAGAAATTGTAACCATAAGATTGTAATAATTGTATTACCTTATCCTACTTCATTTCGTCCATCCTTGGGAGTGCTCAGTCTTTTTGCACTCAAATTGCATAATGATAATAAATAAAGAACAATGAGATAGAGAAAGTAATTCACTGAAGCATATCACTCAATAATCAACGAATGTAACAACTCAGTCAAGCTTATTATCTAGTTTTAACAGGAATGAAATTACTGATAAAAATTAGAAACAGTGTCTTTGTTACTAGCGAGTCAACATCCCTACAGTAAAGTGTACCTCCAGAAAAAATTGGCTGCTCACAAGTAAAAGAATTGTACTATATATTAATTGCACTATAGCGCTAGCTTAGGTAGTTTAACACATTCCAGTTACTTCTTCTCATTCGAGACGCAAATAAATAATTGACTACGTGCATTGATGTGATGGCGAAAAGATTATAACTTAAATAAAATACTTTACGGAAATATTACCACTAACATGTTGTATTTTAGCTTCTCAACTTTCAAAATCACCACTGATATTAATTTATTTTAGCAGTAGTCGTCCAAAATGAGAAAAAACAGCTTTTTTTTAGAAACGGCAAAAGTTTTGACCAAAAGTTTGTTTGCGGTATTAATTCCCATGTAGCTGCAATAATAATCACATTATATTGACTAAGTCACCACTGATTCACTCATGAGAGAATATTAATGTACCATATCCGTAACAACACCTTTTAAAAACCTATTATACCTTCAGGTTATAATACCTGAAAAAATATTTTTTCCATCAGGTTTTAATACTGGAGTACTCTACTCACTGAAAATTATCGGATAACCTAACACCGGGTTTTCCCCATAACTGCCCATCCCTACGAAACACAGAATCGCTGTATAGCCATGGGGCAGGGTAAATCCCGTAAACCCACTTACTCGTATTCTGACATCACACCAATTAAAAGTCATTTCTTCCGTGCGAAAGACATTTGAAATTTTCGTGAACTTTGACGTTCCATAACTACAAGAATATTGTGAATTATGAAAAGCAGCTTTGCAAATGTCAATGGCTTTAATTTATTAATCGTTACATGCAAAAAAAATGCTCTTTTAAATTTAGGAGATCACCCAATTGCTGCCATTACTGAAAAGAGTAACTTTACAGATGATTAAGCAAAATGTTATGAGCACTCAAAATATATGGAGCCTCTCTTAAATGAGTTATATCTCTCTTTCATATCCCCTGACTCTCAGCGTATCCTCCACCTCCCATTGCGACTGACCCTCAGCCTCCACAAGAGGAGGAAGTGCAGTCTGCATTCTTGGCTGAGCGAGGTGATGAAGGTGTCGGCCTGCAGATGCACATGGGACCTTTGCCTCCAAACCTTCAAGGAAACAAACAGCAGCAGCAACAGCCAGCAGGAGAGGGCTCAAAAGGATTGCCTTTCATTGGAAAGGTGAGCTGAAGTCAAAATCCCTTTCTACAAGGCATGCAAATGTTTTGAAATAAAAAACAGTGATACCTACTAAAGTAACAACATGTTCCCTAGTTTCCTACTAAAGTACTTTTGGTATAAAGATTTTCACAGCTTCTTTTATCATTTAACAAATGATCCTTTCAGGTTATGCTGCATTTATTTCATTTCTGAGAAACTCAATGTTTCACTCCCCGTACTGTGAGCATCGTCAGGAGAATGAGAGCTTTTTGACATCTATTAGATAGCCATCTTCCTCTTCAATCCAGGGGAGTGTATGAGGTCCTGTGCAGCTGTGGCAGAAGCTATTTAGGGCAGAGTAAGACTGCCATCTCTCAAAGGTTCAAAGAACATAAGAGAGCAATGGAGTTGCACAAGTGGGAAACTTCAACCGTCGCCGAACATTCTGTCTCAAGCGGAGGACACAACATTTGACAAAACACAGGTGTTAGCCAAGACGGAAGAATACCTCCATGTTTAATACATGAGGCCAAAGAAATAGCTAAAGACCTCAAAATTTCAATAGTGAGGATGGCTATAATCTTAGCCCAATTTAGAAGAGGTATTTAGCACCCATTAAAACCCTAAAATAACTAAGTGTTCGTTTTTTAAATTTGAATTGGCCCAATGATGGAATTATGCCCGCAAGGACATTAACGCACATTATAAGATCAAATGGATGTTCAAAACTCTTATTCTGACGACGCTCACATCATGAGAAGCAAATCATCAATTGAATTTCTTGAGAAATGAAAAGCATGCAGCATAACTCAAAAGGATTATTTTTATTCTACTATAGTACTTACTTGTATTATTTTTCTTGTGCTAATTGATATTAGATATGAACAATGGTTGTCAAGGCTATTGAATATTTCTTCAATAATAGCAAGGAATCCATGCTCCAGACTAATACTTATGGTCTTAGGCTTGTATTTAATCTTTCAATTTGTATCTACTTATCTACTGCATTGATAGACTCCCTTCATTGCACACTTAGTTGCTGACTAAAACTGCATTATGATGCCACCATTGTCCACCTCATTCCTTTGCTTCAAAGTAAACCTTTCACCTGATAGGTTCAAGATATAGTTACTTGTGGGCTGTATTGCCCTAAGGTCAGTCAACTGTGCATTGGTTAGGGCCTTGCACCAGGCTTATTACAATTTATGTATTATTGATTAAGTATTACTATTTAGATAAGAATAAATATAGTATTAGTTCCCTTTATTTATTAAAAATTATCTTAACCCTTAAGAGGTTGCGCGGTGTACTTGGACGTAAGGGGTCGCGAACGGTCTAAAAGACCGTGTTAACAAAAATTTGAAAATTTTATATACTTATTGAAAATTAATTTATTTAAAAGTTAACACATGCCTACAGTATATTTAATAAGCAGTAATAAGTTTTATGCATAATTATTTACGTTGTTTATACATATTTTAAATGATAAATACATTTTAACTCCACCGTATATTCACTTTGATTTATGTTGTAACCTGTGTAAAGTTAAGGAATAGAATATTAGAGGTAAAAATGCAAAATTTCTATAATTTGAATCACATTGGGATTTATTTATCATGGTCAAAGCTATGTTGTTCCACCACATTGTCCTCTTTTCTGTTTTCAACTTCAATGCAACCAATGCTAGTAGTGACAGTGTGCTCTTTACAAATACATTTTGAGCACATTGCACAGTGTTTGCTGTTTTTTTAATTCTATTTCCATGAGCAAAACGCACATCATCCTGGGCCTACATCCCTCTGCGGCGGTATTTTCTCATTGGGAATACCAAAGAGATTCCTATATGTTGCTTTTAGGCTGGTAGGTAGATTTTCTGAGGCAGCTCTAATTTTTAAGTAACCTATGCAAAGTTATTTACTTTATGTTTTCTGAAACTTTCTTCTGTTCATCTTATTCCAGTGTTACTTTGAAATATATGTGTATCCATTTATTGCAGATATGTTTACAAGCGCAAAAAACAGTCAATAGCCAACGACAACTTTTCCTTGCTACTGAATACGTTCCTTTCAGCTGATCAACGGTATCAAAGCCATTTTTTGTTGCAAGTAATGTTGCAATAAAATGTAAGTAATTCTGACGTAGCTGAAATATAAGTATCTCTATCAATTTTATTATCGTCATGCGTTGAGGACAACAACATAACTTCCTTGGTCTTTTCCGGAACGTAAGACAAGTTTTTTTCAAATCCAAATAGGCTGCTATGTGGTTCACGGTGTTTGGTAATTACAAACAGGGTGGTATTTCTTGTTTGTTTTTTCTTAAAGTTCCAACAAGTGACATCTTGTCAATTAGAACTTGTTTAGCTAGTGGAACCGAGCAAAACCAATTGTCAAAAGTTACATTGCGACTGGATCCTGAAATTGGACGTATCCATCTTTACACAACTTTCAGCGGGCTGTTGTCTACCGCAAAATCTCCGTTAGGTTGCTTACCAGCACAGGTTTCCATATTTAGAGTGTAAAATATGAGGGAATTTGCTAAAGAAACGATCTTGATTCCATGCCTTGCTGGTTTATTTTTCAAGTATTGTCTAAAACCACATTTGCCGCAACAAGGTTCTAACATCTTATCTATGTTTGCGTATATCCCAATTGTGTCATGTGCTATGCAGCGGTTGACAAAATGAGTGAAAACACTTCGTATTGGAGCTCGACTGTTGCGCACTGATCGACTTGTGGGAAGAGCACCCCACTCACTTGTTCCATCTTTTACGGTGTAATGTACTGAATCAGATTGTTCCACATTGTCATTGTCACACTCTTCAGCAGATTCTTCACAAAGCGTATCATGGTCGCTTTCCTCTAATATGTCCTCCTCATCTGTATTACTTGGAATTATTTCCTCTTCATCTGTCTCACTTTGCAGAAGAAGCCTGATCCTTTACACCGCCTTTTCCTCTAAATGAGTCATGGCGAGTGTTTGGGGCTCGGAGAAAATAGTATACACAAAGCTTTTTGTACCAACACAAACAACGCAAATGTGGTGTCAATAAGTAAGATAATTAGCAATTTCCAATATTTGCACCTTCCGTTTCTGCTGAAATGATGAACGTATTTTGACGCTAGATTTCCATAAATCACAAGAGTAAAAATAACAAAATATTTTTGTGATTCACAAAAATCCAACTTACACAAGTGATTGAATTGCCATCTAGAATGGATATAAAAATCTTTGAAAGTAGTATGGCTGTAAATGACGAAAACATGTACAATAATGATATGCGCTGAATACTTACAGGTTACAACCATCAATTTATTCAAGGATAATAAGAATATGCAACAGTAAACGTTTTCCCAATACTTATAAAACGTAAAGACAGGAAATACAAAAAGTGGTAGTCTCAAGATGCACTTCATAAGACTACGAGGTCTACTGCTCTCAACCACGAGTAGAGACTGAATGGACATGGATTTCACCAGTGCTTCATTATTCGCCAAAGCACAGACAGCGAGGTGGGTCGGACCTGCGCCACGCGCTCGCAGAAATGCAGACACCACAATGTAAATACATGTAACGCCTTTGATGTGACTTCATAAGAGCTATGTATATATGTAAGATAAAGAAAAAGGGTCAGGCAACGAGATGGATAGGCGGGCACGGCATTGGATTCACATCTCAGGCCGTAGGTGAGCTATCCCAGTCAATTATGGGTCGAAAGAAAACAGCATAATAAAAAATAGATTGTACAAATATTCCTTGCACCTTATCATCTGAAACTATAGAGTTTATAGATGATGTTCTTTATAGTTTTGGGGTGAAATAATACTGAAATATATTTACGAAAATTGTTTCAGGTACCCGGTCTTTTAGACCGTGCGCGATCTCTCCCGTTCACACATCGAAATAAATGGTGCACAATGAGGAAAAAGTAATTATAAAAGTTAGCTATCGCACAGGGAGAATTCATACATTGTCTTTTGGCACAATATTGACTATAATTAAAGTACTCAAAAGGCCAGAGTTTACGATAAGATAATTATTTTTTAAATAGCAACTTTTAGAGACACCCGGTCTTTTAGACCGTGCGCGACCTCTTAAGGGTTAAGTATTAATTCATTCATTCGTGGAATAGGTGTCCATTGGTAGGAAATCAGTACATGCTAAGTGTAATGAAAATAATTCATAAGAAACAAAAATAATAACTTTCTAGGATGAAGAAAGTGAGGCTGGTCATAAAAGAAAATTGGACCAATTAAACCAGCTCAATTACTTGTGTAGTACAGTAGAGCACCGATTATCTGACATTCGATCAACTGACCGTCGGATTACCTGATGATCAATCCCTCGACAACTCTTATCATTTCGGTCAAGTCATCCTCCCTCCCCACCTACTACTGCTTCTTTCCGCACTCACAGCCAGCAGGCTTGTTCAAGTCTACAAAATTTCTTTACTTTTTTTTTTGAGAGCACAGTGAGCTCGAAGATTTATGGGACTCAGAATTACGAGAAGCAACTTCATTGCCATAGAAACAGACGTGTGCCTAGGTTAGCTGTAGTGTAGGATGGAGGACTCTTCACTCTGAAGAGCTGTAGTCGTGCAAGTCTGCATCAGCTACCTTGACCAGAGTCTGAGAAGTTAAAAAAAAAAAACATTAGGCATATTTTACCCATTGGCATAGCCTCAGATACCTCGTGATGATCTTATTATTTTCTAATCATGAATTCAATCACTTACTGCAGAGCAAATACCTTAAGTACATACTCATTCCACTAGACATCTAAAAAGTCCCAGAAATATGTGCATAAAACTCTATAATAATTAATCTGTTGATATAAAACTAGAGAACAAACTTCGTGTGTTTCAGAGAATGGTGTATTATATGATGATAAAAAAAATAGTTAGATGTGTGCTGGGTGTTTCTCAATAGAATTTGTGCAAACCACTGATGAAGCAGTTGAACCTATTAATGATTCCAGCAATCTACATTTACTGTGTAGATGTTCTGGTTAAAAATAATATTCAGCAATATAATTTTAACAGATAGATTCATTCTCATGCCACTAGAAATGCAAACCTTATTCATGTAACTTATCACAAAAAACATATTTCATCAAATAACCCAATAGTTGTGGGTGCAACAATATTTAATTCGTTACCGGACAGTGTGAAGAATACTAGGTCAGTGGAAGAATTTTAAAAAACATTGAAAAAGTTTCTCTTGACCAAGTGTTATATTACACTGTTCAGGAATTTTTAAGTGGCAATTTATAAGTTTGGAAACGGTATATTTCAGGAAAGGGGACATTATATGTTGACAAAAAAATGTTTTCAGTATTATCAGTATTTTTATATGTGTGTACACTTTGTTTATGTTTTTAACCTGTAAACTGACGAATCCTAAACCAACAAATCTTTGTATGGTCCTTGGAAAATAAAATAAATAATAATAATAATATATTTTGGTTGAGAGGTGTTTTTACAGTGTCGATGAATGTCTCATGCTGCATGAAACTTAAACTGTACTCCTTATTTTCTTATCTTATTTTTTTGGTGTGTCCTATACACTTACATGTTACTTATATTTTTGTACAGTGTCTTTTGGACAAAATAAAATATTGGTATCTCCATGTTTTTCAGGCAAAGCTGCGTCGGTGTATCTCTACCATGACGTTTCGTAGCCAATGCAGGCCACATCTTCAGATCAAGTCCAATTCGGACTTGATCTGAAGATGTGGCCTGCATTGGCTACGAAACGTCATCGTAGAGATACACCGATGCAGCTTTGCCCGAAAAACATGGAGATACCAGCACAACAGCGCTGCGAAAGCCTCAAACAGAAAAATAAAATATTATTATTATTGTTTTAAAAAAATGGGATGCACTGTGCGACTTAGAATAAAATTTCCCAATCAACAGATACTAATTTTAGCTGGAGAAAAGTTTCAGAGAAGTTAATGGAATTAGTAATCATCTGGTAAAGGAAATGGTAGGAAAAAATAATATTTCAATTCAATAAAAAGACTGAAAAGCATGGCGCTGAAACCAAGGCCACAACTACCTCGAAATTGAACATGAATGGATTATTATCCATCACTCTCAGTTATCCGATTGGGTTTCCCCCTCCGTTAGCATGAATAATCAGCACTCTTTGGCACATTGAAGGAAGTGGTCATAGTTGCAGAGACATTAGAAGTAGAATTGCTTTAGGGGAGACGTTCAGAAATAAGGAGATGATTATGGGAACCTTGTATAACAATGTAAGGAAAAGAATGGCAAAGAGTTTGATGTAATTTGTACAGGGTGAGTCAGTGTTACCTGATGGTTTTTGAAATTATGGTACACAGTGAAATTTTAAGGTGTAGAAACTTTTTTATTTCAAAATATACACAATGAATGGCAGTTTACATCTCATATGTTACTTTTTAAAAGATTAATCATTCGTGAAAGATAATATCCTCAGAGTGCTGGCCCTCTTTTTTGGCACACTTGTCTACCCTCTGGGCAAAGTTTGTCATCATTCTCTCCACCATATTACTGGGTTTAGCAAAAATCTCTCGCTCAATGGCAGCCTTGAATTCAGCCACAGTAAGTGCCTTATTGATGTACACTTTGTTTTTGAGGTAGCCCCCCAAGAAAAAGTCACATGGACTAAGATCAGGAGAGTGTGGCGGCCAGTCAACATCTCCTCTGTGGGATATCACTTTCCCTGGAAACAACCTCCTCACTTTGGCCATACACACATTCAAAGTGTGAGCTGTCGCTCCGTCTTGTTGAAACTACTCATTTCGATGATTTATGCAACAGTGACAAAGTTCTGGAAGGAGAAATTTACGTAACATTGTTAAATAACACTCAGGAGTTTACAGTGACGACTCTCCCATTTTCTTCGAAAAAATAAGGCCCTATGGTTGTAAATTTCCCCAATCTAGCCCACGCTGTAACTCTATCACAATGTAATGGGCGCTGGTGCAGTTGTTGAGGGTTATATGGGAACCAATAACGACAGTTTTGTTTATTAACACTGCCATTTAGGTGAAAAATCGACACTCCGTTTTCTGATTAATAATCAACGCCGTTATTTTAACAGATTTATTACTCACCCAATACACTCAAGCCACATGGCCCCGGACACACCGAATTACATGGGATATCACAACCACGCCACCTCGTGTGGCGACAGGCAACTTTATCAGAACAATCGAATATCATAATGCCATACTCCACAAAAATGAGCCTCATCTGACATTAAAATCACAATCCCAGGTTCTTCTTCCAACATCTCTCTCACTATGTCAGCAAAAACGTCTCCTTCTCAAAAATCTTGAGGCTTCAACTCCTGGACAATCGCAATTTTGTAGGGATGAAAGTTTAGATCATGCAAAATGTGTCGGACAGAAGAATTTGATAACCCAAGTGACTGAATGTGTTGTCTTGCAGATCGGCTGGAGCTCTGTTGAATTGCATGATGCACAACTTCAACGTTTTCAGTTGACGTGGCCGTCTTCGCACTGCCTCCCTGTTTTTTTTCAATGCAGAACTGGTCTCACAAAAATTCTGAACATGTAGCAGTATGGTATTGCAGGTTGGAATTGCACTATTGCGTGGAATACAGAATTGGAGATGGGCCTTACTCTGAGTGGTGGTCACAGGTTCTGCATTTTTAAAGAATATCTCTACGACAAATGCACGGTGTTGCACAGTCCACCTCTCCATTGTTATTAAACTGCTGCTCTATGGGAAAACTGAGACCAACAGTGTCCCTCTACTATGAGTATAGCCTCACAACTACTTGAGTCAAAAACATCAGCTAACTCTGGCTCACCCTGTAGAATTTTGTGGTGCAAAAGCCTGGACTCTGGGAACAGAGGACAATAAAAGGCTGCAGGTTTAAAAACTAAAGAGAGTATTTACCTTATTTTGCTGGCCAGCTTGAAAATGTAGGGAATGGCATACATATTTCCATAATAAGCAGGAATAATCAAACAAATACACAGCCAGCAGTAGCTAGGTTGGTAATGCATTTGTCACTATACAAAGGTTGCAGGTAAGCAGTCATGGGCATGGGCATCATTCTCATCTTAGGATAAAAGTCTAAGGTTAAATGATGTGATACAAATAATCTTAGCTGTTGGAGCAACTAAAATCACACTTAAAGGCTAGTATTGATGTATTTTTGTTGACTATTCAGTTCACTCCACTTTTTTAGGATGCATGCTTCTTTGTAACCAGTACTGAACTCATGTTTCCTCTGTCCACTGGCAGACAAAAATGTTTGCCCAAGTTGCTGGAATGGGAGCTGCCAGGGAGGTTCCAGAGTGGGTCACTGTCCTGAAGCAGTTTGGAAATGTCAAGTGTGCCTCCTTCCTATTCGTCTCCTGGTTCATGGGTTTTGGCATTGGTCTCATCTTCACCTTCCTCTTCTGGCACTTGCAGGTGCGGAATTATTATTTTGATTGACAAGAAGTAATCTCCTCAATTTGTTCATTGATGAAAAGTAAAAAGTGTTTCCTAAAAATGTGGATCCTGAGGTTGTCTTGGTATGTTTATTCCTGTTCGGAATGATTTGCTAAAAGGATGAATGAGATTTATAGGAGGAAATACACTGACCGAAAATGGTAAAATTAATGTTTTTAAATGGATAAATTCTATAAGTATAGAGTAATAATGATGAAATGTAATGGGTAAAAGCTATCTTAAATGGAAGCATGATATTTAAGTATTGTTCGCAAATCATTTAATTAATCATTTATAAACAAAAAAACTATGACCCCATCTCATTCTAACAATAAATAAAAAGGCATTACTTAATTACTTATAACCTTAGAGAGGGATGCAGCATTCTATCACTAAAAAGTATGTTATGCATTTTGCAAAAGCATTTCACTTGCCACATGGCTTTTTGGAATGCAAGTACATATGTACATTATAGTTACAAGTTGGTGACACCCAAAAATAAATTGTGTAGAAAAATTTAAAATTTATGCCACCCAAAGGAAGGTGTATTTTGATCAAATGATTTATAAAATTTATGAGAAGATAGTGAGAGTTTACGATGTTGCAGAAAGGTACGCAAAGACACAGTAATCTGGCACGTGGAACTTAATAAATACATAAATTTCTATGACAATACTAGGGGTGTACTGAGCACCCCTAGTATAGGGGTGAAACTCCGTTTTGTGACATTGTCACATTCCTGAGGAATGCTCTGAAATTATGCAAGATTTTGAAAAACAACAAAATACCTAAAATAGTTATAGATCTTGTCCAATCATATATCAGACTGGGACTTTACATTAGCAATGGTTTCCTCTCTTTGTTCATTAAAATGGGGTGTTACTGACTGATGGAAATTGTCACTGACTGACACTGTGATTTGATGCTTGTAAACTTTTATTTTCCATGGGATAAACGTTACAAAATGTAAATATCTTGCACACAAAATTCATAGAAATGAAACATAAACACCTTGTGTCTATTGGCAATGATTTTTCTTAGATTTCAAGTCGAAGGCTCACCAATTGGTGTGGTGAGTATGCCTAGCACTGTGCTCTTCAGTCAAAGGAGACACTTAAGTAATATTTCTACCAACTACCCCCACATGGTGAACAGAGAGAGTGTTTAGCATGGGTTTAATGCTGTGCCACTGTTGCTCCAGCATTTTTTTGGAGGCAGGAATGTCATCAACAGGGATCTCTGCAAATTTTATTCTCTTGCTGTTTTTACTACACATTTGCACAAAGCTGGCAGCACTCATTACAGCAGCACCCAAGTTTGAAGATACCCAGGCCTTGTTTTTGGCTTTGCCCTCCCCCAACTGCATCGACAGCACCCTTGCTATGATACGATTCGAAAAAATTCCATTTCATGGAAATTCCAATTTTTTTGGACAGATAGGTAATGTTACATAGGGCAAATTTATTTTTAAATTTGCTTGAAGAGCCATCTGAGTAAATTATTAAATCTTCCATTCCAGGCTTTACCACCATTGCCTCTCCAAGTAAATATTTTAATGCAGAGTCAACGTGGTACTAATCCTGATCTATTTTGTCACAGGCCAGAGCGTAAGATTTTGTTTCAAGAGGTCCGTTTGGATCTGTTTTTGTACCATAAGGCAGCTGTGAATGTTGACACCTTTGTATGACCCCAGTGAGCACTCTGAATCTCATTCTGGTGCTGACACTCATACTTGTTCGCAAAGTCAACCTGAGCCACTACCTGTTTCGCTGTAATGTTCTCTTTGGCATGTTTGAAAGACTCGCTCTGCTGAGATTCGCATGTGTGGATCAAGAAAAACAGTCTTTCAACTTTCAATCAGTAAAAAACAACAGTACAAAACAGTATCAAAAACAACTTTCAGTCAGTATTTGAAAGCATTCAAGGACTGTCTGTTTAATTGTTGTCTACTGAGATGGACAATCAGAAGGCACATGTTCCTCTAAACTTTTATTAGGAACCATCTTGAACGAACTTAGTTCTACATTGCTACCAACCTAAGACATCCAAATCATGTAACTCAAAACATAGGTACCAACCTATGACACACCTCCCTCCGAGTTATTGTACAACATGGAAATCACCTTTAACAATTACAATAGACATCAACATGCAAATTACAAATTCAACTTTTGTACCCGTTTAACAATTCTTCCACTCCTTGTCATTAAACCACAACTATACAACTACAATATTAAGTGTAGTATTACAGTAAAACCCCCGTACAACAAACACCCATACAGCGAAATTTTAAGGAAAACTCCCTATTTCGAAGTCATTGCCCCGGTCCCGGATCCTTCCAATGGACAATGCACGCAAAAAAACCTCCCGTAACGAACCTCTCTAACTACGAAAACTCCATACATCGAAGTCTGCGCTTGGGCCCAAAACATGAAAAGTTCCCCTCTAGAACGAATTATTGAGAAAAAACGTAGCATTCTTCATGTACAGGTAATTTTTCAATAGACATCTACATAATAAGCAGGAAGTAGAACCACAGCAGAGAGTACCGCGTCTTAACTCTTCCACTCCGGGCTTCGAAAATGTTCCCATCCGAGACCTACAGAGCAGAGTGCATGAAGGAAACTTGACGCTCTGGCACCGTGAAGGTTCGTTTACACGTTTCTTATGGTGGGAACCGTAAACTCTGACGGTTCCCACAATAAGAAACGTGCAAGGGAAGCCAAAGCTCCGCTCCACGTTAGCTGAGCCGGGTGATAGCACCAAGAGGGGAGGGGGGAATATCAGTTCCAGCCTGCCAGCCGTAATCCAATACAGAAAGGTAATCTGAGATTTCTGAGGACCTATTCTCTAACTCGACGCATCAGAGCTTTCTGGCGGAAAGATGCTTCAATAAGCTACTTGCTCCCATCGGTATTCTCTATCATGGAAGCTACCAAAGAAAGTGCAAGCAGAAGCTACCGGTAGCTTATTAGGCTCCCACCCGTATTCTGTAAATGTCACGAAGCTACTTCCGTAGCCCCAATAAGCTCTCACGGTAGCCTCACGAAGCGCGGCCTCCGAAAACCCTGCTTAAATATTGGTCATTTTATAACGCTTATCTATCTATGATTATCCAACGCACGGGTATGTTTCTTACATTTACTAAATGCGGATTCCTTGCACTTTCACAGGGTTACTTTGTCATTTTCGCCATTTGCGGGATTTTTACAAAAAATATATTAACTGGAGTGACGGTAAGCCATATTTACCTTCGGTAAGTAACATGATTCCAGCCCATAATGGGATACTTATTGGGCCGTGGTAGCGTGTATCACCTTTGCATTTCTTTTGAAAGCTTCATCTTCGTATATTATTTAAATGATTTGAAGCAACTAGTAATTGACGAAAGTAAATAGCACGAATAATATTGAATAATATCATCGACATGAACCCTAATTCCCGAACATATTTACGAACAATCTTATTTCAATTGATCAAAACAGCCAAGATGGACGTCGTGCGTTCGTATTCACGAGATTGTTCACGAGATTATGAGAGCAAAAATAAAATATTTTAGAATTTTACTCGCATGATTTTTAATGCGTGGAATTTTTCGCTAAACACGATGCACGAACATCTTCACCATCTAAAACGGCCTTTTCAGGTTTCACCAGTTTGATCAACGGAAAAACATTGAGACGAGCTTTCCCATTGGTTCTGATAATGACGTCACCAGAAATGACGTTTCCGCGGATTTGGTTTTTAAATGTTCTCATACCCGCCTTTCGCCAAAGCTCTCTCTACTTCCTATTACGTTCTTGAGAAATCTCCCGCGAGTTAGAGAATACGGTTGGTAGCCAATTATGGTAGCTCATGAGGTTATTCCATAAAATTAAGCCTGAAACAACAACTTTTATATGGTAGCTTATTCGAAACTACTGCATCGGTAGCTTCGAGATAGAGAATAGCCCCCCTGATCTGATCTTTTCAGAGTATCTTTCTGTATTGGATTACGGCTGGCCGACTGGCACTGACTGGTATTCCCCCCTCCCCTCTTGGTGCATTACTCATCCACCCCACTCACTTATCCACCCCACCTCATTTGCGAAGGTGCAGGTGGTGAGGATGGAGCTCAATTTTCCTTTTTTAAATCGTATCAGATTACTTTTCCGTATTGGGTTACATCCTCGGGACCCCGTGAATGGGATGAGCTCCATGTTTTCCTCTAAAATGGTTTCAAATTACCTTTCGGTATCGGATTTTATTTTGGGAGAGGCAGGTGGACGGTTATCGTAAGACCGTCCACCTTCCTGTAAGGACCGTGTTCATTCCCGTCGGCGATAAAGTTTTTCACGTTTATTTTCTTTGTTTTTCCTTCGCGGAATTCTATGTTAACATAACTTTTACTTTTCTATTCAAAGTTTTTTTTTTAACGAGTGGAAATATTATATTTCGCGAATACCATAGGGCTTATTTTTTTTTCTTTCCCGCGAAGTCAATGTAATTCCTTTGTCTATAATACGTAATTGTCGTAAGACAATAGTCTAAATAATTGTAATATCATTATTTATTAGACCCACGATCAAAGATCCCCGTTTTCCTGTTTTGTCGTGCATTGAAAAAAGGAGGGGAAAATGTGATCGGCTTATCTACTAATTTCTGTAATCGAATCACCATTTCACGATCTAATTACATACCTGCAAATAAATGCATTGTAATAAGGCTCGTCGAGAAAGGCATGTGTTATAAATGGCGAGAGTGACCACTTGCAGAAAATGTTCATTATTGTATAATTATGATACCAACAGGAGGTCTTGCAAATGAAGGAACAAATCAAGTTTGCATGGTGAAAGAATGGGGAAACAAAGAAATTACGTTGACTTCGCGGGAAGGAAAAAAAATAAGCCCTATGGTATTTGCGAAAAAAATATTTCCACTTGTTAAAAAAAACTATGAATAGAAAAGTAAAAATTAGATTTTAACATAGAATTCCACGAAGGAAAAACAAAGAAAATAAGCATGAAAAATTTGTCGCCGATGGGAATGGAACACGGTCCCTCTGCACCGCAGCCCCGTACGCTGATCAATGGACCACACCACCCTTGATGCCGGAGGCTGATAAATAGGGTTTTTATAATATCTATAAATGTTTAAACGCCTTTTTTGTTTAAACTATTGGATCTATACGCCATAAGTGGGATGATTCGTGAAAAGCATTCGGAGTTCTATATGCATACAAATTTTCATCAAGATCTGCGACCGGTTTATCGGACACCCCCCTTGTTAGGTGGGCGAAGTATTCAATACTTCATTGGTTGGTGTTCAACCAATGAGAGTGAATTTTATCTACTCTGTCCCCATCCCAAAGGAAAATCTGGAGTAACCTCTCTTCTCTATCCAAATATTGCTATTGCCGTCTTATCCTTGATGGATGTGGTCTGTTAACCGGCAAGTGGTGCGTTTCCTCGAGATCGCCCTAATATTTGCTTGATTGCTTGAGGATGCCTTTTTTCCCAGAAATCGCAGCTGAAAATGAGGGCGCGCTTCTGACACGAATTTTTTATCTGCCAGCCTTCGAGCCTCGGTCACGATATGAGCGGCGGGCGGCAGAGCAGCATCGCGGCAGGGCGGTAGTGCCCACGAAACGAGCAGTGATTCGACCTAAGATAAGTTCAGAATCAGAAATGGCATTACATACTGTCAGGAGACAGAACGATCTCGGCCGACATTTTGCCACCGAATGAGTAGAACGGCACAAGAAAAAATTAATATCTGGGATCTGCGGCGAGCGGCACCTATGCCGCTCACGTCTATCATGGCTGGGTTCGAGTATGTTCCATGTCAAACATTAGGAACATAAACTCAGCGTTGTCACTCTATCGCTCGCCTACCACCGTATCGTGACCGAGGCAAGTCCCTGGAGAGCTGAGTGACCTTGGTGCTTAGCGTGAGTCATCAAGGGGAGGGTATCATTCGCTCGCTTGTTTACGGGGGATGCAGTTGCCTAATAACTTTAAAAACTTGTTGTATGATAAGGCAAGGGTGTGGGGTGCAATTTGGGGACAGCGATTGGCCGCGCGACACGTGCAAGCACTGAAATTTTCCACCCCCCTAACTTTCTCATTTTCTGTCACCGGACAACTTTGAGTGACTCAACTGTAAGCACCTGCCTTAAGCTCAACTGAGAGAATTCTGTGAATATTAACATTTGTGCATGCGTCAACATAGGTCAGTGTTGTTCCAAAATGAACAAGGGCAAAAAGTTGTGGTCTTTCACGGTAGTTGAAAAAATTAAAGTGCTTCATGTCATCAAAGACGCTGAGGATGTAGGAAACCGCGCTGCCGGACTAAGGCATGATGTGCCGGAGTCGTGCATTAGAAGATTGAGGAAGGATAAGGTTGCTCTATGCCATACCAATAGGGACAGAAGGTCTTTTCGGGGAAAAACTACGAGCTGTGACAGGACATGCGCGTGCGTGCCGCCGTACTGCGACGCCCGTCTCACTAGTAAGTCAGCCGTTTTTATGTAAATCATGAAATTTTGTTATTTTGTCATTCATTGAAGATTTTTGTTAGACCATATTGAAATAATAAATGCTTTAAATTCCATTAACAGTTATGATTTCTTTCACAATTTGATTTTTTTTCAAGTTTTGATGTCGTATCTATGCCTTATCGTTCGTTTGTTACGCGGCTGACGCTTGGACATTTTGCATTTAACGTGTTTGCATTCCCACTCGTCATCATTTACAGCAAAATATAATTTGTAAAAGTTAACCACGTTTTAACCCTTTCACTGCGTGACATTTTTTTTAAATTGTCTCATATTGGTGGAGAATTTTTTTTTACTTCATTTGCATTATTTTACGATAATATGAACTCATTTTGCATTTAAAAAGTATTTGCATATAAATTTGGCGGTTAATTATTGAATTTGTTGGTGGCATCACAGTGATGCCATCCGCACCCATGCGATGAATGCTAGGGGTACTTATGCAACCCACTGCACAAACGTTTTATGTTCAACGCGCATTTTTTAATTAATTTTCCAACAACACGTTAGTGACTTATGCAACCAAGTAGCTATGAACCATTTCAATGAAATGTTGACAGAATTGCTATGTACTACATAATTATAATATAAGGTAAAATATACCTGCGGACGTCATCGATTACACATATGGTAAATTTTGGGAAAATAAAAGCTTTAGAATTTCAATTGGCATACTGAAATATTTTACTAGAAATATATATGTGCACACAAACATATAATAATAAATTTAACTTATTTAGGTGTTATATGCATTTCTACATAATGAACAACTGATTAATAATTATGAAATTACTTGAAACAAGGGTTCAAACATAACCCTGGAACTTCTGTACAACTCGGGCAAACAGTTTTAACCATCTTCCTTATACCTTTACCATAGCAAACCCTACACCTTTTCTGTTTAGCCCCTTCTTTGCTTATGTTGTCAGGAAGGTGGACAGTAGATCTGGGGATGCTTGGTTGTGGTGGCTGAATCTTTTTGTTTCTTAAAATTAACGATCTAATTACTGCAATTCTGAAATCTTTTAATGTCATTTTTTTCTCTGAATATTTATTGAACATGAGAAAACTATTTACTTGAATTATGTGAAAAATGTGCAAGGCAACTTTTAAGTACCATCTCAGCGATTTTCTTTCTAATGGATAGTATGCCATTAGTTGGTCAGCCCTATCCACTCCCCCCATGTGCGTGTTGTACTTGGTAACCATTTGTGGCCTGCTGGTGGTTTTTCCTCCTCTCAAATTCACATGGAATGGATCACCATTGAATTCCGACGACACCATGAGAACATCTCGTTTGTCGGTCCACTTAAGCACACATACACCATCAGACGTATATTGGAGTACTGATTCGCCCCTCTTCAGTTTCTTACTTAGCACGCGAGGAGGATTATTTCTTCTGTTTCTCCTTAGTGTTCCAGTGGTGTAAGTGTCTTTTTTGAGTAACTCACTAGATAATTCCACAGAACTATAGTAATTGTCCATGTATAGACTGTGCCCACAGAAAAGAAATCTATCTATTAATTTTCAGACGACTTTGTTTGCATGTCCCCTCCCTCCTACATCGGGATCCTTTGCCCCAGTGTAAATTAAAACATCTTGGACTAGTCCATTCGGCTCGGAGAGCATAAATAATTTTATGCCGTGTTTATGACGCTTGTTTTGTATATACTGGCAAAAAGATAACCTTCCTCGCCATAGCAACATGGACTCATCAAGGCAGAGCTCCTTGCCTGGATAATAAACTTCTTTCATCCTTTGATTAAATAAATTCAAAAGGGGTCGAATTTTATATAAGGGATCACTTGGTTTTGGATCTCCTTCTCCAGGGTTCCTGCCAAAATGCATGCACCGGAAAATGAGTTGAAATCCGTCTCGGGACATAGTGCTGTAAAAGCAAGGAAAATCGAAGATATTTTCCAACCTTCTCCAATAATCTGGGAGGGATGGCAATCTCACAACCCCCATTAGGTATATAAGACCTAAAAATGTCTCCAATTCCCCACGAGTGAGATCCCGATACTCAGTTATCCTAGCCCTAGGGTACTGATTTTTTTTTAGCAAGTCGTTGGCATACAGGTTAGTTTGTTGGATGACAAGGTCAAAAAAATCATCGTTTGCTAATAAGCAAAAATAGTCAAATGGATCGCTTCCAACATTGCTTACAGAGAGCCCTGCATTTTTTTTAAAGAGGATTTCTCGGTGATCTGGTACGTGGTCCACATAAACAATAGGGGTTAGTGCCGCTGGAGCTGGAAGAGCACTCCCACGATGCTCTTCAGCAGGCAGCTGCTCGACAGGAGTTTCCCTACCGGCGTCATCCCAACTGTCATTAGACAACTCCGTCTCGTCGTCTTCATCCGGAGGATACCAGCTCTCGTCATCTGGACTATCCACATTTACCTCGTCTGATTCTAACAAATGCCTCAGCATTTCATCGTCCGTTAGCGGTTTTCTCCCGATATCGTCTAACTTTCTCTTTTTCTGTGTCCCCGAAGTTGAGGGAATTTGTTCATCAGACATTCTGTAATAATTATTAAAGGTTTAAAAAGTTATTTAGCTTTTAAGTAACGACAAAATAATGATTAACAATGAATTATGATACAAATCATGCAACTATAAATTCTCAGGTGCACGAATCTCTCTCCGGAAAATAACCAGAAATATTGCACCACACAATGCGCAAACAAATAGTAATTTTGATGCGTTAATAGAAATCCATACCATTATATGCATGTGAAGTAGTGTTACTAAGTCACCATGGAAGCAGAAAGACAATATAACTACATATAGAGACGCTGTGACAAACTTGACCTAATAATTGCAGCGGAAAATATTTTCTTCAGCTAGCATATCCTTGCCACATCAGCGTAAGCCTCAACTAATGCCTATAAAATACATTGAAAGCTCTTTTGCAGTCGGAAAAAGCTGTATGCAATTACCAGTTGAACCGACATTAGTACAGGAAATGCGTAAATGCGTCTGTTCTAGACTTAACGGCAACAAAATGTACAAACTTTTATGCAAGGTTTATACAATGTATATGGCTCGAACAAATAATATGCAGACAGGGTTTGCTTAGTTTCTTTTCTGATTACAATAGCTCCATTTCGTCGAAATGAAATATGTACATTGCCTCATAGTTCAAACCAACCTTCGGCGAGATGACCCATTGAGTGGCAATGCTTCATTACACAGATATACTTGAGTACTTTTTAGGCGGCAGTAGTTGTATGTTTTATGATGCGAGACAATATTTAAAGCCCTAATTTACCAAAGCCTCATATAAAAACGGTCCTATAATTTTGAAAACAGGAATAAAATTCATAAGTTACTCTCATCTGCCGTGTAAGTAGCTAAATAAATGCACAATACTGAAATATTAAATAGAACAAGGCCCTACGGTACATTTGATAAAATCAAACTTCGATTGTGGAGAGAAAATACATGCAACTTCGAATTTAAATACTAAATGTAAAATATGTTGAAACACATACCTTCAAAAGTGCAGATAACCTGGAGATACAAAAAACGCCAGCAGGAAAGTATGCGGATGCAATCGAAAGACGTCAACAGTGGAGACCGTACAAAGGGCGAGATTCACAAAAAGTGCAAAGAAAGAACTGTCCTTCTCCACTGCAGGCACACAACTAAATGCTTGCATGAATTTCTGGTAAGTATGGGAAACATGATTCTAAAAATAGCCATGGCAGGCGACACAGCGACCCGCAGTCTATTCCACGGTGTCATAAAACGACCCTTTTCGCATAGCTTACCACTTGGGAAAGGAAGCGACAATGTAATAAAGCAGCTGCTTCCAGGCAAGTGCCATTGGAAGAAGTTTCGAGAATGCATATGCCTAAAAGTAAAAATCTGCCAATATGCTTCCTATAGCCACAGTCTAAGCCCTATGGGAAATCCCTCTCAAGAGCCCCGCCCTCCTGGCGGCGGTGTTGCGGTCACACCAACATTGGGGTTGCAAGGGTTGCTGAAGGGGACAAGTACCGTTGTTGCCCAGCGTCTCCCACCTTTTAAAGTTCGAAAGATTCACTACATTAGTTACATACAAGTCTAAGTAATTATTATTGCTCTGTAACATTCTTTAAAAGAAGACCAATGAAGTCTCAGAAATGAGGGTCCCGAAATTCAACAATCTACTGCAACAATTTTTTCAATTCCAAATTTTCTTCCAAAAAGGACTAATAGGAAGGCTTTCTGAGCTACTCAACCATTATCACCTGTATGATAGGGAAATGGCGTCGTTATTAATCCTCCCTTGTTACATTTACAATAACCTACAGTATAAATGAGAAAAATATAAATAAATCTATGTCCCCTTCTATAACCATTAAAAACATTCCCCTGCTGAGAAAAGATGCAGAGAATGGCTTCGTATATGTGCTGCAAAAATATTATGGAAAAGTATCCAAAGATATAACAACGTAATGTAAATATGGAGGTGAAATACTAACTAGAAAACACTTACAGGTTATTCAAATACCAATGTCTAACATGTATATAGTAACGTATTTTGTAGTACCAAAATATTTTTGTCGAAGAAAGAGAATAAAGATTTTGACAAAAGATTGATTTCAATAATAAGAATAGAAAACCGAATAAATAACCTTAAAATACGATAAAATTTATTGGAGATATTTGATAGAATAAAAGAAGAAATCACAGTGAAAACATTTTGAAAAGGCAAAAAATATTCAAATAAAAAAGTTATCTATAAATGTACACTATTACGAAAAATATAAACGGTGTATTCAAAAACGGAAAGCATGTCAAGGTCGCTAAATCCCTTGCATATGCGGGAAACCATCACAAGAGAAGACGGGACTGAGCGGAGTTACGTCGGAAGCGATTGAAAGACAGGCCGGTGTGGCATCAGTGTGATGCCACCCGCCTGTAGGCGGGACCTACGCTGGGTATCAATTCTATGCTATCCGCACTCAAAGGGTTAAAAGGCGACTTACAGCGACTATGACTTGTGCATTACGAAAAAATTGGGGAGATTCGGAATTATAAATCAGAGCTCGGTGCGACTGTCCGCACTTACCAACTAAACACGAGTTGTAGCGAGGTCGGATTTGTTTTGTTTTAATGAATATCAATTACTCCACTCATTCCAAAGGACAATAATCAATGCAAGCATTGTAGGGCTAAGGCTACAAGTGAATACTTGCCTCCGAGATCCATACATGCCTATGAAAAATGCAGCGTAAATTATTAGAGAATATCGCAAGCGGCTTTGATAATGGTCGAAAATTTGAAGTTAGGCCCGTAACACCTCGCAATAGGAGAAAAAAAGCCCCAAAATTTTTTCTTCAACTTCGACACATAAAAAGATGCGTGCGCCTCTTACAGGCGTTAACGGCGTCGTCAATGCATTATCATCTGAGATTGCCATTGTGACCTCAGTGCATTGCCGACTGCCTTGTTTTTACTTGCGGTAACTAACTCGCCCCACCTAACTTCCATCGTTGTTTATCGATATCTAGTATATTCTGGCCACGAACATAGATATATACCGGTATTTCAATGGGATTCCAACAGTGCGTTTTATTTCGGAAGTCTAATTGGCAATATGTGCTCTTTCAAGCAAAATTGCTGCATAAAACTGCCAATTGATATCGACTTAAATTACTGCACTCTAAGAATAATATCGTCTAGATACTCAGAAAAATTATGGAGCACTTTAAAATACGTAATCCTTGGGCATTAATTTTGGCGCTCCTTTAATTTCAGACCGTAACTAAAGTAAGCGATGAGGCGTAGAGCAGAATCGACGAGAAAAACAATAATTTCAATTAGAAATACGCAGATTGAAAATAACGCGGTGATAACCACGGTATTTGATGGTAAATAATAAAAATTGTTTATCGTCACTCTAGGAAAGGTTTTAATGGTGAATAAAGCAAGATTGAGATATTTACTCGACTTGCATCGTAAAGCACGCGGAACACTTGGATGCCCCTGTAGAGACGCAACCCGTATACCACCTCCATACATCGAAAACCCCCTACATCGAAGTCATTTTTCCGGTCCCAACAAATTCGTTGTACGGGGGTTTTACTGTATTTTGATTCAGATTCTCCTGCATTGATCGACTTGTATTGGGTACATTTACATCAACATTGAAAAAAGCATTTCTACTACCAGTCTCTCTAACAATTGGGTTACAGTTAGAAAAGTCATCATAGCTAGGTATTCTACATCTCTCATCACAAGAGGTTTTTGATTTTTTCAGCTGAAAACTATTACGTCAAACAACTGATCCAGTCTTATCTACTCTTATCCAATAAGATTTAGGTTCATCAGCCTTATTTAATACTATAGGTTTTTCCCAACAATTATCTTTGGCACTTCGAACCACAACCTTCTCTCCCCTTTTAAAAGTCTGTTCTTTCCTATGAGATTTCTTGTTATACCAATCTTCAATTTTTCTCTGTCTAGCACACAGCTTGTCATAGACATCACTTTGAATTTTTGGTTCTAAATGATACACTGACATTGGCAGCAAAGATCTCATAATTCGACTATTTAGTATCTGTGAGGGTGATGCTCCTAACCTATAATAGGACTGTTGTTGTACTCCATTAGTGCTTCATGAAAATTAGTCCCATCCTCCAAACACTTTTTTAGTAGCTTTTTACCCAGATTTACACCCTGTTCAGCTCTACCATTGCTTTCATGGTAATGAGGAGTACATGTTTTAAGAGTGATATCTCTGTCATGGAAATACTTTCGACACAATTCTGATATAAAGGGCACATTGTCGGCAATGATTGTAGTTGGAAACCCAGTCCATTTAAATATCTGTTGCATAGCATTCACAACTGATAGTGCTGATTTATCAGGAATACCAGATATCTCTAACCACTGAGAAAAATAATCCACAATTACCAAATAAGACTTATTCCCAAATTGAAATAAATCTGCTCCTATCTTTTCAAACCTAAATTTAGGCTCAGAGTGGGGAGTTAATTCCTCTCTGGTTTGATATGGCATAAACTTTTCACAAGGTCTACATTTCTGGATATACTCTGTTATCTGCCTCGACATGCCAGGCCACCAAAATAACTGATTTGCTTTTGCTATACACTGTTTATCCCTCGATGTCCTTTATGGACAATATCCAACACATATTGCCTCATTGAATTAGGTACAACAATTTTCTCACCTACAAATACCAATCCGGCCTCAACAAATACATCACACTTTTTGTAATAAAAAGGTTTACATTCATCAGGCACCTTCCCATACTTAGGCCAACCATCATAGTAATACTGAGTTAAAACAACTAATGTATGATCTTCAGCTGTTGCTAGTCTAAACTTATTTTCATCTACATCTACATCTACATACTACCCCGCAAGCCGCCTCAATAGGCGTGTGGCGGGGGGTGTTAGGACACCAGCCGTTTACATATAAAAAGGAAACGCTCTATGAAATTACGCCTTGCATTTATTAAAGTCCCTTATTGTTCGGGGGAAAAACGAATTCCCATACCTATCCGTTCGGCAAAATATCTCTCTTAATTTATCGTTTCTGTCGGATCTGGAAATATAGTGGGGTTCTAATATGATGTTCTCCGTGTCGCTCTGAAAGATATCTATTCTCAATTGCTCAAGTAATCTAAGCCTAGCACGCAGCCTCCGAGTCTCTAGCGGCTCCCAGCCTAATTCGTTTAACATCTGCGTAACGCTGTCTGTACGCCCGTAGCAGTTTTTGACGAATCGCGCAGCTTTCCTTTGTATTTTATTAAGTTCCCAAATTAATTCTTTCTGCACCGGATCCCATATGCTTGCTGCATATTCAAGGTGTGGCCGGACGAGTGCGAAATAGCACCTCTCTTTTACTTTTTCATCTGAGAATCTTCCCACAATACGCTTGACGAATCCTAGCTTCTTCAGAGCTCTGCCACAAATATTTCTTATATGTGTTCCCCACGATAGGTTTGAGGTTATCGTAACTCCCAGATACTTAACTTCATCTGTCGCCTTTATCTTAACGCCATCCACAGCATATACACGGGGATAGTTGGACGACCTCCGCAAGAAATGTACCGCCGCACATTTGCTCAGATTAAGTTCGAGTCCCCACTCTTGGCTCCACACATGAACGTTGTTTAAATCCGATGATAGAATTTCAAAGTCAGAGTGATCATTAATTTCGCGATAGATGACAGCGTCGTCAGCAAATAAACGTATTTTACTGCTAATTCGAGAGCATAGATCATTTATGTATATAATGAACAAAAGGGGGCCGATTACGCTTCCTTGTGGGACACCTGATGTCACTTTAACTGCATCAGAGCTAATTCCGTCAAGAACTACTTTTTGCTTACGATCACTCAGAAAGTCGCGTATCCAGTTTACTACTGTTTCGTTTAGGCCGCATGACTGTAATTTGTATAAAAGTTTGTTGTGAGGTACCGTGTCGAAAGCTTTCTTAAAATCTAGGAATAATGCGTCCACTTGTGTTTTCGATTCACCAGATTTGAGAACGTCATGAAGAAAGAGCGCGAGCTGTGTTTCACATGATCTACCTTTCCGAAAGCCGTGCTGACAGCCATGAAGGAAGTTACGACTGTCCAGGAACGTCATGATATTGCTAACGACGATATGTTCGAGTATCTTGCCTATAATAGACGTTAATGAAATTGGTCGATAGTTCCCTGGGTCATGTCTGTTTCCCTTTTTGAATATCGGTGTAACGTTTGCAATTTTCCAGTCTATTGGTATCTTTCCTTCAGACAATGACTTCTTGAATATTATGTCTAAGAACGGTGCGATCTGTGGCGCTAATTCCTTGAGGACACGCGCGGGTATTCCCTCCGGACCCGGAGATTTACTATTTTTGATCGACTGTAGCTGTTTAGTTATCCCATCACATTGAATAGTGATTTCTTTCATCGGTTCCTCAGTGAATGAAATGTCGAAATAACATGGAGTATCGTCTGTAGTGTATACACTTTCGAAGTGGGAATTTAACGTGTTAGCTTTGTCAATATTATCGGTGACAAGTTTGCCATCTTTATCAAATAACGAATCTACGGTTGAAGATTTTCCCTGAAGCTCTCTCGCATATGACCAAAAAGATTTCGGATTTTCTTCGAGTAATTCACCAAGTACTTTTTTCTTGAAATTTCGCAATGCAGTACGCATTGATTTCTTGGTTTTTGAGCGTTGTGCAGCGTAACTTTCTTTTGCTTCAAGTTCCTTCGATTTGTCACCTAACGTAATGGACTTTTTGAATAAGTTGTACAGTTTTCTCTGTCTCTTAAGGTCCCTCCTAACATCATTGTTATACCAGCGAGGTTCTTTACTATCACATTTCAATTTTCGCGGAATATATTCGTTGATTCCCTGGCGTAGAATTTCTAAGAAATATTTCCATGATGCATCAGTGCTTTTGTCCTCTGTTTTAGCTACGAAGTCAGTGTACGAATCATTAAGCATATCGCCAAATTTTATGAAGTTGCATTTATCAAATAAATAAATATTGCGTTTCGGTTTTACAGCTGACTCTACTTCAAGTTTTAAGGCTGCAAAAATTACTCTGTGATCACTTATGCCATCAATAATATCGAGTTGTTTTATCAACCTAGGATGGCTTACTGCAAAAAGGTCTAATATTTTATTTCCTCTCGTAGGCTTGTCAACTACTTGGGCGAGTGAGTGCTTAGTAAGTGTGTTGAGTAAGATCTCGCTGATTTCCCTATTCCTTGAATTTGGCTTTACAGTGTAAGAATCCCAATTTATAGATGGCAGATTAAAATCTCCCCCAATAATGATTACACTTTTACTGTCTCTCAAAGTAAATGCGGATATTTGATTTTCTAATTGGTAAATAATATCAGCTTCGGAGTTTGGAGGTCTATAAAAAGAGCAAACATGTATACTCCTTTTGTTTCGTTGTTTAATTGTACACCATACGCTTTCTATTTCATTATCAGTTATTTCATGGGCGGTGCTGTGTAAATGTGATTTAACTGCTATAAAAACTCCGCCTCCTGTCCTATCGCTTCGATCGCATCTGTAGATTTTATATCCTGGAGGAAAAACTTCGCTGTCACTTATATCCTCTGTAAGCCAGCTCTCCGTTCCTATGACCAATTTTGCTATTCATCAGACAATGGAAGGTGTTTGGTGACTGAATGAACCATTTCTAACATTTCAAGATCAACTTCAGCCTTATCATGGGTAGCCCGAGGGAGCATATCTGCAAAATGTAGATATTTACCAGGAACATAGATTAACTCAAGCTCATATTTCATTAACTTAAGTCTCAGCCTTTGTAGACGAACAGAACCTATCTTACAAATTGGTTTTTTCATCACAGCTAATAAAGGTTTATGGTCTGTCTGAACCTTCACATGAAACCCATAAATAAATTCATGGAATTTTTTCACCCCATAACAAATACTGAATAATTCTTTTTCACATTGACTATAATTGACCTCACAATCACTCATTGTTCTTGAAGCACATGCAACTAATTTATTTTCATCCCCATATTTAATAAAAAGACAACATCCTAGTCCATCCTTGGACGCATCACATTGCATAATTATAGGCTTATTTGGATCAAAGGGAGTCAATGTTGAAGTGTGAGAAACTTTATGTTTAAGATTATCCAGCACCTTCTCATGAATAGGCGACCATTTAAACTCAACATTTTCCTTCAGTAACTCGAATAATGGCTTCATTACTTGATTCATGTCTGGTACGTAACGCCTTACATAATTAAATGAACCCAAGAGTCACTGTAGCTCTTTCTTATTTTTTGGACTCTTGATTGACATAAGAGCTTCTACCTTAAGAGGATCAATTCCCATTCCTTCCCCAGAAATGATTTGTCCCATGAACTTGACCTTAGACTTCTTAAATTGCATTTTCTCAGCATTAAACTTAGCATGTGTAGTTAGGTCAAGGGAAATTTCAGGAACGGTAATCTTAAAGAAGAACTCAATGCTATCGGATTCTTATTTCACTTTTCAAACTTTAATGACACACAATACAAAGGCCAAACACTTTCCAAGATGGAGCATCTGCAAGAGCGTCTCTAGGGTACAAGCTCTGTTATCAGCTCCAGACATCGCAGCATCCCGTGACCCTGGCGAGCAACTCCTCCTGCACGCAGTTCTCGCAGGGATCAACAGGGGGCAGCACCGGACAGTACAGCACATATTTACACCCGGGGAAGTCATTCCACCGGGTATAACAGCCCTGATGACAGGCTAGCTGCTGATCATCATTAATCAGAGGAATTGTCATCCTTCAACACCCCTCCTCAATTTCTCAGAAAAGATATATATCCTAGAGTAATTAAGTTGTGAGAAAAAAAAATATATTTACACACATGTTAACAGAAATACATAAAATTACTTATTCAAAGCATTCAGTCATTCCTAAGTTTTCACGTTGATTTGAAAAGGATTCAAATGACAGACCTTTAGTTATAATATCAGCTTTTTGTTCCTTAGAAGGTACATACTTAACACTGATAATTTTATGTTGTTGCAAGTCCTTCACAAAATTGTATTTAACATCGATATGCTTCAATCTTTTTACATCCCACCTTTTAAGGGCATGAATACATGAAGTATTATCTTCAAATACAGGTATGCTAGTTGAGCAAGATGGAGCATCTGCAAGAGCGTCTCTAGGGTACAAGCTCCGTTATCAGCTCCAGACATCGCAGCATCCCGTGACCCTGGCGAGCAACTCCTCCTGCACGCAGTTCTCGCAGGGATCAGGGATATACCTAACTCTGAAATTAATTGTTTCATCCATAGGAGTTCTGAAACTGCTGTAGCTAATGACACATACTCCGCTTCAGTTGAGGACAAAGCTACAGAGGATTGTTTCCGTGTCCCCCACATAACAGGATCTCCAAACATTTCAATAACAAAGCCAGAAATCGATTTTCTACCCACATCATTGGCAAAGTCAGCATCTGCATATAAAGTTAAAGGAACATTAGAATTACCCTTGTACCAGAGTCCCAGTTTCTGGGTACCATACAGATATCCGAGTACTCGTTTGATACCTTTCCATTGGTTTTCTGTGGCATTAGTCTGAAACTGACTATAAAAATTAACAGCAGTACATATGTCAGGCCTGGTTGACATGCATGCATACATGAGACTGCCTATAGCCTCCCTGTATGGTTGGATTCCAATAATGCAAGGTTTATTATGATCAACAATATAACTAGGTTGAACCTCAAGTGGAGTCTTACATGGATTAATATTAAGACCCATATTATATTTCTTTAGTATCCTATTGATGTAATTTTCTTGACTTAAGAACATACCGTGCTTGGACCTGCTTATTTTAATACCTAGGAAATATTTCACATCACCTAAGTCTCTCATTCTGAATTCATTCATTAATTTTGACTTTAAACTTACTAGTGCTTGCATGTTGCTACTTGCCATGAGAAAATCATCCACATACAGCAATAAATATACCATACAATCATCTATATTCCTAATGTACATACATCTGTCTGCGGTACACTGCTTTAATCCCAACCCTTTCACAAAATCACTAAATCTCTTATTCCATTCCAATGGTGCCTGCTTTAAACCATACAAAGTCCTTTTTAATTTACACACTTGATTATTAGATACACTTAAACCTTCTGGAGGCCACATATAGATCTCTTCTTTCAAGGCTCCATTTAAGAAGGCATTCTTTACATCCAATTGACAGGTGAATAAGTTTTCTCTGTTTACTAAGCAAAGAAATACTCTTACTGAGGCAAGATGAGCAACAGGAGCATATGTTTCATTATAATCTAACCCCTTCTTCTGAGCGCAGCCCTTAATTACTAGTCTAGCTTTATGTCTTTCTACATTCCCATCTCCATCATACTTTACTGTAAAAACCCACTTACTTCTGATGGGTGTTTTCCCTTTTGGTTGGCTTACCAAATCCCAAGTGTTATTTTCTATTAACCCCTCAAGCATGACTTTAAATGGACGTATTAAATCCCCCAGCGTGTGCGACGCAGCAGTTGTGTCCACTTAAATCCATGCCTCAAGCGTGTACGACGCACCGTTTTCGTCCACACTTTTCATTAAGAATTCTTATCGCCTATGCTCTGATATATATACTTCCAGTGAGTATATATGTGATCTTAAGGTGCCTGCTTTCTTTTTGTGCTTCTTTGCTGCCTGTATATATGAGTTCGTTTTTTTTAATTTTTTTTTCCTGACTCATGCCTGGTAAAGAAAATGCTTACTCGCGACCCGGCATCTTGTGCCTGATTGTGAACAGATCTTTCCACTCACGCTCTGATTTATTACTCTCAGAGAGCTTATGATTGCGTATTGATGCTGACTTCATCTTTCTGTGGTTCCTTGATATCTGCACTCCACATTTTCCCCTTCTCTCTCATCATGGCAATGCTTTCGCAGGCATGGTCCATCCAGGCTTGGTCACTCAATGCTTCTCAGAACCTCATTAGGTCTATCCTCGTCTCCTATCTTATTTACGATGTTTACGGAGTTGAAGGGTCGATCTTTCTTGACGCCTATTGCCGAAAGGCCTAAGCTGCATTGGTGGCTTTTTTATTTTTTTCTTTCTTTGGACTGGCCCCTTACTGAACCCCTCTTCAGTTCGCTATGGCGTCTAGCTCTCGTGAGTTGTTTGGCCAGGAACAGCTTCATGCTTTGGAAGAAACGAGTAATGAAAGTTTAGATACAATTTCTGAGGATTCTAGTGGATACACTTGGGGTTCCAGTTCAGAAGAGGAAGAACCTTCTCATTTTTCTGTGAATAATCAAGAGAATACTTGGGATGAAATCGGCAGTGCTAATCTTTCTCTTCCTTTTCCGTGTGATTTAGTTGGGAAACAAATAGTGCAAGTTCAGTGTGCCGATGATACCCTAGAACATTTCGAGTTGTTTTTCGACGACGATCATAGTAACTGAAACAAACTGTTACGCGAAACAGTTTCTTGCTCACAAGAAAGAAAAAATCTTGAAAGAAAAAAACAACTAAACATTCAGACGATATGCAACCCGTAAGTCGAAAGGGTGGGTTAGAATTGGTAAATAAGCCAACTTGTGTAATAGATTTAAAAAAATATATGGGTGGTTTAGACTTGAAAGATCAACTTTTAGAATCATTCTTGCTAGAAAGGAATAGGACAAAAGTGTGGTATAAAAAATTATTCACCCACTTAGTAAATACGGCTGTGTTGAATGCTTATATTCTTTACTGCAAGGCTGGAAACAAGAAAGATCATATATCGTTCAGAATAGACTTAGTGAACAAGATCATAGGCAAGTACCGCGGGCAGAATTTAGAAAAGGACGGCCCTCAGATACCGACACTGAATGCTCGCGATTGACAGGTCAGCATTCCATTCAAGAAAATCCTAAAACAGATACTTTTAAAGTTGGAAGAAGAAAGTGTGTGGTGTGTACGAAACAGGGAAAGAGAAAAGAAACAAGGTACAGGTGTAAAACGCTGGAGGGGTTAATGAAGTTAGCTCCTCATTAACAGCTGCTCGCCACAATTCCTGATCATCCCTGGTGAATAGCTCCTCAAAGGTAGATGGTACATCACTGCAGTACTCTATGACATTTTGTGCTGATTCTATCCCATCAGACTGAGTGCTGCAGACAGACTCTGAACCTTCAGTCTGAGTACTGAATACAGGCCCTACTCTTTCAGGCCTCCGGCCCCCATCAAGGTAAGCCACAAATTTGGCAAGTGTGGATAATAGAACATAGGAATCTAATTGGTTAGGCCTTACTCGTACTCGTGTGCTCCTTCTTGGTCCTGCACTCTCTGATTCATCTGAGAATTCTTCAAATTCAGGTTGTTCGCCAACTGTGCTGTAATCATCATCCCATCCTGAATTGAAGTATTCTTCATTTTCTGCAACAATGTCGTCGGAGGCATCATTACTCCCCTGATCCTCACTCTCACCTTCTGCAACATTTTGCAAAACATTATTAATTTCATCATCACTTTCATTGTTATCTCCATCAGGAACTGTTATCTCATTTTCAGTTAAATTTTCTCCCTCCACTTCAAAAATATCCGATTCTGCATCATTAAATTTAGTTTTACATTCATCAAAAATTACATTTTGTGCAGTTATAACCTTACGACCCTGGATTGTCCACAATCGTTAACCATTGGTTCAATAACCAAGCATTATGCATCTTAAATTCCTTGGATCGATCTTTCTGGCAGCAGGGTTATGTACAAAGGCTATGCAGCCAAAAACTTTTAGTTTGGATATATCCGGCTTTTCACCATACCACAGCTCTGCTGGTGTCTTCTCCTCTAGGACAGCTCTCGTTGGGGACCTGTTCAATAAATACACAGCAGACATGAGTGCTTCAAACCAAAAAGTTTTCTTGAGGCTGCTCCCGAGCAACATACACCGAGTCTTTTCCAAAAGAGTTCGGTTCAGCCTTTCTGCAACACCATTGTTTTCAGGTGTACCTGGTATGGTCAGCTCAAATTCAATTCCCTTCTCCAACAGGAAGTCCTTCACATGCTGATTAACATATTCCTTTCCATTATCACATCTGAAACTACTAATTTTATGAGTAAAATGACTAGTTACTCTGGCTTCAAAAATTTTAAGATATTGAAAAACTTCAGATTTACTTTTTAAGCCAAACACAACCACAAAGTGACTATAGTCATCTAACAAGGTAAATATATATCTCACTCCATTATAGGCAATAGGCTTAATTGGTCCACACAGATCACTATGTTTCCTCTGTAAAGGCCTTGTTGCCTTAGGTCTTGTACCATGGAAAGGCTGCCTTGTCTGCTTGCCTTGCACACATACCTCGCAAATATCCTTGTTGTGAGACTTAGTTGTATCCATTCCTTTAACCATGTTACTCAGTCTTTTCAAATTTTGATTGCTTAAATGACCAAGCCTTTTGTGCCATAAAGTTTCACTGTAACTCAGCATAGAAGATTCATTTGGATTTATGCAAATATTAACAACCAGCTCATATAGGTCTCGAGCTGTTCTTTTACCTCGAGCAAGGTCAACTCCATCTTTACTGATAATGCATTCACCATTCCAGAAAATAATCTTATGATCCTGCTTCTCTAGTTTGGGAATTGACAAAAGATTGTGAGCCAGATTTTCAACAATAAGAACATTTATGCTGAAGGGGTTTAGATGGCACGGTAATTAACCTCGCTTCAATAATAACAATTAAAAGTATAGTCGGACCACGTTTAATGATGCTAAGCGATACAAGTCTGATTAGTCTCTCTCTCTCTGTGTACACCGCCGGTCGTCGCACGCGCGGTAGGAAGTTCTCTTTCGGTCGCTGTTTTTGTGTGTCTCCTCTTGTGGCGCCTTCCTGGCGCTAGGCTCCCCGTACCCTGGCGGCAACTCCAGGGACCTCGGGGACCTAGGGCAGCGACCTCAGCCAGGTGGCGGTCCCTAGTGGTGGTGCTTCAAACTAGAAGCTCCGCCACATCACCCCCCTGGCAGTGATTTGCCCTAGCATGGAGAGAAAAAAAAAGGAAAAGAAAGAGAACAACAAAAAATAGTAAATGTGATGGGGAAAAAATTTGAAGAAAGGTTAAAGTTCGTAGTCCAACAGGTGCCTAGGGAAATGGACGCATCTCTTAGGGCGGCCACTGGACAGTGTACGTCCTGCCCCTGGAGTTGCAGAAGCAGGAGTGGGTCCATCAGCTGGTGGGGTGGTTGTAGCTGGCAACTCCTGAGTTGATGGCTGCCTCCTGGTGATCAGGATGATTATTTCGCTCCTCTCCTCGGGGGTGATTGACTCCTCGGAGATAATGTACGCTGGTTTCAGGCGGTCGATGGCAATGTTGGCATCGCGGTATGGCAAACGAACTTTAAATGTTTTACCATCCCACTGCAGGACCTTGTACGGACCAAGGTAAGGAGCCTGGAGGGCACCATGACTAGCATCATGGCGCACAAAAACATGGGATGATGATGGCAGGTCCTTGAAGATGAAGGCATGCCGTGTACCATGGCGTGCTGCTGGTCGAGGACTCAGGCCTCGAAAGTGTTCCCGGAGCTGGGAGGTGAAATAGGTGATGTTGGGGGTGGGGCCACTGGTAGGGGAGAGGAACTCGCCTGGAAGTTGTAGTGGCTCGCCGTATACGAGCTCTGCTGGGGTGGCTTGAATATCCTCCTTCAGCGCAGATCGGAAACCCATGAGGATTGCTGGCAATACATCCACCCACTGCTGCGTGTTGTGGCAGCGGATGGCAGATTTTAATTGGCGGTGGAAACGCTCCACCATCCCATTTGCTGCCGGGTGGTATGCTGAGGTCCTCAAGTCTACATCTACATCTACATATTACCCCGCAAGCCGCCTCAATAGGCGTGTGGCGGGGGGTGTTAGGACACCAGCCGTTTAAAGATAAAAAGGAAACGCTCTAATGAAATTACGCCTAGCATTTATTATAGTCCCTTATTGTTCGGGGGAAAAACGAATTCCCATACCTATCCGTTAGGCAAAATATCTCTCTTAATTTATCGTTTCTGTCGGACCTGGAAATATAGTGGGGTTCTAATATGATGTTCTCCGTGTCGCTCTGAAAGATATCTATTCTCAGTTGTTCAAGCAATCTAAGCCTAGCGCGTAGCCTCCGAGTCTCTAGCGGTTTCCAGCCTAATTCGTTTAACATCTGTGTAACGCTGTCAGTACGCCCGTAGCTGTTTTTGACGAATCGCGCAGCTTTCCTTTGTATTTTATTAAGTTCCCGGACTAAGTCTTTCTGCACCGGATCCCGAATGCTCGCTGCATATTCAAGGTGTGGCCGGACGAGTGCGAAATAGCACCTCTCTTTTACTTTTTCATCCGAAAATCTTCCCACAATACGCTTGACGAATCCTAGCTTCTTCAGAGCTCTGCCACAAATATTTCTTATATGTGCTCCCCACGATAGGTCCGAAGTTATCGTAACTCCTAGATTCTTCACTTCATCTGTCGCCTTTATGTTAACACCATCCACAGCATATACATGGGAATAGTTGGACGACCTCCGCAAGAATTGTACCGCCGTGCATTTGCTTAGATTAAGTTCGAGTCCCCACTCTTGGCTCCACTCATGAACGTTGTTTAAATCCGATGATAAGGTTTCAAAGTCAGAGTGATCACTAATTTCACGATAGATGACAGCGTCGTCGGCAAATAAACGTATTTTACTGCTAATTCGAGAGCATAGATCATTTATGTATATAATTAACAAAAGGGGTCCGATCACGCTTCCTTGCGGGACACCTGATGTCACTTTAACGACATCAGAGCTAATTCCGTCAAGAACTACCTTTTTGCTTACGATCACTCAGAAAGTCGCGTATCCAGTTTACTACTGTTTCGTTTAGGCCGCATGACTGTAATTTGTATAAAAGTTTGTTATGAGGTACCTTGTCGAAAGCTTTCTTAAAATCTAGAAATAATGCGTCAACTTGTCTTTTCGATTCACCAGATTTGAGAACGTCATGAAGAAAGAGCGCGAGTTGTGTTTCACATGATCTACCTTTCCGGAAGCCGTGCTGACAGCCATGGAGGACGTTACGACTGTCCAGGAACGTCATGATATTGCTAACGACGATATGTTCGAGTATCTTGCCTATAATCGACGTTAATGAAATTGGTCGATAGTTCCCTGGGTCGTGTCTGTTTCCATTTTTGAATATCGGTGTAATGTTTGCAATTTTCCAGTCTAATGGTATCTTTCCTTCGGACAATGACTTCTTGAATATTATGTCCAAGAACGGTGCGATCTGTGGCGCCAACTCCTTGAGGACACGCGCGGGTATTCCCTCTGGACCCGGAGATTTGCTATTTTTTATCGACTGTAGCTGTTTAGTTATCCCATCACGTTGAATAGTGATTTCTTTCATCGGTTCCTCAGTGAATTGTATTTCAAAATTACATGCAGTATCGTCTGTGGTGAATACACTTTTGAAGTGGGAATTTAACGTGTTAGCTTTGTCAATATTTTCGGTGACAAGTTTGCCATATTTATCAAATAACGAATCTACGGTTGAAGATTTTCCCTGAAGCTCTCTCGCATATGACCAAAAAGATTTCGGATTTTCTTCGAGTAATTCACCAAGTACTTTTTTCTTGAAATTTAGCAATGCAGAACGCATTGATTTCTTAGTTTTTGAGCGTTGCGCAGCGTAACTTTCTTTTGCTTCAAGTTCCTTCGATTTGTCACCTACCGTAGTGAACTTTTTAACCAAGTTGTACAATTTTCTCTGTCTCTTAAGGTCCCTCCTAACATCGTTGTTATACCAGCGAGGTTCTTTACTGTCGCATTTCAATTTTTGCGGAATATATTCGTTGATTCCCCGTCGTAGAATTTTTAAGAAATATTTCCATGATTCATCAGTGCTTTTATCCTCAGTTTTAGCTACGAAATCCGTGTACGAATCATTAAGCATCTCGCCAAATTTGATGAAGTTGCATTTATCAAAAAAATAAATATTGCGTTTCGGTTTTACAGCTGACTCTACTTCAATTTTTAAGGTTGCAAAAATTACTCTGTGATCACTTATGCCGTCAAGTGGACTGCACCAGCTATGGACAAGTGGACTGCACCAGCTATATTGGAGAGCTGGCGGAAAAGGGCACTCTCAAATTGCCTTCCTTGGTCCGTGGTAATTCGCTGAGGCATGCCAAAGCGTGACAACCAATCCCGAAGGAAAGCGCGTGCCACGGTTTCGGCGGAGATGTCCTCCACAGGAATGGCCTCAGGCCACCGTGTAAAGCGGTCTACACATGTGAGGCAAAAGCGATAACCACGGCAGACTGGGAGGGGACCAACGAGATCGATGTGTACATGCTCAAATCTCCTTCCCGGCAGTGTGAAATCAGTTAGGGGTGAGGAGACGTGCCGCGTTATTTTGGATCGCTGGCAGGTGATGCAGGAACGAGCCCACTGCCGGCAATCTTTTTTTATTGATGGCCACACAAAATGGGTAGTCACTAATTTGGTGGTGGTTCTCACTCCAGGGTGGGCATGGTTGTGAACTGAATTAAACACTTGGCGACGGAAAGCTGGTGTGACATAGGGTCTCACATTTGGTGTCGATGTATCACACATTAATTGCGCACTACACCCGGGGATTGGCACTTTCTTTAATTTCAACGATGTTTGAGATTTGAGAAGGGAGGCCAGTTCCTCGTCAGTCTCCTGGGAACGGCCTAGTGCTTCGAAGTCAATGGCACGAGTCACTTCCTCAATACGGGACAATGCGTCCACAACAACGTTGTCGGCCCCCGCTACATGACGGATATCCGTTGAAAATTGGCCTATCAGGTCAAGGTAGTGGAATTGCCGGGGCGAGCACTTGTCTGATTTTTGCCTGAATGCAAAAGTTAAGGGTTTGTGGTCAGTAAAGATAGTGAAAATTCGCCCTTCTAGCATATGTCTGAAGTAGCGAACTGCACGGTAAATTGCTAATAATTCCCTGTCGTACGGACTGTAGTTTTGTTCTGGGCCATTCAGTATCTTAGAAAAGAAACCCAACGGTTTCCAGCCGGTGTCCGTAAGCTGCTGCAGAACTGCTCTCAAGGTAAAATCAGAGGCGTCGGTGAAGAGGCCAAGGGGGAGGGAGGGTACAGGGTGGGCGAGGAGGGCAAAGTTAGAGAGGGCATCTTTGCACTTCTGGAATGAGAGGCGCAATTCAGGCGTCCATGTGATCTCATCATTGCCTCGCACTCCACCGCGCAATAAATTATTTAGTGGTGCCTGCAATGACACCGCATTGGGTAAAAAACGTCTATAAAAGTTAACCATACCAAAAAACTGGCGTAATTGTTTCACTGTCACAGGTTCGGGAAATTCGTGGATGGCACTAACCTTGTCTTTTAACGGCGTTGTGCCGTCAACACTAACACTATACCCTAAATACTTTACCTGTGATGCACCGAAAACACACTTGGATGGATTAATCACTACGCCATAGTCACTGAGCCTAAGGAAAAGTTCGCTTAGGTGGCGCTCATGCTCATCCTCGTCTTTAGAGGCGACCAAAATATCGTCGAGGTAAGCGTAGGTGTAATCGAGGCCTCTGAGCACCTCGTCAATGAATCTCTGAAATGTCTGCGCCGCATTGCGGAGTCCATAAGACATAAAGGGAAATTCAAAAAGCTCTAAAGGCGTGGTGATGGCGGTTTTGGGGATGTCTTCAGGGTTCACCGGTATTTGATTGTAAGCCCTAACTAAATCAATGGTAGAAAAAACTCGGGCACCACTCAGGGAAGAGGAAAAGTCCTCTATGTGGGGGACGGGGTAGCAATCCGGAATGGTGCGCGGATTTAAAGCACGGTAGTCACCGCAGGGGCACCACTCGTTACCTTTTTCGGGACGAGGTGAAGGGCCGACGACCAGCTGCTGTCCGAACGGCGGGCAGTTCCCATCCGCACCATCAACTCGAATTCCTTCTTGGCTGCGTCGAGCTTGTCTGAGGCCAGGCGTCGAGGTTTGCAGGATACAGGCTGGCCGGGGGTGGTGCGTATGAAGTGCATGGTGGAGTGCTTTGTCTTCCGGGGAATTCCAGCTGGGCGAGTAATCTCCGGGAAACGAGACAAAAGGGTGTGGTAACGGAACTCACCGACAACCGCTTTTATTTGGTCCCCGGAATGGACGCCGATACTACCGATGGTATGCAGTGAGGTCGTGCCGTCGATAAGTTTGGCGTTTCTCACGTCCACCAAAAGTCCAAAGTGAGTTAAAAAGTCGACGCCAATGATTGGCTTTGAAACGTCGGCTACCACAAAGCGCCAAGTGAAATCACGACGAAGGTTGAAATTTAAACTGAGTGTTTCCCAGCCGTAAGTGTCAATGACAGTGTCGTTCGCGGCAAAAAGTTGCTAATTGGCCCGCGTCCGTGGTCCTTTTATGAATGAGCGCGGATACACTGAAATATCCGCTCCGGTGTCCACCAGGAATTGCACCTTGGCGCACACATCCATCATGAAAAGGGGGCTGGAAGGAGGGCAAGGGTCGGCAGCTGCACTCACGACCTGCCCGGGGTGTTTTCCAGCACGTAGGAGCAGGGGGGGACGCACTTGTGAGCCTCCATGCCAAAACGCCAGTGGTACCAGCAGACATTGGGGTCGCTTGTGGCGTAGGGCGTGAACCACCGGGGCTTTTTTGGGGCCGAGAGTGGGATCTATGCCGGCGATAATGAGGTTGCGAGGCGACAGAAAGGGCGCCTACATGCCGGGTGATCTCGTCCATTCTGGCAATGAGGGAGGCCATTATTTGCGAACAGCCGGCGGCACAGGTTTGGGAGGCGGGGGCAACTTCACTAACACTGAGGGAAGGGGGAGCCGTTGCACGAGGGACCACTTCGTGTATGCGGTCCGCTAAGGATCCCAGGGCGTTGAGGTCTGGGGCATCGTGTGCCGCTAAGATAGCGTGCAAATGGCTTGGGAGCCTTGAGAGCCACAGCGATCTTAAAAAATCGTCCGTGACGGCATTACCCGCCAAATCCTTTAAATGGCGCAAAAATTGGGAGGGTTTCCTATCCCCATCTCTTCGTGCTCCAAAAGAAGTTTTAGTTTATGCTCCTGTGATGCCGAGAGTCTTTTAATCAATTCACCCTTTAAGGTATTATACTTATCTGCGGCAGGAGGGAACGATATGATGTCCTTTACCTCCTGTGCATAACGGTGCTCTAGCTGCGAAACCACAAACCAAAATTTGGTCTCGTCTTCCTTTACACCGGTAAGATAAAACTGTCCCTCGAGCTGAGAAAACCAGAGGGAAGGCTCCTCCGGCCAAAATGGTGGTGCTCGAACAGCGATGTGGTCCACACCGGGTTGCGTTGCTGGTGGATCAGGCATCTTCGCGAACAATATATATTTACACACACAAATAAAGGGAACTATTTACACTCGAATAGATTTCAATACATGCATTCACAAGAAAAAATAAACTGCGAGACGAGATGCCGAAGGATATACGCAGATGTCGGCGGCGTGGCTAACGGTAACTCGGCGTGGTCGCTCACATGGTCCGAAAAAAATTGTTTTTACGTGCAAATAAATCGTGTCGGGGGTCACCACTTGAAGGGGTTTAGATGGCACGGTAATTAACCTCGCTTCAATAATAACAATTAAAAGTATAGTCGGACCACGTTTAATGATGCTAAGCGATACAAGTCTGATTAGTCTCTCTCTCTCTGTGTACACCGCCGGTCGTCGCACGCGCGGTAGGAAGTTCTCTTTCGGTCGCTGTTTTCGTGTGTCTCCTCTTGTGGCGCCTTCCTGATGCTAGGCTGGTACCCTGTACCAGTACTAGAATATATATATTTACAAACAATATATATTTACAAGTTCTCCAGTACCCTGGCGGTACCTCCAGGGACCTCGGGGACCTAGGGCAGCGACCTCAGCCAGGTGGCGGTCCCTAGTGGTGGTGCTTCAAACTAGAAGCTCCGCCACAATGCTAAATGGTCTACAAATTCCATCCTCAGTTATTTTACATCTAAATATACCCATTAAGTGGGAAAACAGAAACATTTTTGATTTAGCAATCTATATCCTGATGGGATTTTCTAACCTCTTAATATTCGTGACAGAAATATCTGATTTAACCATGTGATTTGATGCTCCGGAGTCAAGAAAGAATCTCATCGTTGACATACTGACCAAGGACTGGGAGGACTCATTTTGTCATAAGGCTGCTTCAGAGGCAACCTCATCTGAACCAGCCATAAATACATAGTCGTAAGTTTCCTGGTTGTCTCCTTCACCGGCCATGGCTGCTGTCTCTCCTCTGTTAACCGCGGCAACAGCTGATGTTGCGAGACCACCTCGACCGCGGCCCCCTCGATACAAACCTCGACTCGCACCACCACGAGCAGATGACACTCCCCAGCGACCAGGGCCGTTGCGTCTGCCTCGGCCGCCACGGAAGTTACCTTGATGGTGACCTTCACTGTTTGACGAACTGCGTCCACGGTAGGCACCGCCCCCCTCTCTGTAGCACTTGGAGGCTTCGTGTCCAGGTCGTTTGCAGTTGTAACACAGCCTCCACGAGGGTTTCCATTCACTGTACGGTCGGAATCTTGACGAGCCCGATTGGTGACGCGCTCTGGAGTGGTGACTGGAGAAGGCGGAAGCCACGGTCGAGGAAGGAGCCCCTACTTCAGCACTCCTCGGCCGCCGCGCGTTTTGGTGCGTCAATTCAAACTCCTCCACCTTCACTCTCACAAAGCTCATGGAGATCCTTGAAGAGTCCACTGCTTGCATGGACGTCACAACAGTCTCATACGATGCCGGCAAGGTCCATAGAAAGTGGGAGATGATGCCTCGCTCCTCGAGTGTCTCTCCGCACTGCCTCAACTCTCTAACAAGTTTATCAAAACGAGCACAAAAATCCTTAAACGTCTCAGTCTTTGGCAAGTACAAAAGATCTTTGTATTTCTTTTGCAACATCATTTGTCCTGCGAGAGTAACCGAACCATACCGAGTCTCAAGTTCCAACCACATTTTTCTCGCACTTGCACAATCCATTATTAAATTTAGGACATCATCCGACACCCGTTCGATAATTATGTCCCTGCATTTGGCGTCAGCCTTCATCAAGGCATCAATCTCCCCTTCTATTCGCTTTCTGACGGCTGCAATATCTCCACTCACTACTCGATGCTCGGAGATAAGCTCCTCTATGTCCCGCTCAATCAAGCTAAGCATCCCCTTTTCGTCCAAGAATGACCTGGTGCGGGTCTTCCACGTCAAATAATTTCCACCAGTAAAGACATTCTGAAGACCTGTTCTGCCTCCATTTTAAGCTCACCGCGAATGCAATATGTATATATGTATTTATAATTTTTTTTTTTTAACGAATAGTTTCACAAAGATTTTCCTTTGGCTTTTGGCGATTTCACACAGAAATGCCCTTTCACACAGAATTGCCTTTGGCGATTTCACACAGAAATGCCCAATCTCTATTTCATACAGAAATATACATACATACATACATATATATATATATATATTGTAACAGAACCAAGCCAACTCTTAGTGCGTGGCATCGGTTGTCACCTAAAACACGGACATCGGCAATGTCCGATAGAAAATACGTGGGTTCTAGGGCCAACGATCATGAAGAGAACTGGAGTAAAATGACGCGATTTTACACGCGATGCACAGCGTTGACGGGAACGCCAGGCTGTGACGGCCAAGGAAGGTGGGAAATTGCGGTATATTGAATAACGAAACCAACGCGTGGTCCCGAATGAGACAGCCAAATCGAATGCTTCTAGTAAAAATACGTTAGACGAAATATTTTTAGAAAAATAAAGAATCGTCCAGAACTTGGTCGCGATGCACAGCATTGAGGTAAGAAAACTCGTTTGAAAACAGTTAGATTTCACACAAAATCTATTTGCCCAAAAAGAATGAAACATAAACAGGAAATTTCTTAAATCTAATGAGGGATGGTATGATAGGACTGGGTGAAACATAAATGATTTTAAATAAACACCAAATTTATACTGGTGAGCAATTAAAGAATGATAATGAAGTAACCTTAAACCTGACAAAAATGAGGAATGGATTGATTACGAGTTCTAGCGACACACAGATGGAAAATAAGTCATCATCGAAACAAAATACATAAAGAATGACCCTTGACGTCTTCCATTTCTCACGTCACAAATACTGCAATCGGCAGAGAACAACTAAATTGTCGCAAAATGACTATTACAGGCTCCACGTTCTATTTTAAGGAAAGTCCAGCGTCAATACAACGGGACGAGAACGGGAGAATTATGATACATATTTTAATGGCACTTATGCCTGGCAAGAATGATATGTCAACGTTTCTCAGACCACATTGAATCAGGGTGACGCACTATCACTTGGGGGGTTTCTTCGGGAAGATGGGGCTGGCTGGATCGAGGGAAAAGAATAGTGAATGATTCACCATTCGGGAGAGTGGGTTTTGAGTACTTAGCGTGTCGAGGGCGTCGCCAATTCAGGTTGCCCCTTCACGAGTCTGTCCTCCGCAGGGAAACTTCGTCCCGTAGATTCCTGGACGAATGTCGTGAAGCTCGACACTATGAGGACGTTTTTTCGTCGCTTCCAGGTACTCTCCGACTTCTCTCCTTTGCTTTCTCCTCCGTTGTCCTATTCCTTTGGACATCCAACTGCCGCTGGGTGCTTTCCACGTCTTCCTCACTGTCTGCCCCCCCAGCCTTCGGGTGGTCACTTCTCCGAGGTCCGATCGTGGTCCGTCTCACTTGAAACTTTTGCCAAAATGCCTCCCTAGACCAGTCAAACTTGGCCTTTTATACCATTTTACCCAAAACATAAGAGTAACAGAATTCGTCGTTCCCTTATCCCAGCTGTGCCCGCGCGCCAAACATGAACGTGAATTACACGGGTAAGGAGTCGGGAAGACCGTGATGAGACCGTATCATCACAATATGTATGTATGTATATCGCCCTTGCGCGCCATCTCTGGGCCGTTCAACTTGGGCATGGGGTGTGACATAAAACCCCGTCAAATTCAGCAGTTAATTGAGTAGCCTTGGTGGTGTAACTGGGAGCACACCTGACCGGCATTTGGGAGATCCGGGTTCGAATCCCGGCTAAGGTGAAATTTTTTCTGTCTGGATTTGACTCATTTTCATCTTCCCCACCAAACCCTATGTTCGTCCTTTTATGTGTACCTATCCATTTCCATTTTCCTATGAATGTATGAATTTATATATATATATATATATATAAATTCAAACATTCATAGGAAAATGGAAATGGATAGGTACACATAAAAGGACGAACACAGGGTTTGGTGGGGAAGATGAAAATGAGTCAAATCCAGACAGAAAAAATTTCACCTTAGCCGGGATTCGAACCCGGATCTCCCAATTGCCGGTCAGGTGTGCTCCCAGTTACACCACCAAGGCTACTCAATTAACTTCTGAATTTGACGGGGTTTTATGTCACACCCCATGCCCAATTTGAACGGCCCAGAGATGGCGCGCAAGGGCGATTTCACCCACCATATAGGGGACAAACACAATTGGAAGGTTGAAAGGAAAGAGAAATACAGACATACAACATATAAAGAGGTGAACAGTACGTTTAAAGGCACGCATAGCCGTAGAAGAAGAAAAGAGCCAACATGGCCAAATATACTCAATCATACGAAAATGACGCTCAAAGGCGCGAATAAATTCAAACATTCATAGGAAAATGGAAATGGATAGGTACACATAAAAGGACGAACACAGGGTTTGGTGGGGAAGATGAAAATGAGTCAAATCCAGACAGAAAAAATTTCACCTTAGCCGGGATTCGAACCCGGATCTCCCAATTGCCGGTCAGGTGTGCTCCCAGTTACACCACCAAGGCTACTCAATTAACTTCTGAATTTGACGGGGTTTTATGTCACACCCCATGCCCAATTTGAACGGCCCAGAGATGGCGCGCAAGGGCGATTTCACCCACCATATAGGGGACAAACACAATTGGAAGGTTGAAAGGAAAGAGAAATACAGACATACAACATATAAAGAGGTGAACAGTACGTTTAAAGGCACGCATAGCCGTAGAAGAAGAAAAGAGCCAACATGGCCAAATATACTCAATCATACGAAAATGACGCTCAAAGGCGCGAATAAATTCAAACATTGATAGGAAAATGGAAATGGATAGGTACACATAAAAGGACGAACACAGGGTTTGGTGGGTAAGATAAAAATGAGTCAAATCCAGACAGAAAAAATTTCACCTTAGCCGGGATTCGAACCCGGATCTCCCAATTGCCGGTCAGGTGTGCTCCCAGTTACACCACCAAGGCTACTCAATTAACTTCTGAATTTGACGGGGTTTTATGTCACACCCCATGCCCAATTTGAACGGCCCAGAGATGGCGCGCAAGGGCGATTTCACCCACCATATAGGGGACAAACACAATTGGAAGGTTGAAAGGAAAGAGAAATACAGACATACAACATATAAAGAGGTGAACAGTACGTTTAAAGGCACGCATAGCCGTAGAAGAAGAAAAGAGCCAACATGGCCAAATATACTCAATCATACGAAAATGACGCTCAAAGGCGCGAATAAATTCAAACATTCATAGGAAAATGGAAATGGATAGGTACACATAAAAGGACGAACACAGGGTTTGGTGGGGAAGATGAAAATGAGTCAAATCCAGACAGAAAAAATTTCACCTTAGCCGGGATTCGAACCCGGATCTCCCAATTGCCGGTCAGGTGTGCTCCCAGTTACACCACCAAGGCTACTCAATTAACTTCTGAATTTGACGGGGTTTTATGTCACACCCCATGCCCAATTTGAACGGCCCAGAGATGGCGCGCAAGGGCGATTTCACCCACCATATAGGGGACAAACACAATTGGAAGGTTGAAAGGAAAGAGAAATACAGACATACAACATATAAAGAGGTGAACAGTACGTTTAAAGGCACGCATAGCCGTAGAAGAAGAAAAGAGCCAACATGGCCAAATATACTCAATCATACGAAAATGACGCTCAAAGGCGCGAATAAATTCAAACATTCATAGGAAAATGGAAATGGATAGGTACACATAAAAGGACGAACACAGGGTTTGGTGGGGAAGATGAAAATGAGTCAAATCCAGACAGAAAAAATTTCACCTTAGCCGGGATTCGAACCCGGATCTCCCAATTGCCGGTCAGGTGTGCTCCCAGTTACACCACCAAGGCTACTCAATTAACTTCTGAATTTGACGGGGTTTTATGTCACACCCCATGCCCAATTTGAACGGCCCAGAGATGGCGCGCAAGGGCGATTTCACCCACCATATAGGGGACAAACACAATTGGAAGGTTGAAAGGAAAGAGAAATACAGACATACAACATATAAAGAGGTGAACAGTACGTTTAAAGGCACGCATAGCCGTAGAAGAAGAAAAGAGCCAACATGGCCAAATATACTCAATCATACGAAAATGACGCTCAAAGGCGCGAATAAATTCAAACATTCATAGGAAAATGGAAATGGATAGGTACACATAAAAGGACGAACACAGGGTTTGGTGGGGAAGATGAAAATGAGTCAAATCCAGACAGAAAAAATTTCACCTTAGCCGGGATTCGAACCCGGATCTCCCAATTGCCGGTCAGGTGTGCTCCCAGTTACACCACCAAGGCTACTCAATTAACTTCTGAATTTGACGGGGTTTTATGTCACACCCCATGCCCAATTTGAACGGCCCAGAGATGGCGCGCAAGGGCGATTTCACCCACCATATAGGGGACAAACACAATTGGAAGGTTGAAAGGAAAGAGAAATACAGACATACAACATATAAAGAGGTGAACAGTACGTTTAAAGGCACGCATAGCCGTAGAAGAAGAAAAGAGCCAACATGGCCAAATATACTCAATCATACGAAAATGACGCTCAAAGGCGCGAATAAATTCAAACATTGATAGGAAAATGGAAATGGATAGGTACACATAAAAGGACGAACACAGGGTTTGGTGGGTAAGATAAAAATGAGTCAAATCCAGACAGAAAAAATTTCACCTTAGCCGGGATTCGAACCCGGATCTCCCAATTGCCGGTCAGGTGTGTCCCAGTTACACCACCAAGGCTACTCAATTAACTTCTGAATTTGACGGGGTTTTATGTCACACCCCATGCCCAATTTGAACGGCCCAGAGATGGCGCGCAAGGGCGATTTCACCCACCATATAGGGGACAAACACAATTGGAAGGTTGAAAGGAAAGAGAAATACAGACATACAACATATAAAGAGGTGAACAGTACGTTTAAAGGCACGCATAGCCGTAGAAGAAGAAAAGAGCCAACATGGCCAAATATACTCAATCATACGAAAATGACGCTCAAAGGCGCGAATAAATTCAAACATTCATAGGAAAATGGATATGGATAGGTACACATAAAAGGACGAACACAGGGTTTGGTGGGGAAGATGAAAATGAGTCAAATCCAGACAGAAAAAATTTCACCTTAGCCGGGATTCGAACCCGGATCTCCCAATTGCCGGTCAGGTGTGCTCCCAGTTACACCACCAAGGCTACTCTATTAACTTCTGAATTTGACGGGGTTTTATGTCACACCCCATGCCCAATTTGAACGGCCCAGAGATGGCGCGCAAGGGCGATTTCACCCACCATATAGGGGACAAACACAATTGGAAGGTTGAAAGGAAAGAGAAATACAGACATACAACATATAAAGAGGTGAACAGTACGTTTAAAGGCACGCATAGCCGTAGAAGAAGAAAAGAGCCAACATGGCCAAATATACTCAATCATACGAAAATGACGCTCAAAGGCGCGAATAAATTCAAACATTGATAGGAAAATGGAAATGGATAGGTACACATAAAAGGACGAACACAGGGTTTGGTGGGGAAGATGAAAATGAGTCAAATCCAGACAGAAAAAAGTTCACCTTAGCCGGGATTCGAACCCGGATCTCCCAATTGCCGGTCAGGTGTGCTCCCAGTTACACCACCAAGGCTACTCAATTAACTTCAGAATTTGACGGGGTTTTATGTCACACCCCATGCCCAATTTGAACGGCCCAGAGATGGCGCGCAAGGGCGATTTCACCCACCATATAGGGGACAAACACAATTGGAAGGTTGAAAGAGAAATACAGACATACAACATATAAAGAGGTGAACAGTACGTTTAAAGGCACGCATAGCCGTAGAAGAAGAAAAGAGCCAACATGGCCAAATATACTCAATCATACGAAAATGACGCTCAAAGGCGCGAATAAATTCAAACATTCATAGGAAAATGGAAATGGATAGGTACACATAAAAGGACGAACACAGGGTTTGGTGGGGAAGATGAAAATGAGTCAAATCCAGACAGAAAAAATTTCACCTTAGCCGGGATTCGAACCCGGATCTCCCAATTGCCGGTCAGGTGTGCTCCCAGTTACACCACCAAGGCTACTCAATTAACTTCTGAATTTGACGGGGTTTTATGTCACACCCCATGCCCAATTTGAACGGCCCAGAGATGGCGCGCAAGGGCGATTTCACCCACCATATAGGGGACAAACACAATTGGAAGGTTGAAAGGAAAGAGAAATACAGACATACAACATATAAAGAGGTGAACAGTACGTTTAAAGGCACGCATAGCCGTAGAAGAAGAAAAGAGCCAACATGGCCAAATATACTCAATCATACGAAAATGACGCTCAAAGGCGCGAATAAATTCAAACATTCATAGGAAAATGGAAATGGATAGGTACACATAAAAGGACGAACACAGGGTTTGGTGGGGAAGATGAAAATGAGTCAAATCCAGACAGAAAAAATTTCACCTTAGCCGGGATTCGAACCCGGATCTCCCAATTGCCGGTCAGGTGTGCTCCCAGTTACACCACCAAGGCTACTCAATTAACTTCTGAATTTGACGGGGTTTTATGTCACACCCCATGCCCAATTTGAACGGCCCAGAGATGGCGCGCAAGGGCGATTTCACCCACCATATAGGGGACAAACACAATTGGAAGGTTGAAAGGAAAGAGAAATACAGACATACAACATATAAAGAGGTGAACAGTACGTTTAAAGGCACGCATAGCCGTAGAAGAAGAAAAGAGCCAACATGGCCAAATATACTCAATCATACGAAAATGACGCTCAAAGGCGCGAATAAATTCAAACATTCATAGGAAAATGGAAATGGATAGGTACACATAAAAGGACGAACACAGGGTTTGGTGGGGAAGATGAAAATGAGTCAAATCCAGACAGAAAAAATTTCACCTTAGCCGGGATTCGAACCCGGATCTCCCAATTGCCGGTCAGGTGTGCTCCCAGTTCCACCACCAAGGCTACTCAATTAACTTCTGAATTTGACGGGGTTTTATGTCACACCCCATGCCCAATTTGAACGGCCCAGAGATGGCGCGCAAGGGCGATTTCACCCACCATATAGGGGACAAACACAATTGGAAGGTTGAAAGGAAAGAGAAATACAGACATACAACATATAAAGAGGTGAACAGTACGTTTAAAGGCACGCATAGCCGTAGAAGAAGAAAAGAGCCAACATGGCCAAATATACTCAATCATACGAAAATGACGCTCAAAGGCGCGAATAAATTCAAACATTGATAGGAAAATGGAAAAGGATAGGTACACATAAAAGGACGAACACAGGGTTTGGTGGGGAAGATGAAAATGAGTCAAATCCAGACAGAAAAAATTTTTTCACCTTAGCCGGGATTCGAACCCGGATCTCCCAATTGCCGGTCAGGTGTGCTCCCAGTTACACCACCAAGGCTACGCAATTAACTTCTGAATTTGACGGGGTTTTATGTCACACCCCATGCCCAATTTGAACGGCCCAGAGATGGCGCGCAAGGGCGATTTCACCCACCATATAGGGGACAAACACAATTGGAAGGTTGAAAGGAAAGAGAAATACAGACATACAACATATAAAGAGGTGAACAGTACGTTTAAAGGCACGCATAGCCGTAGAAGAAGAAAAGAGCCAACATGGCCAAATATACTCAATCATACGAAAATGACGCTCAAAGGCGCGAATAAATTCAAACATTGATAGGAAAATGGAAATGGATAGGTACACATAAAAGGACGAACACAGGGTTTGGTGGGGAAGATGAAAATGAGTCAAATCCAGACAGAAAAAATTTCACCTTAGAAACCCCGTCAAACTCAGAAGTTAATTGAGTAGCCTTGGTGGTGTAACTGGCAGCACACCTGACCGGCAATTGGGAGATCCGGGTTCGAATCCCGGCTAAGTTGAAATTTTTTCTGTCTGGATTTGACTCATTTTCATCTTCCCCACCAAACCCTGTGTTCGTCCTTTTATGTGTACCTATCCATTTCCATTTTCCTATGAATGTTTGAATTTATTCGCGCCTTTGAGCGTCATTTTCGTATGATTGAGTATATTTGGCCATGTTGGCTCTTTTCTTCTTCTACGGCTATGCGTGCCTTTAAACGTACTGTTCACCTCTTTATATGTTGTATGTCTGTATTTCTCTTTCCTTTCAACCTTCCAATTGTGTTTGTCCCCTATATGGTGGGTGAAATCGCCCTTGCGCGCCATCTCTGGGCCGTTCAAATTGGGCATGGGGTGTGACATAAAACCCCGTCAAATTCAGAAGTTAATTGAGTAGCCTTGGTGGTGTAACTGGGAGCACACCTGACCGGCAATTGGGAGATCCGGGTTCGAATCCCGGCTAAGGTGAAATTTTTTCTGTCTGGATTTGACTCATTTTCATCTTCCCCACCAAACCCTGTGTTCGTCCTTTTATGTGTACCTATCCATTTCCATTTTCCTATGAATGTTTGAATTTATTCGCGCCTTTGAGCGTCATTTTCGTATGATTGAGTATATTTGGCCATGTTGGCTCTTTTCTTCTTCTACGGCTATGCGTGCCTTTAAACGTACTGTTCACCTCTTTATATGTTGTATGTCTGTATTTCTCTTTCCTTTCAACCTTCCAATTGTGTTTGTCCCCTATATGGTGGGTGAAATCGCCCTTGCGCGCCATCTCTGGGCCGTTCAAATTGGGCATGGGGTGTGACATAAAACCCCGTCAAATTCAGAAGTTAATTGAGTAGCCTTGGTGGTGTAACTGGGAGCACACCTGACCGGCAATTGGGAGATCCGGGTTCGAATCCCGGCTAAGGTGAAATTTTTTCTGTCTGGATTTGACTCATTTTCATCTTCCCCACCAAACCCTGTGTTCGTCCTTTTATGTGTACCTATCCATTTCCATTTTCCTATGAATGTTTGAATTTATTCGCGCCTTTGAGCGTCATTTTCGTATGATTGAGTATATATATATATATATATATATATAATTTTTTTTTCTTTCACGAGCTTCAGGCGAAGAAAAGAAAAGATAACCCTGACGGAAAGGGAAATAGCTGAGCCGGAAAGAGACGAAATGAAAGTATTGCCGTCGACACACCCTTTTTCACGCCCGTGGATTGAAATGAACACTTGTTCCACAGTCACAATGTCAGTCACATATTTAATTGGAGATTTTTTTTTCACTAAATCGGCAGAATTTGCTGGGCCCATAACCTGTAGTTAGTATTAATTTAGGTCAAGGGAAATTTCAGAAACGGTAATCTTAAAGAAGAACTCAATGTTATCGGATTCTTATTTCACTTTTCAAACTTTAATGGAACACAATACAAAGGCCGAACACTTTCCAAGATGGAGCATCTGCAAAAGCGTCGCTAGGGTACAAGCTCCCTTATCAGCTCCTGACATCGCAGCATCCGGTGACCCTGGCGAGCAACTCTTCCTGCACACAGTTCTCGCAGAGATCAACAGAGGGCAGCACCGGACAGCACAGCACATATTTACACCCAGGGAAGTCGTTCCACCCGGTATAACAGCCCTGATGACAGGCTAGCTGCTGATCATCATTAATCAGAGGAATTGTCATCCTTCAACAGCATGAATAGACTTAGCTATTTTAATTACCTCTTCTAGGGCTTTGTCGTGCTCTTGTTCAGACTCACCTACAATTAGTAAATCATCCCTGCACACAATAACATTTGGTATGCCACCAAAATATTTTAATAATTTCTCATCAAAGATATCACCAGTGTTACTTAACCCATATGGTAATACCTTATAACGATAAACCCCAAAAGGTGTGGCAAAACAACACAGCCAGGATGATTCATCATCTAACAATAAATGATGGAAACCCTCGGACATATCAAGAGTAGTAAAAACTTTCTTCCCTTTACATTTCATGGCCACATCTTCTAATTTATATGGAACCATTGGTTTTCGTACAATAATTTTGTTTAGATCAGATGGATCCAAACACAACCTCAATTTCTTGTTTGATTTTTCAATCAGAACAATTCTATTAACACATGCTTTGTTACTCATTGTCTCAACTTTACATATGGCAGCTCTTTTTTCTAATCTATCCAACTCACACTTAAATCGTTTCATGAGTGCATGAGGCACTCTGGATGGAGGATACAATATTTCTCCTACCTCGCTTCTAATACTTATGGAACACTTGTCAGGAAACTGCCCATAACCTTCAAATAATTCTCGGTTTTCTGATGTAAATTTACTTTCAGAGTAACCCCATAGCATATTCGGTACATTTCCTGATTTTGTATCAATTTCGTACACTTTTCTGTTGGTTTGAGGAACCCTTCGAACTAGGTCTAAAGCACAACACCCAAGTAAACCCAACAAAATTTACACTTCCAATCAACAATCATAAAGTCAAGATATGATTGACTGTTAGCTGTTTTACAACATAAATTTACAACACCCAACGGTCTCTTCTTACTACCGTCGAAACATTCCAACTGAACATTTGTTGGACATATGGTTGCTGGTTTGCCTAACTTATCTACAATACACTTTGGCATAATATTTACCTCAGAACCAGGGTCAAGTTTCATTTTCACTTTCTTACGTTCAACCTTTAGAATTGCAAACCACTCGGAAACATTTTCACAAATACTGGCAACATTTTTCACACTTTGATCTACTTGCACAATACTTAAAGCGGCATTTACACTGTCACAAAATAACACTGAACAATCAGACTCAGACTTATCATCATCATTCTGGCCAACACTTTTCACTGACTTTACCTTACACGAAACAGCAAAATGATTTTTTAGCCCACATTTCCGACATTCCTTCCCATAAGCTGGACATTAACGGATACCCATCAGCTCAGTTTGGCATCACTTAAACACTTCAACATTTTCTTATTAAACACTTTAGTTTGGGGCTTCGGCTTGCTCGGCTTGTTTCTGAATTTTATAGCATCCACCACAACACTTGTAGTGTCGCCGGAATCTCCCATCTTGCATGCCTGTTGCCTGCTCTGCTCCGCTGCTCTACAGTAGGTTTCAGCCTTCCTCAACGTTAGGTTGTCCACTCTCAGTAGCCCTTCCCAGATAACTTTATCCCTAACACCATGCACAATTTTGTCTCTCAAAATTTCTTCTTCTACGGTCTCTTCATCCGTTGTTTCATTATAATTGCAAGATTTGATTAACTTCCTGCATGCAGTCATAAACTGATCAAACATTTCACCTTCATTTTGCCTTCGATTCATGAACAAATATCGTTCAAAGCACTCATTTGATCGGGGCTTAACATATTCACCAAGTCTTTTGGTCACATTTTTATAAGATTTCCGATCCTCGTCACATATTGGGATCGTTGCTAAAACACTGCGGGCTTCCTCCCCCATAATGTTCCGCAATAGTGAAAGTTTGATCTTGTCGGGCGATTCATCATGCCCTATGGCAATCAAGTAGTCTTCAAATGAATCCAACCACGCAGGAAATTTAACAGCGGCATTGGGCCCCTGAAGATGCAGGTCTGATGGCAGTTTCACCGCTGATGGTAACAACGCGTCCATTGTGACTTACTCCAATTACCACACTTAAAATTGTTGTTATTAACTCTAGTTTAATGACTGCATTTCGACTGCGCTATGTTTAATTGTTGTCTACTGAGATGGACAATCAGAAGGCACATGTTCCTCTAAACTTTTATTAGGAACCATCTTGAACGAACTTAGTTCTACATTGCTACCAACCTAAGACATCCAAATCATGTAACTCAAAACATAGGTACCAACCTATGACACACTGTCCCTTTTCTAACTTTCAAATTTACCCATTTATTTTCTCCAGCCTCCCACCGGTTCCATTCGCAGGTGTCATTTGCCACTGTTACGTATTTACCCGCAGTACTGCATTCCAATTAATACTCAGATGTCTCGGGATTTAACTATTTATTATGCATCCATGATACACACATATATCCGGCCCATGTGACCACACATACACTTCACATCACTCCCACTAGGGGATGCCACATGACTTCATGGACAACAGACTGTCGAAATACATATACACCACATCCCCTCCCCTACTAGATTCCAAAACTTCACTGGTATCAAAAGTCAAGCCGCTGAGGTGCCTTGGATGGTCTGTTGGAACGACGAAGCTCTGGACCTGTATTGCTTGAGGATTGGTTAGCAGTGGGTATCACCATTTCAGCAGCTGGGACAGAGGCAGGATAGGATGGGCTGGATCGAGGGGTAATGGGCAAGGGAGTCTGCACTGCTGAACATAGAGGTGCTGCATCCACAGCAGAGTTACCCGGATCTGCTAGCAAGTGGGAAGGGGAAACATGCGGTTTAGGAATGATTTTTGTAGGTGGCAAGCGTTTCAATTGGTTCATGTGCACATAACGACATTGGCTTCCAATGTACATCCTGTAAGTAACCGTACTGACCCTCTCCTTAGTAACACCTTTTACAGGAACACTACCTGGTCTGATTTTAACCAAAACAGCTTCATCCACCTTGTATTCTGGGTATCTAGAGCTTGGAAGGTTGAGACAATTAGAAGGTGGTTTTATCAATGACAAGGGGGTGCGAGGTTTATACTTAAGTAGCTTTTCAGAGGGGCTTATCTCACCTGTTGCCAAAGGTGTAGTACGATAGGCAAGTAAAATTTTGTCAAGTACTGAGTGAATGTTCTTGTCACTGAGGGCACCTGGTTTTGTATTCAACTCCTTGGCAAGTAACCTTTTAATGGTTTGAACAGCTCTCTCCGCAATACCATTGGATTGGGGATGGTATGCTGGGGACTTTAATACCTCAATGCCTCTACAGGAGCAGAAATCAACAAACAGCTTCGAGTTGAATGGAGGGCCATTCTCAGAGACTATCTGTGATGGATAACCAAAATTACTAAACAATCCACTCAAGTTTTCACATACTTTCCTAGCATCAGTTCCATTTGCCATATGGTACACTTCAATCAGTAGAGGGAAAATCTTCCTTCTGGCGCAGTTGCGCAACTCCCCCTTGACCACACTCCCCAGGTGTGCGTGACTCATGAAAACCGCAAGTTGACGTATCGAATTTCCCCCTTGACCACACTCCCAGCTTGAATGATGAAACACAAGTATCCGTTGCAAGGTTCCCTAGGTGTGTATGACTTAAGAAAACCACAAGTTGACGTATCGAACTTCCCCCTTGACCACACTCCCAGCTTGAATGATGAAACACAAGTATCCGTTGCAAGGTTCCCTAGGTGTGTATGACTCATGAAAACCACAAGTTGACGTATCTAACTTCCCCCTTGACCACACTCCCAGCTTGAATGATGAAACACAAGTATCCGTTGCAACGCTCCCCAGGTGTTTGCGTGACTCATGAAAACCACAAGTTGACGTATCGAAACTCCCCCTAGACCACACTCCCAGCATGAATGATGAAACACAAGTATCCGTTGCAACACTCCCCAGGTGTGTATTAGTTATGAAACATTAGTTTTGCGTCAGACTATCCCCCCCCCTCCATCCCCCTCCCCCCCTCCCTCCCAGGTTGACTTCCCTCTCCACAGCGACCACCATGAGCTGACCACCTCCTCCATTGCCCCCATTGACGATGTTCTTTTAGAGAGGTTTCAATCGTAAACCCTTATTCTTACACCATCTGATATTTAATTGTTCTGAATAAAAAACTTTCTTGTTCTTATTTATTAGAAAAGGTTTCTGTTCTGAATAAAATACTTTCTTATTCCTATTTATTAGGAAAGGTTTCATTTAAAATAAAATTACAAGAGGATGGGTTTTACAAATTTATTGTTTTTCATATATATTATAATTTATTATTACTAACAATTTTTGTTTCATCAATTATTATTAACACATTTTATTTTTTGTATACCTGGTTTCTAACAATTTTTATTGCAAAATTAACATAATCTCCAAATCTCCATGTAAATATCCTTGAGAAGTATTTTTCAGTTCGTTTTTCATATAGAATTTCTAAAATATACTCTTAAGTATATACCTCGCGAGTGGCGTTGGTTAGTTATCAATGCCATATGTTACAGCATTTGTTTGCTGTTTACATTTCTTCACTGCACATCAATTGCAGTGAATCATCATCAGAATCCGAAGAAGTAATTAGTCGTAGTTACACTAACTCTAGGGTATAGTGTAATGCATGTTGGTGATTACTCACCCCCTGCCACGCACCCCTGAGGTGGCTTGCAGGGTATTTTGTAGATATAGATGAAGTACTCGTCCCGATAATCTGCCAAATTACACGGTTTTAACCGATGCCAGGGTTTGACAAATTATCAAAAAATAATATCCAACTCGATCAAATATGAGTCATTGGTTGGACATCTTTTCTCACACACACACACACGTAATCAGAGTATAGCGAAACTATACTTTATGATTACTTTTTCATTCATTCGCTACGAGTACCATCTCAGATTCCAATCTTTCCAAATCTAATTTGCATTTCAATGGCTTGACAAAGTTTCCAGTTTTAAAGCTGGAAACAAATTCTTTTACCACTCTACACTCTGCTGAGATATTCTTAAGAATAATTGTTATTAAATTGGATAGTGTATTTAAATAATTCCACTCATCAAAATTTAAATTAAACGAACTATTGTCTCGTTTAATCGACAAATGTCTCTTCCCAAAGAAATTTGCAAAGGAGATAAACGATAAAGAAAGTGGCTGTTTTGTGCCGGTGATAAAATAATCATTCACTATATGTTGGAGATTTACAACATTAGTCCATTCACTGATAGTAATTACAACACTTTTCTTAGTTGTCTGATTAAATTGTACTACAGGTTCAAAGTCTACTGGGATCATAACCCACACAAACACTCTTTGTTCTTCCCACATTTAAATTATACACGGTTTGCAACAGGATATTCTTATTGTCAGAGGTGATGCGCTGTGTCCGATTAGCAGGTCTCTTCCGCTTAACCGGAGGAGATGTCACAACCTCTCCTTGCGACTGTTCCATATCGACTGATGGTTGGACATTGAATAATGTCACTATGAAGGTCTTGGAGGAGGGGTAGGGGAGCAATCTATGGAGGGGCAAGGATCGACTTAGATCTTGAGACGATTGTACTGAAGCCACTGCGCCAAGGAATGCGCATCCCTTAATGCGCATGTACTATTCCTTAATTTATGGCATGGATTGAGACAGGAGAAGGCGGGGAAGGAACATTTCTCAGGAGAGGGGGAATTCAACTCTTTTTTCAGAGAGATGAACGCACGCCCGGTGAGATCTGTGAGGAATTCACATTCAGCTTCGCTAAATGCATACAAAGCCGTGGCACCTTCAATGATGGATTCCAATGCCGGTAGCAGCTCCACGTGCGAGATGAAACCGTTGTCGAAGCTCGTCTCATCATCACAGTTTAGCGGGTCATGTAACCTGAGCTTCTTACCAGCACCAACGATCTTCCCATACTTTTTAAAGCTATCCCAAAACATCCGACTGGAATCCACGTCAACGGCAGCGAGCTCTATCACTCCCCCTTTTGAAAATGTCACCGCTGCGATGATCTGCATCTTTCAGGAGTTTTTTCTCTAATGTTCACTCTCACTTAAAGTATCTACTATTTATTCTTGAACAACAACGTTGAGCTAAAGGGTGACAGGTACTCTTCTCCCTCAACGCGTTGAAGTTGTGATGGAACAGCCGGAGGGCTCGACAATCGTTCAGATGAGGAGTCGTATGATAGAATTGATCTAGGAATTCGTGCAGTGTTTGGCCAAGTGATTTTGATAGCGCGTATAGACAAACGTATTCTCCACAAATGTCAGAATGATAGCTTTGTATCTGAACACGATTATGAGTGAGATTGAAAGTTTCTAAAAATTCTAATATTTTTGCAACGAAAGGTTGTATACCGTAGGAGTCGAAATATTCGACAAATATACCATTTTTGTAAACTGCTACCCAGTGAGACCCAGGTAAGTGGGAAGGGTCCAAATTGATTACGTATATACCATTTCTCGGAGAGTGAGGTAATTTGTCGGAAGGATAAACTCCGCAAAACTCTTCATATGCTTGCAATAGCCCATCAATCTGCACGCTATCCATGTCAATACTAAAAATTTGTGATCACGTTTCTGTTTTTATCTATTTCCAAGCTAGCATCATATTCGGCAAAGAGCAAGCACGTCACGGTTTTATCCAATTCTCTATCGAATTTGGCCTCGATTCTAACCACGCCTCTATCTCCAAGACTAACGTAGTCTTCGTTACCGGAATCGTCAGGTGTGAGGTCAAATACGAGCATGAAATAACCGTGGCCAAACATATCGTAGGTTATTTGATTACCTTTATTGTAATGTTTTATTCCACTTCCGGAGAATATAGTATCATAAGCACGTGCCCAATAGTTTTTACTGGTAAAGCTACATTGTAGACCTTCAGCGGGTGTTTGAACACCGTTAATGTAAAGAGAAAAATTTTCAAGCGAATAGTGGGATAACGCAAACGGATTTTTTTCAAGGTGACCTGCATACGCTTCGTTATCTACCATGGTGAATATTATAACGTTTGGAATTCTACCGGTGATGGCATTGTCTATGTTTAAAGTTCGCCCCCCAGAGGGAATCGTAAAAGTTTTCATCTCTGTACATTTATAATGATATTTGCAATTAGTATTTTCTAACATTTTATTGTGTGCTACTAATATTGAAGGATTGATGTCGAAATGTTGGACATATAGGGTAGCATCTAAGATTCTCATCAATCCCTCCTTTTCCATAAGATAGAAGTTGGGGTTGGAGAGCATTAATCTAATGCCAATGTCTACGCCATTGAGCACCAATTGAGTTTGATTGAAAACGTCTACATGTAACTTTCTGTATAACTCAACTTCCGCGCTGTTTTTAAACCAACCTTTTCGCATCACGTACCCAGGGTTGGAGGAATCAGTTTTGTTGATATCCGAGCCCGTGTCCAATTCCCATCCAACGTTACGCAAGTGTGTTCTGCTGGCATCCACTTGGTTTGTACGTTTTCGAAATAGCTTCTGTATTGATAATTATCCTCCGAAGGAGTCACCAAAGTTCCATTGAAATAAACACTGCAGTGTTTGAATAAAGAGTGTAGAATATTGTTGACAACACCTGGTTGATTAGCTTCATCACTCCCCCCAAAATCTACGAGGTTTTTCTTACACAGTTTCACTTTTAGTCTGATAAATATACTATTCAAATCCTTGTACGCATCACCAGAATCTTTGATCAAAAATTCGATAACTGAACCATTATCTAGCGAGGAAATGGGTTTGTAGGAAACTAGACGTTTTGCTAAAATGTTAGTCTGTATGGGCGGATTAGGTTGGAATAAATCCAACGAACTCAGCATGTGCTCCGTCATTATGAAAAAATATCTCTCTGCACGCTCCTTTCCCTTCTTCGCCCTCTCGACGAATGACGCTCTGCTTTTACAACGCTTGTATTTATTTTCTTCAATCGAGGTCGTTTTGCAATCCTTAATCGACCGCCTTTCATACTCTGCAACTTTTCCTCGGCTTTCCGCTTCAAGTTTTGCCCCGCCTCGTTTAATCTATTACGTAATATCTCCTTGACCGGTTTTGTTCCTAGATCAGCGAGCGCAGCGGCTCCCGCGCTCGCAGCCTCTTTCCCCACAGTCTTCAACCCGCTAAACAGTAAAGGGCTTGCAAAACGCCACAAACCAGTGAGAAAACTCCCAATGCCACGCCCTTTTTGCATGCGATACGATGCTCTATAGGTCGGTCCTATCTCTCCCCCCACCTGTTTCGCGTAATAGGCATAATATCGATCCACTATCGGAGCCATCTCGATACTCAATGATGAATCAACTAATTGTTTCGCTTTTTTATAAAGTGCAAAACAACAATGGAGGATTGTTCTCCAGCACGGAAGGGAATTCTTTCGCCTAGTTTATCTGCCAGGAGAATTTCCACACTCTCTATATTACTTTTCACCACGGGAAAGTAATATATAGGGTTGAATATTTGATACGCACCTGACTCGATATTAAGTATGCGAATACATCGACTCACAGAATCACCCACGAGTTGAGGTTTGATTATATCGCTGTAAACGTAAATGTTTGCGGGATTAGGTACGATACTTCTCTTTCCTTTATTATTATTACCCTTTTTATTACTGCGGAGTAGTTCTGTAGCTTGCGCGACAATATTGTCTAAACGATGTGTTGGCGTTTCCTCTAACAACATTATTAGAACTGTCGATAATAATTCGAGATCTTCTTTTATTTTATTTTTTCGCATACTGTTAAAGGTTGTCAGAGTTTTATTGAATAATTCGTTGAATGTGTTATAACTCCCAGGTGGTAACGTATATTTAACTTGTTTACTTATAATCCGCACACCGGTGGATGATGTGCGTTCATCTATTCCACCCATACCCCTCCGATATATTACTCTTTCTACGTAATGCTTTACATCATCTGCAATTTCTGTCCTATCAACTGCAGAAGCACTCATGAATGGTTCCGCGAAAGCGAAAGCTACACTATCATAAACCCCGTTTGGAATTGTGAAAAACGTACCGCTCTTTAATTTAATTATAACCTCATCCTGAGGTCCACCTATCTCACCACGAACCACCCCATCTTCGGTCCGGGTCCTATTATCCTTTGATGGAGGAGGAACAATTGTATCTTCTTCTTTAACATCATCCTCCACGTCTTCGAGTACATTTGTATTTCCTGGTAATGATTCAGGAGGAGTATCAACTTCTTCTCTAACGCGTCGAGAAAGCACACTCGCATCTATTGAAGGAATTGAAATCTCGGCCAAACCCACCTGCCACTCGTCATTTTTTAAATCTATTCGGTGCGATAACTTTGTGCGGTAGTGTGAAATAGTATTGTTTGGAAAAAACTGTCTAGAACTATCGCTAGGTAGCGTGATATAAAAATCGTTCATAATTTACGAACGGAAGAAGCGAAAATCCAAGAATTGAACGACGGGGGATATCCAAGCCACTTTACGAAATACTCTAAATTTCTACCTCGCCCCCTTCGTTTTAGAATTTTTTCAATCTTATATTCCGTCTCTTGGGAAACCCTAACCTTTACTAACTCTTCTGGATAAAAACTACCGCTTATATCTTCTCCGTTCAGATCCAGCAACTTGTAGGTGGGTATCTCTCTCGTTGGATCCACGCTCGTTACTTGAAATATTTCGCTAGTGTAATTAGCTGTATAACCTTTCGCGAAGGGAAGCCGCTCCTTGCTTATTCTCACATAGTCACCTGCGTTAAATTTAGCTTTTTTTCCCACGGTCGACCACTTCCGGCTAGCAACAGCGAATGCATTCTTTTCATTAACATTGGCTGGTGCGAAACCTGTGCTCGAATGAACGCTCTTATTATAGCCACTAACCAATTAAGGGAGGATATCTATGTAATTATTTGTCGAGTATTTTGTAAAGTACTTGTACATTTTAGATTTCAGATTGCGGTTGAAGCGTTCCACGATACTAGCCTTGACATCTGGGTTATTGGTAGTATAAAATTTTATTCCGCGACTGGAAAGGAAATTTCTAAGTTTCGAGTTGACAAATTCGCCGCCTTTATCGCTTTGAATTTTTAGTGGCCGTCTATGTCGAAATATTTCCCTGAAAGCATTTACAATTTCTTCCGCCTTTTTACTTCGTAACGGTTTTGCGAAACCATAACGAGAGAAAATATCAATAACTGTTAAAATGTACGCGTAGCCCTTGTTGAATTTTTTCAAATGTCGCATATCGTTCAAATCACACTGCCAGCACTCGTCTATATACGACGCGTCGTAATGATTTCTCGCAAACTTTTTTCTCGCGGGCTTGTGTCGAGTGTACGTCTCCTGACCCTCCAACCACTCGCGAATTACCTTTCGTCCAATTCCCGTAGCCTTGTGTAACTTTGCAATCGTTGAAAAACTTGCAGGATGCTCGGGGTCGTTGTACACTTGCTTTATTACGTCGTAATCCAATCTGTGCCGAATTTTTTAGCTTTCTCTCTCGCTCGCTTCGCCTGGGTAATGTTCTTGGTGACGGCATTTCTTTGGTTTCCCACGATTTTTTTCTTTTTCGCGACTTTGTTACGTTTGGCTGTGGCTGCGTCGACTTTTCTACCTTTAGAGATTTTGTTTTTATGAGTGGATGCACCAGCTTCTCCATCTTTTCCAGTCTTTCGGATATGAGCTCCCATGTCCTATCCAATTTTGCGTTTGCACGTTTCACATCGGCGAAGGATTTCCTCACTGAACGAGTCTCCTCCTCCTCCTCCCCCTCACTGTCCCGTAACCTTCTTTGTGACTGGGTCTGACCCAGGGATTTAACTATCGGAATGTGTATAGGCGCCTTTATGTCTGAGGATGTGTTAAGATATTTATCCAGCACACGCTTGTACATGTGCCACTTGTCTGTATCCTTGATGCCTCTCTTGCTCAATATAGTTTTCATTTCCGCATCTAACGCATTCAGTCTCCGTTTCATGCGACCTCGCTCGAAAGACTCGGGGCTGACGACTAGCATTTTATGCAAACTCATTTCCCTATAAGGCTTCCAATGACACCGCTTAGTATGGAGCCCAGCAGCATTGGCAAAAAGCCGCCCTTTTGCGCGATAAGGACGCGTTTTTTCTTGAGACACGTACCTCTCGAAGCCAAGGCTCTCAAAGTGTTACGATGCTTGGCGAGTTTATGTTTTAATCTCGCGTTTAACTTGTGGTTCCCGTTGAGCGTGTTCAAGCAGCAGTCGCAAATGGCTTTGATTAACTCGTTATCTGAAGTATTTACTATTGCAGAGCGTAATTTAGGCTTGGCAGATTTTAACACGTGAAGCAAATGCTTATTGTTCTTTAATCTTTTCATCGTACTCGGACATGTATACTTCAGTTACCTCGTCTTCGGGTAAGATTTTAGTACGAAATCGGAACCGTTCATCTGTGTCTTGTCCGAGGTCTAGAACCAAATAACCAAACAGATCTCTTGTCACTTCCTTATATACCCTTTCCAAATCTTGCGAATTTTCGGGATACACCTGACGGGCCAAGTGACCGAATTGTAACCGGTCCCGAGGATTTTTAAACGTTACAATGTACTTTGCATTCAGAGAAATGTTTCTAGATTGAGGGCTTTGATAAAAAATATTTTGCGTAATCAAAAATACTGAAATGTTGAAATGGTGACTCCCTCTCGTGAATAATTTACACACTTCTTTGCTGTATCCCCCCTCACCCATCAAATCGTCTATCACGTACAGAGTCGGTGTGCCGCTCGACTCCTCGAATGAGGGTATTTCGTGTCGAAATCTTAATCGCGGTAAATATAGATTTGGTTCACTCCCTGGGCTGCAGCACCAAACTATCTCGTCAATGTCCCGATCTATCATGTGCGGTAGATTATCTAGAAATTTCGTGACAAACGTGGTTTTTCCACACCCAGAAGGACCTGCGCAAATGCAAGTGAAAGGATGTTTCCATGGTAACGTCATACTTAACACTGATCTGTTTCATCAATTGAGATATTATTTAAAAAGACGTACTCAAAGCATAGATCTTAGCGCGTTTTCTCGGAGCTCTTCCAATATTTTATTCGGGAGTATTTCTTTAAAATCGTCCAGTATTTTAATCACATTTGCTTTGACTTTGATGTACAAATTTATGCAGGTGATTATGCAAGGGAGTTCGAGAAAAGACTGTTTTATATCGGCTCACTTTAGTACACGATGCGTGATTTTCTTAAGACACAAGTAAAATAGCGAATTCGATTTGTTTTTGCGACGATAACGTGAACATTTATACAGATCTAAAGTATATATCGCTTCGTGATTCAATTCATCGAAGTTTTGTTCTCAGTACCGTCTAAGAAATGATCTTATCTGATCGACTGTTCGATTGATACTGAACTTATAATACTAAGTATCATCATAAAACGCCTCTTCGTGTGTTCTCTTTCGCTGGATTTTGTAATGTCCCCAAGCAAGCGTGTTTATTCCATCCTCGCATACGTATCGTTTATAATCGAATGCGTTTAGAGTCACTTCATTCATCTCCATAGTATATATCTTGTGTTTGCTGCTGCGAATTACATTCATCTTTCTAAACTCTGTGGAATTTTCGTGTAGGCAACGTACATAATCATCAAAATTTAGACTTTTATCTTTCACGGCTCTGGTTATTCCTTTTTCTTTCTTTTTCTCTTTACAGCCGAGGACCTTGTAGGAGTAGAGTTTACTCCTTAGCCCCACGAAATGAGTCATTATTTTCCCATCACATTCGTCTGAATTTACCTATAACCTTTTTGTTTTTCTCAGAATAACATGGGTGATTTTTAGGATAGTTGGATGTATCAAAAGCGTCTAGGTTATCTAGCATGTCCTTGTTTATGTCGTTGGTTTTGATGTCATAAATGAAGCTATCGGTATCGGTATAGACCAAGGATAGGTTTTCACAATATTTCGGAAGTTTTCACATGTTTTCATAATGAAAATCGTACATTAGCGTTTTACTTAAATCTAAAACGCAGAAACCAATGTATATTGGCTTGTTCATTTTGATGGTAGCCTTTCGCATGTGAACGGCTACCAAAGACTCACAAAAAATCGTTCTATCCAAAAAAGTTGATTTGTTAATTAATTTTTGTAATTGTTTTTCTTGCGTCACTAATTGCATATTCAGTCTACCACGTAAAGACTCCCAAGCACTTGCCAAAAACCGCGTTGTTCATCATTTTGTAGAAATCTTTTTCGAACTCGTTATTAGCCACTTTTCTTCGATTAGTATTTAAGTCGATATATGACTTTAACCAAGGCGATTGACTGAATTGAATGACTCGATGCACTTTTTTGAGTACCAAGCCTAGTGACAGAGCTTGTTTCAAGTTGACATAGTGAATTACATATTTCGTCTTGTTCTCGAGAGTCGTCAATAGTTTATTTTGTTTACCGACTGGTGGAATTTTGTTCTCGGGGCAAAGAGGGAGGTCTGAATGCTTTTCGTGCAGGTCTCGAGGATACTCTAGATCTACCTCAAGAATGTATCCCGTTTCGTTATCGTCTGGTATTTGATCGATTTTTATTATGTCCTCGATTTGATCGGGAGTTAGCCATCTGAAATTTGCATATGGTAGTGGTCTTGATAGAGCCCATCCATACAAGTTATTCGCATCATAATGCATAATGAAATTAGAAGTCGATTCGGAATCGTTGTTTTCCATATACTTATTATTCGCCTCACAATATCTTTTACAACATTGGGAAATTCCTCCTCTAATTCCTTTCTCGATCATGAGTAGCATGTCGTAATCAGTCATTAGTTCGAGCTCGATCTCGGTATGCTTCAGCATTGCATCAAATCTCAATCCCGGAGCGCTATAATACCACGCAGGATCGAGTTTGTATGCAGCGAAACAAACGGTTCTAAAATTCTCGAAAACGTCCGCCAAGAGTGTGACGTCACTTTTTAAGTATACGTCACTATAATCACCCAAATTGTTACAATTGAAATTGGTCCATACGTTTCTGGCATGTTCATAGTCCTCGTCTGAAATGTGCTTGTCATTTAGTCTATTATAAAATTGTCTTTTGTCAGGTAGCGAATTTTCTTCGAGTTTTTCCATAGAATCTGTGTAATCGTAAGGGTATACACCTTTACAACTGACCAGATTTGTTAATTCGGAAAATGTCTCTCGCGTGTATTTTAACTCGGTCAAGTTAGCCACTAGTGACGCTAGTGAAGCTGACATGAAGCGACACGTATCGACAAATCTGATACTGAAATTGTTATCGATAGATTTCGAAAAAGAAATGTATTTTTCTTCAGTTTGGGATCACAAATATTTTCCTGTCATCGTAGTCCAGTTCACGAACGATAAAGTGTCCATCGTACGAAGACAGGTTATGGAAAAATATAGGTAAGAAATTTGGCATTTTATATTGTAAGTTACAAAAAGAGTGTGCCGCACCTCTGTACTGTCCATTCAAATGATCGTGATCTCTAACTCTATCCGTGTTAAGTTTTTTTCTCGCAAATGTGGCATAACGTCGTCTCGTAAAAGGCGTTCTCTTGTTCAGGTGTGAGCGGATTCATCGGCACGGTATTTTTGTAGAGCTCGAATATGTTCTTCGCCTCCTCTTTCATGCGTTCTAGAAATACTCGCGTCGGGTTTGGTCCTCTGTACAAGTACGGTGTTTGGCACCCTTCCGGTGTGACCACCATGTAACAGAAGCTAAATGGCTCGTGCTTTTGAAATTTGTTGGTATAGGATGAGTTTGGTGAAGGTTGGCAAGTGCTCACGTTCTCGAGTAGGCATTCAAAGTCTGCGTAAATAACGTATGGTACTCGGAAAGAATAGTTTACGTTAGTAAATTTCAATATTTTTTCGTTCTCGTCAGGCATTACGATCTTACTCGGCGCCCCCGTTCCTTTGCACAATTGCTTGTGCACTTCCAATTTAGTCTCGTCATTATAATGAGTGAAACAGCGTTTGCATATGAATAATCTGCCATGGTCCTTAGTTATTTGAGAGTGAACTAGTCTATCGAAATTCTTTATCCAGCAATAGTGCGCAGTCGACTCGTTTGTAAGATATAGCAAGTCGCGGTGATCGTCAAGTTCTCGATTGACAACCTTAATAGGGTACACGTTATTTTTATCGTCTAGACCGAATACATTGATCGAAATGTGATTTGCGCGCTCAAATTTGGGAATATCTTTCAATTCTACCGGATATTCCACGCATGACCAGATGTAGCCCATTCGAAAAGCTGGTGTATCGTACTTTGAAACTCTTTGAGGGTCTTTATCAATGTTCTTTGCCCATACTGCATATTTGAAACAGAAGGGATCGTTATTTTGCACGTTGATTACAGATTTAGTGTTTTTGATTTTAGATGGTAATTCTATGAATGTTGATCCTCGCAATGGTACATATTTATTGATTCGTAATTCCAGACCCATTATCTCAGATAGAGACCACCCTGATCCTTTTGTTGTAAATTCCGATTTTTCTTTTAACAATTTTGAAAATGCCTCATCCGCGATTAGATTTAATTCATCGGTAACTAAAACTCGTCTATTCACTGTCTTAAATGAAGCGTCCATTTCCTCAATCTCACTCTTCCGAAATTTACATATCAAAACAAGGTTAAATTTAATTGCATTGTTCAAAATAACTTGCTCATTCAGTTTTTCAATCAGTCGATCTTTAATGTAATTTAGAAATGAAATAATGTCTCGACCTTCTCCCTCCTCAGGCGTTATCCAGAATGTTTTTAATCTAGACCCGATTGCTGATTCAATCTCCTGTAATCCTCGGCCTAATTGAAGAGTAATGTTTCGTCTATGTTCGTTTCTATTCTCGTGAGGCATAGCCTCATCTAGGCTGTAAAATACCTCACAGTAAGGACAGAAACGTCTCCGTTTGGCTTGGTCTAGCACATTTTTCATTCTCTCGTAGGTTCCCACGTCGTTTACGATATCGTTTTCGAATACAATTTTTGTATAAATGTCCGCAAGTGCTCATTCAAGCTTATCAGAGGTGTTGTATAGTCCGGAATTAAAGTTTTCGAGAATGTCTGCGATTGATGCCATGTTTTCAGAGTAGCGCCGGCAGATGTGCACTGTGTAGAGAGAAAATAATTAAAAAAAATAAACCGTCAATATTGATATCAATAAACAAATAAACGGTTATTCTACTATTAACTTCAAACGGAAAGGCGTGTTCTAAGGTTTTATCTCCTTATATATCATGGTTTAAACTCACCCTTAACCATGCAAAAGATACTACACTAAATACGTCGCGTAACACGTCTCAGTGGAATCTCTAGTTTTGAACAATACATTCAGAAAATCTATTTGGGAAAATATTAAATAAATACTTGTCACACAAGGGGTTGACACTTACAATCTTATACCGATTTGGTGTACAGAACCTTTCTTGCTGTCTGATAGTATCCAGAAGCTGAACTCTGAAGTTTCCTCAGAGGAATTCTGGCTGGAAATGATGATTCTGCTACCATTTGGTTCCTTTATAAAACAAATGATATTGGGGAGATTTATTGAAGATGAAGATTTCTCTGAATAAATAGCGATATCAAGTTGTTTTTATTTCAATGTCACTTCGTTGTGTTTTATGGCTATTTCGAGATTTTTTTCTCTTAAATTCTAATTCTATCCGCGTTGTTGTATCCCGTACCAATATTTTTGTATCGATGTTTTGCATCGATGTTTGTATCAATGTTTTGTGTTCATGTGTCGAAACAATGTTTCGTACCGATGGTTCGTACCAATGACGTTGAAAAGCCAAAACTTTTTTTTAATAAACATCAAAACAAAATTCTATCAAATAAGGATACATCAATACCCTAACCCTGAACCCTTAAGGTTATGAGTTAATTTTATTGGTGCATCTGAGATTCAAGAAGTTTTCTTACAAGACTACCTTCTGTCTATGGATTGACGCCTAATACCATCGCCTATGAATTGCTCTCTATAAACTAAACTAATTGCTTTATTTAAATTATAGTAACGGGGTTGTATTCCTAATTATCTCTCTAATTTTTGCTAGAGGATAAAGCGGTACTCGGACAAGGATTATGGTATACCCTGAGTACCCTAGGGTACATTTAAAGGACTTGCTGGTTATTTAACCGGGATTCGAAGGGGGGTATTTAGGGTGTCCCATCCATGAATTTCTGCGTTTCTAGGACTTGTAGAAAAATTGTAAAAAAAACATCGATTGGTAGAAATTGGAAATTATTTACTAAAGAGAGAGGAGAGGGCAGGGGGGATTTATTTAGCTCCTCAAGACGGAAGAAAACTTTTTTCCCATGCATGTAATAAATATGAAAACGATATTCTATCAAATGAGGGTACATCAATACCCTAACCCTGAACCCTTAAGGTTATGAGTTAATTTTATTGGTGCATCTGAAGCATATTAAAAAACAAAGCAGCTTTCAAATTTAAACCATACCCGAATTCCTATTAACAACGGAGATACAAGAAGTTTTCTTACAAGACTACCTTCGGTCTATGGATTGACGCCTAATACCATCGCCTATGAATTGCTCTCTATAAACTAAACTAATTGCTTTATTTAAATTATAGTAACGGGGTTGTATTCCTAATTATCTCTCTAATTTTTGCTAGAGGATAAAGCGGTACTCGGACAAGGATTATAGTATACCCTGAGTACCCTAGGGTACATTTAAAGGACTTGCTGGTTATTTAACCGGGATTCGAAGGGGGGTATTAAGGGTGACCCAACCATGAATTTCTGCGTTTGTAGGACTTGTAGAAAAATTGTATAAAAAACAAAACTTACTTACTTTTTTCGACGTTACCACGAATATCACTTGATTAGGCCTGAAGCTTAAGTTGATAATAACGGTGACACTTCACACAAACACTAACTTCACTTGTCGCTGGTTAACCCCTCAAGCGTGACTTTAAATGGACGTATTAAATCCCCCAGCGTGTGCGACGCAGCAGTTGCGTCCGCCTAAATCCATGCCTCAAGCGTGTACGACGCACCGTTTGCGTCCACACTTTTCATTATGAATTCTTATCGCCTACGCTCTGATATATATACTTCCCGTGAGTATATATGTGAGCTTAAGGTGCCTGCTTTCTTTTTGTGCTTCTTTGTTGCCTGTATATATGAGGTCGTATTTTTAATTTTTTTTCCTGACTCATGCCTGGTAAAGAAAATGCTTACTCGTGACCCGGCGTCTTGTGCCTGATTGTGAACAGATCTTTCCACTCACGCTCTGATTTATTACTCTCAGAGAGCTTATGATTGCGTGTTGATGCTGACTTCATCTTTCTGTGGTACCTTGTTATCTGCACTCCACATTTTCCCCTTCTCTCTCATCATGGCAACGCTTTCACAGGCATGGTTCATCCAGGCTTGGTCACTCAATGCTTCTCAGTACGCCTCATTAGGTCTATCCTCGTCTCCTATCTTATTTACGATGTTTACGGAGTTGAAGGGTCGAGGTTTCTTGACGCCTATTGCCGAAAGGCCTAAGCTGCATTGGTGGCTTTTTTATTTTTTTCTTCCTATGGACCGAACTTACTAAACTCCAATTCAGTTCGCCATGGCGTCTAGCTCTCGTGAGTTGTCTGGCCAGGAAGTGCTTCATGCTTTGGAAGAAACGAGTATCGAAAGTTTAGATACAATTTCTGAGGATTCTAGTGGATACACTTTGAGCTCTAGTTCAGAAGAGGAAGAGGAAGAACCTTCTCATTTTTCTGTGAATAATCAAGAGAATACTTGGGAAGAAATCGACAGTGCTAATCCTCCTCTTCCTTTTCCGTGTGATTTAGTTGGGAAACAAATAGTGGAAGTTCAGTGTGCCGATGATCCCCTAGAATATTTCGAGTTGTTTTTCGACGATGATCTAATTACGATCATAGTAACTGAAACAAACCGTTACGCGGAACAGTTTCTTGCTCACGAGAAAGAAAAAATCTTGATGCAAAAAAAATCGCGCTTTCAAAGTGGGTTCCCACAACTCCGAACGAATTTAGGGTGTACCTAAGTTTGCTTATATTGATGGGGATAATTCAGAAACCAAGTCTCAGAATGTACTTTAGTAGGAAACACATCTTAGAAACACCTTTTTTCCCCAATGTAATGAGCGAAGAAAGGTTTTCGTTGCTGACCAAATTTCTGCACTTTGTAGATAACACCGAAAAGTAAATTGCGGAAAGAGAACCGAAATTGTATAAAATTCTACCAATAAGTGAATATTTGAAAAATAAATTCCAGAAAGTATATATTCCAGGTAAAGAAGTCAGTGTCGATGAATCTTTGTTGTTGTGGAAAGGTAGGCTTTCGTGGAAACAGTATATTCCCATGAAAGCTTCCCGGTTTGGCATAAAAATGTTTGAACTTTGTGATTCCGCAGGATATTTGTGGAATTTTATAATTTACAGTGGCTCAGGAACAAAATTAGGCTGTGAAATAACCAAAGACACAGATCTTTTTTCTACAAAAGTTGTTCTAAGTTTGTGTGAGAAACTATTAGACTCGGGAAGATGTGTATACATGGACAATTATTATAGTTGTCCCGATCTTTTCCAGAGATTGGTTCAGAGGACAACAGATGCTGTTGGGACAGTTAGAATCACACGCAAAGGTATACCGATAAATCTAAAAAAGAAACTGAAGAAAGGAGAAGTGATTAGTGCAAAGTGTGGTAAATTGGTGGCGTTGAAGTGGAAAGATAAGCGCGATGTCTCAATGCTGACAACTAAACATTCAGACGATATGCAACCCGTAAGTCGAAAGGGTGGGTTAGAATTGGTAAATAAGCCTACTTGTGTAATAGATTATAATAAATATATGGGTGGTGTAGACTTGAAAGATCAACTTTTAGAATCGTTCTTGCTAGAAAGGAAAAGGACAAAAGTGTGGTATAAAAAACTATTCAACCACTTAGTAAATACGGCTGTGTTGAATGCTTACATTCTTTACTGCAAGGCTGGAAACAAGAAAGATCATCTATCGTTCAGAATAGACTTAGTGAATAAGATCATAGGCAAGTACCGCGGGCAGAATTTAGAAAAGCGCAAAGGACGGCCCTCAGATACCCACACTGAATGCACGCGATTGACAGGTCAGCATTTCATTCAAGAAAATCCTAAAACAGATACTTTTAAAGTTGGAAGAAGAAGGTGTGTGGTGTGTACGAAACACGGAAAGAGAAAAGAAACAAGGTGCAGGTGTAAAAACTGCCCAGGGACACCGTGTCTCTGCCTAGACCCCTGTTTTGAGCGATACCATACTCAGATCAACTACTAAACATCGGATATGGGGAGCAGAAAAAAATAAACGGCATGAAAAAATGTAAGTATAAATTTGTAATGATACAGTATAAACAATTTTAAATATAATATAATTTTTTTGAATTTTTTAAAATAGCGATTACAATGCTAAAAATATTTAGGCTAATGTCTGCACAAATTCTTCGCTGCTTGCGAAATAAAGGCACCCTGGGCGATTTAAATACCTCCGATTAAAGTCACGCTGGAGACATGGAATTGAGTAGACGCATATGCTGCGTCGCACACGCTTGAGGGGTTAAGACTGGTTGGGAGAACATAACCGCGAAAATCACTTGATGAGACCTGAAGCTTAAGTTGATAAGAACGGTGACACTTCACACAAACACTAACTTCACTTGTCGCTGTTTAAGACTGGTTGGGAGAACATCCTGCTTGGTCCTTTACAAATTTCGAATAAGAGCTGTGGAGAGGGAAGTTAACCTGGGAGGAAGAGGGGGAGGGGTGGAGGGGGGGGGATAGTCTGACGCAAAACTAATGTTTCATAACTAATACACACCTGGGGAGTGTTGCAACGGATACTTGTGTTTCATCATTCATGCTGGGAGTGTGGTCTAGGGGGAGTTTCGATACGTCAACTTGTGGTTTTCATGAGTCACGCAAACACCTGGGGAGCGTTGCAACGGATACTTGTGTTTCATCATTCAAGCTGGGAGTGTGGTCAAGGGGGAAGTTAGATACGTCAACTTGTGGTTTTCATGAGTCATGCACACCTAGGGAACCTTGCAACGGATACTTGTGTTTCATCATTCAAGCTGGGAGTGTGGTCAAGGGGGAAGTTCGATATGTCAACTTGTGGTTTTCTTGAGTCATACACACCTAGGGAACCTTGCAACGGATACTTGTGTTTCATCATTCAAGCTGGGAGTGTGGTCCAGGGGGAAGTTAGATACGTCAACTTGTGGTTTTCTTGAGTCATACACACACCGGGAGTGTGGTCAAGGGGGAAATTCGATACGTCAACTTGCGGTTTTCATGAGTCACGCACACCTGGGGAGTGTGGTCAAGGGGGAGTTGCGCAACTGCGCCAGAAGGAAGATTTTCCCTCTACTTCAATCCACTTACTCTCACTATCAACAATAACTAGGAAATATTTTTTTTGCATAACAAAAAAATCAACATGTAGCCTGCCCCAAATATCAACCCTGGGCCATGATGCCTTTTGTGAACAGTCTGGTTGAACGTTTATAATTTGGCATGCTTCACAATTTTTCACCTTCTCTTCAATATCCCTGTTTATATTTGGCCACCAGCATAATGAACGAGCAAGAGACTTCATTCTTACCATTCCTGGGTGTGACCCATGCAATAAATTCAGCATGTCGTTTTGCAATATGAGAGGTATGATCACCTTTGAACCCATTAATAAACATCCATTTTCAATGGAGATATCATACCTTTGTCTGAAAAATGGAACAATTGCTGGCTCTTTGACAAAATTTGGCCATCCGTGCTTCGTCAAATCCATTACCTTTGACAATACCACATCCTTTTCAGTTTCAGTGAATACCTCCACATAAGTCAGCGGAAACTTTACAGGCAAAACACTAAATACATATTCCACTACATTCTCCTCAGGTACTGGTAATCGAGATAAGGCATCCGCAGGACAGAGCAAGGCTGGCTTACGATATTCAATTTTATACATATATGCTGATAGTACAATGGGCCATCTCTGCAACCTAGCAGCAGCAACAGTAGGCACCCCCCTTTGTCTGGTGCAAAAATGTGCCGTAGGGGTTGGTGGTCACTCACTAAGGTGAAGTGTTGCCCATACAAATACTTTTGGAAATGCTTCACGGCAAAAACCAATGCCAATGCCTCTCTGTCTAACTGGGAGTAATTTTGTTGAGCACAAGATAGTGTACTGGATGCAAAAATCACTGGTTTCTCAACCCCATCAATCAAGTGACTCAGCACGGCACCCATACCATACGGTGATGCATCCGCTGACACCACAAGGGGGTAGTTAGGGTTGTAATGCACCAACAATGGATGGCCCAATAAAAGTTTCTTACATTTACTAAAAGCTTGGTTGCATTCAAAAGTCCATTCCCAAGGCGCATTTTTCTTCACAAGATCATCATACAGGGGTTTTAGTAGACTTGAAAGGTTAGGCAGGAAGCGGTGATAAAAATTTAACATTCCAACAAAGGATCTCACTTGTGACACATCTTGGGGAACTTTAGCCTCCAGTATGGCCTTAATTTTGTGTGCTATTGGGCACACTCCTTTTGAAATTACGGTATGGCCTAAATAGTCCACTGACTCACAAAACCATTTCCATTTATTCATGTTCACCCTCACATTGTATTCATTTAGCCTGTTCAGCACCATTTCCACCCTTTGTTGGCAATCTTTTAAATCCTTATGCCAGCTCTCCAGAATTCCTCTGTGCCAGCTCCAAATCGGTGGCGATGATACATGACTGTTCAAATGTTAATTTACTCTCCAAAAGTAATCTCTGTCTGATAACCGCTGATTCCAACCCACAAACAAGCCTATCCCTCAACTCATCGTTCAAAAAATCTCCGAAATCACAAAACTCTGCATGTTTCTTTAGGGCAATGATGAACTCCTTTACATTTTCACTAGTCTGTTGTGAACGGGTATGAAAATTGTACCGTTCCGCAATAGTCAATCGTTTAGGTGCATAATGAGCCGTAAGAACAGACACTAGTTCCTCAAATGACTGTTCCGGTGGCTTTTTTGGGAACAGCATGTTTTTCAACAGCGTGTATGTTGATGCCCCACAAAATGTTATAAACATCGGAACCTTCACTTCCTTTTCCGTTATCCCGTTTTGTAAAAAATACTGCTCAAAACGTTTGGCATACGATACAAAATCTTCCTCGTCTGGGCTAAAAGGGTCCATGCGTCCGATTAGGGCGGTTTTTACCAGAGGGTTCGCCATGGTATCTGATCACCGGTTAAGTACTCCGCAACACACACAATGGATATTTACTGAATCATCGCTCGTTGTTGGAGTGTGTGATTTTTATTAACATTGCATTCATGTTTTTGTTGTATTGCGTTCATAGTATATTATTGGTTGTTTATGTTATGTATGTATCTATGTGTATCTATGTACTTTTGTGTCTTAATATATGTCGATTACAAACGAAAGATGTAGTTAAGAAATTATATTCAATTAAGTATTACAATAGGTTATAGGCCCAGAACACCCTAAAACCGTGCAAAGTAAGTGAGAAGTTACGAAAGATAAGAAATTTTAGACGACAAAGAGTAAGATACCGAAGTCTAGATGGCCGCTGAAGAGACGAGGGAATCAAAGGTGCTTTTGAATGCCGATGGTTCTAACTACTACCCGTGGTCAAAGAGACTTGAGGCCAAACTGATTGACAAAAATTGTTGGAATGCTATCGACCCGGGGTTTGGTGACGTGGTTCACGACACCGACGATGAAGATGAGGCGATAGGCAATCTCAATGCTGAGCAACTAAGAATCAACCGAAAGGCACGTGGTATCATATTTGATGCTTTGAACAGCTCCACAATTTATGATGTCGGTGAATTTAAGCTCGCGAAGAAAGCATGGGACACGCTATGCCAAATGTACGGGGAGTTTGGCATTATTCACACAATGCTATTCTTCAAGCAAATGGCGAGGTTAGATAAGACGGCTGGTATGTCCATGCCCAAGTACATATCGACGATGCATGAGCTAATCCAAAAGGTGAGAATGGGAGGAATTCCTATCGACGATCGGTGCTTTGCGGCATTTCTTCTAATGGGGCTACCATTGTCCGAGTATGACTCGTTCGTGAGATCATTTGAAGGGAACATTGGCGAACTTACGTCCAGGAATGTCAAAGGAAGGCTTCTAATGGAAGAAAGGAGGTCAAAGCTGGTGGCGCCGTCCTCAAGCACGGAGGACACAATAGCCCTGAAGTTGACATCCAATCAGAAAAATAGTAGGCAAGACGGTGGTAAGTACAAGCACGACAATCAAGGTGGCAACAGTTCCCAAAGTAAATGGAAAGGAGAACACAGCCTAAGTCAGATGAAGTGCTACTCATGCAAGGGACTTGGTCACGTGGCAAGGCAGTGTCCTGTGTGGCTTGCTTTCAAGGAGCAACAGACGAAGAAAGACGCCAATGGCAAAGCATCAGTGGCAAGCTGTAATGAGCGAGACGAGAAAGTGGAAGCCGTACTCCTCTGCGTTGAGGGTGATGCCCATGCATATGTAAGCAGAGGATCAGAGGGAAAATGGTTTGTCGACTCTGGAGCTTCTGACCACATGTGCAGCGATATAAATGCATTTAAGGAGCTAGACATATCAAGAAAGGGATCCGTGAAAATTGGTGATGGATTCAAGTTACATGTTGAAGGTGTCGGCACTGTTGAGGTGAAATCAGAGAGGACAATCATCTTGACTGAAGTTATGTATGTGCCTAAGCTCTACTGCAATCTACTATCCGTGTACCGACTGACAGAGAAAGGTGGAAAAATCATTTTTGAAGGAAGAACTGCCATAGCGATGATGGAGGGGAAGACCATATTCCGGGCATTGAAGGTTAAGAAAATGTATGTTATGGAAGTAAACATACCAACGAGGCAAGAAAACGCACTCCCTTCTGTCGCACTGCAAGCAAAGTCCATGGAAACGTGGCACAAGAGGCTCGGTCATGCAAGTAAGGACACGATAAGCAAGATTCATGTGCTGAGTGGAATAAAGAAAGAAGACAGCGACAGATGCGAAGTATGTGTCCAGTGGAAGTTGACAAGGAAGCCTTTCCCTGTGAGCAACTCAAGAGCGAGCAGGCCTCTCGAGTTGGTTCACACTGACTTGATGGGAAAGTTTGACCCACCATCATGCGGAGGAGCACAGTACGTCATTATGTTCACAGATGACTACTCAAGACATGTGTCGGTGATAACCATGAAGACCAAGGACGAGGTATTGGCGAAGCTGCGCAAGTACAAGACAAAGATGGAGGCCCTATCTGGCAAAAGGCTAGCAAAAATCAGGTCGGATTTTGGGGCAGAGTATGTAAATGCGGAGCTCGAACAATATCTGGACCAGCATGCCATTATCCATGAGAAGAGCGTGCCATATTGCAAATAGCAAAATGGAAGAGGGGAAAGGCAGAACCAAACCGTGTGTGAGATGGCAAGGTGCATGCTAGCTGAATCCGGAGCTGAGAAGAGAATGTGGGCAGAGGCAATGTCCACAGCTGCTTACAACAGGAACAGAACTCCCAGCAGAGCCATAGGGTTCCAGATCCCCTTAGAGCTGATAACCAAGTTACCTCTGACACTAGAAGATTATGAGCGCATAAGGTCGTTTGGATGTAGAGTTCAAGCCATGAGGGAAGTACGTGGGAAACTTGACAACAAGGCTATAGAGTGTGTCATGATTGGCTATGAAGAAAACACTAAGGATGGGTATCGCTTATTCAACCTTGAAACAAGCAAGGTCATTATAAGGAGGGATGCTGTTTTTCATGAAAGACAATTTCCATGGAAGGCGACCCAAGAAAGTGCTGTCAAGAAAATCAATCATTGCCCTGAATTGCTTGGCACCGACTCTGAATAAAGTGAAGAGGAGAGTATATCACAGGATGACTTAAGAAACCAAGAGGACCCTGTGATTCATCGCATCCCTGAGCTACCTGATGACCAGCATGAATTAGAAGTGGAGGAAGTGGCACCCCAAGTGCCAAGGCGGTCACAAAGAAGACCAAAACCGAAGAAATGTGCATGTGAAGATGATAACTGCAGTGATAAGTCATGCTTAATTTGTTCAACGTTTGCAGCAGCATCAGCCTTCAAATGCAATGAGGAAGAACCTTTGAGTTTGAAGGAAGTCAAGGCTAGTGTGAGCAAGTCAAAGTGGAAAGCAGCCATGGATGAAGAACTTGCAAGACTCAAGGAGCTTAACACATGGGAGGTTGTACCCAGACCTCAGGGGAAGACTGTTATCGGATCCACTTGGAAATTCAAAATCAAGACCGACTCAAGTGGAAACCCAAAAAAATACAAGGCTAGACTAGTGGCTCAAGGGTTCGCACAGAGATATGGCATCGATTACCATAAGACATACTCACCCGTAGTGAAGAGAAAAACAAGGTTGATGTTAGCTTTGGGTACTGAGAAGGGTTGGAGGTGTGAACATGTTGATGTCGTATCAGCATACATCAACAGCGACATAAAGGAAGAAATATACATTGAACAACCAGAAGAGTTTGATGTGGACAAGCCACGTTCCATGGTGTGCAAACTAATGAAATGTTTGTACGGTCTCAAACAATCTGGGATGGAATGGTACAAGAACATCAGAGGAATTCTCATTGCTATGGGATTCAAATCATCACATGCAGATCCATGTTTATTCATTGACCATGAAACCAAGGTTTACGTGGGATTATATGTGGATGACCTGGCAATTTGGGTGGAGAAAGAGGATGATCTTAAAAAGTTTAAAGAAAATCTCAACAACAATGTAGAGATAAGAGAGCTTGGAGAGATCTCAGACTTCCTATCACTCCGTATACTGAGACTTGGTGACCATTGCATGAGTATTGACCAATGTGCTTACATTGAAAAGATCCTGTATGAGTTTGGACTGACTGACTCAAAAGGGACTGCTTGTCCATTAAGCGAAAACTTGTTTAATGACAAAGGAGACGAAGATTGTGATGCTGACCAAGACAAACACAGGAGGGCCATTGGTATGCTGCTGTACGTGGCAAATGGCACCAGACCGGATCTAAGTTTTGCTGTGAGCTACCTAAGCCAGTTCCTGTCAGCACCTAAGAAAAGACATGAGGCCACGGTCAAGCACCTGATGAGATACCTCAAGCATACTCGAGATTACTGTCTTGTCTACAGAAAATCAGGAAGTCAAATTGTTTTGTACTCTGATGCTGATTTTGCCAACAACAAAGCTGATAGAAAGTCCTTCAGTGGTTTGGTGGTACCGCTAGCTGGTGGTCCTATTGAGTGGAGGTGCAAAAAGCAAACAGTTGTTGCTACATCTACCAAGCATGCAGAGTATGTGGCAATGGCTGTCGCTGCCCAAGAGTGCCTGTGGCTGAAGAATGCTCTACATGATGTCGGGGCTGGTGAGAAGTGTTCCCAGCCCTGTATATTTGCTGACAACATCGGTGCCCTATCCCTGGCTGAAAAGGATGAGGTCGATGAGAGGTCCAAGGCAATAGACATAAAGTACCACTTCATCAAGGACTGCGTCAAGAGAGGACTGATGAAGGTGCAGTATGTCATGTCCCGCGACAACCTAGCTGACCTACTTACCAAGTCCCTGACCGGCAGGAAGACTCAAGAATTATCAGTAAGGATCGGGTTAACTGTTCCCTAAGTAAGACGATGATTTTTGTTTTATAAGTTTTCATGGTACGACATAATTTTTTTGCTTCTGTTAATTTAATTTTTGTTAATGGGGACCATGAACATAAGTGTTGATAATGTGTTTGATTCAATAAAATCAAGGGGAAGTTTTGGAGTGTGTGATTTGATTCAATAAAAATCAAGGGGAAGTGTTGGAGTGTGTGATTTTTATTATCATTGCATTCATGTTTTTGTTGTATTGCGTTCATAGTATATTATTGGTTGTTTATGTTATGTATGTATCTATGTGTATCTATGTACTTTTGTGTCTTAATATATGTCGATTACAAACGAAAGATGTAGTTGAGAAATTATATTCAATTAAGTATTACAATACTCGTCACCACTTGTTACATATTTACCCGCAGTACTGCTTTCCAATTAATACTCAGATGTCTCAGGATTTAACAATTTATTATGCATCCACGATACACACATACATCCAGCCCATGTGACCACACATACACTTCACATCACTCCCACTAGGGGATGCCACATGACTTCATGGACAACAGACTGTTGAAATACATATACACCACAGCCACGTTATCTGGCATTTCAATGAAGGCGAGTCCTGGACAATGTTTGCATCCCGACTGCATGCATTCTCTTGATGTCTGGTCACGAACGACCTGGCTAATAAACTGACTAAACTCGGTATGAATAGGCAAGCCCTTCTGGTGCAGAGTAAGCTACAAGAAATTAATTTATTCATGAACAATACATGTGCAAACACAATGGGGAGTGTCCTCTCTTAGCAGGACATGCGGTGGCCCCAGCCTGGCAAACATTGCAAATCCTATTGGAAGCCAGGGGTTTTCCTCACGAAATATCGTGTGAGCCTCTTACAATGACATCACGAGATACCAAATAGGTATAAGTTCTGCGACCCCATCCACCTGTACTTTCTGACAGTCTCTCTTCTCTGGACATTGGAAAGATATAGTGTCACTATTATAAAATTCGTTGACAGCGTCCCAGACCTCTGTGGATACTTGGGCTGTCCTGCGAACCGGTTGGATTGGGGAGGGGCGTTCTTGACCACGAGACCATTATTCCGGGCGATCTCAACGATGAGCTCCTTCCTCTTGCGTGGCGATGCTGGCAGCGCATTCAAAACATGCTCGATGCACTTACCCCGGTACTGACGGCTTGCAATGGTCCTCGCAGAAGTTCCAGATCCTACTTTCACCAATGGAAACAAACAGTTAATAATAAACATGGACACATTATCAATAATCTTGTTAGATGGCGAACAGCTTCCCGAAATTCCTGAAGTCGAGGGGTGGTCTCTTGGTGCTGCTCTCAACGTGCTCTCTGGTGCTTGTTGTTTTGTTGCCGTATGACACGTGATGAAAAAGTGGCACGACGATCTCGTTGCTGCTCTCTATTATTCCTTTTCAATTCATCGTATTCCCCACTTTGATTTTTCCTCTCACGATACACACGATTCCTCTCTGCTCCCATCTTTGCCATCTTGACCAATCCTGGTGTATGCCATATGTTCCGGTGGCAGATCTAAGCAATCCTACCACTCTGATGCACCATTTTCACAACACTCAAACGTAGTGACGTATCAACCCTATATGCTTTCCAACAAAAATGGAGGTTACAGTGGTAAGCCAGAAGCCGAAGTCAACAATTGACAAACAAAATAAAATGTTCCGCTGTGTAAACAAATAGTTTAGCAAAGAGAATATAACTGATATAACATTAATACTTGAGGAACATATTATTCTAGGAATTTAGTGCAGCAGTCAGGGGCAGTGAAGCACACATGCCAAAATTTGAAACTTAGGGTGTCACAAAAAGCTAAAATGTCAGTCAGTGATGGGACTTAGGAGCAAAAATGGTGAATACTGGGGAAATTTTATTTCCGATCCTTTATCCTTGGGATGGTCTTGATTTGGATACAGAACCATTTTTCTCTCGCATCTCTCATTTGCTGTGAGCGGGAAAAAATGTATGTCACTTGTCACTGACTGGCACCAAAACGACACACTTGTGTTACGTCCCTCTGCGTGAGCATGCAACTTCCAATTTTTGATGCAATGGGTTGGTAAGTCACGGTCATGATTGGGGAGGATGGTTTACTCAAAATTTTCATATAAAAATCATATCTTAGTAGTGAAATCTGCTCTAATAGAGAGGCTCTGTAAACGGCATCATTTGCACATTTTGATACAAAAGCTCAACTTCCACAGTGTTTTTGTAAAAAATGGTATGAATAAAGGAAGAAACAAGTATGGAACATGAAACTTTGGAATATTAACTCCATATAAGGACTTTGAACGGTTAATTTATCTCAAATTTAATGTTTGAACCCCAGTATGACAGGTATGTAGAAATGCTCTTAAAGGTTAATAACATTGCAAAATAAATATATACATATTGAGGAAGACTTCTCGGGTCTTCTACCGGGATAAGTTTTTTACTGCCCACGTTTCAGAGTCCATGTTGTACTCCATTCTCAAGGCGAATGATGATGTTTACGAAGGCTTCAACCGTCACCATTGTTGAGCGTGGTCATGGGCTGGCCATTACGATTTGAATACTCCAAAAGTTTTAATAATGGCTTCCAGGCACCGCTAAGGGAAAAGCCATGGTCTTGGTTGAAATTCATTCTTTCCAATCAAATTTCAATGGCCTCCTTAATAATTCTATCCCAATAACCATGGGAGCAGGCGAGCACTTAAGTTTCATGGAAATGGATGGAGTGGTCCATGGTTATGCTATGTTCAGCAATAGTGGATTTTTCAATATGTGCCAGGCGTTGATGTCGTTGGTGCTCCTTTGCCCTGGTCTCCTGGTCCTACTTGTTTCTCCAATATACACTTTGCTGCATTCACAAGGCACTTGGTAGAAGCCTGGTGTCTTAAGGCTGATAGTCTTTTGCTCGGATGATGAAATCCCGGATTAATAATAATAATAAATTTATTCATCCAAGAGACACAATACACAGTAATAATACTGGCAAGTGCATAGGACATGTCAAATACAAGTAATAATACGGAGTTAAAAAAAATAAAACATTACAAGTTCAAGAATTCTTTGACGCTATAAAAACACTTGAGAGTCAGGTATTCACGTACCATTTTCTTAAATATTGGTACTCCCTCTTCTTTTTTAATACATTCAGGTAGGTTATTGTATCGTTTGATACACATAGACCTTGGACCATTTGATGCCATGGATAAATTGCTTGGCTTAACATGTAAGTGGTTAGTGGTTAGTGATTTTTTGGGGTGGCATGTGAATCATCTCGATCTTGTGCTTGGCAAGTATTCTAGATATTTTACCAGAAAACATGGCCTCATAAGGTAAGCTGGCTCTTGCAAGAGGTTTCTTTTTTCTCTTCCTGCGTATTTGGTGCCCGTTGGTCAAAATAATTTTTAAGTTCCAACGATATTTCATGTCCGCTATTTATAGCGGACATGAAATATATAGATATATCCATTTTCGAGGAAGGTCCTGCGCAGGTGGTTTCCATGAAACTTAAGTGCTCGCCTACTCCTAAGGCTATTGGGATAGAATTATTAAGGAGGCCATTGAAATTTGATTGGAAAGAATGAATTTCAACCGAGACCATGGCTTTTCCCTTAGCGGTGTATGGAAGCCGTTATTAAAACTTTTGGCGTATTCAAACCGTAATGGCCAGCCCTTGACCACGCGCAACAATGGTGATGGTTGAAGCCTTCGTAAACATCATCATTTGCCTTGAGAATGGAGTATGGCTTATTTTTTGACTAGGAGAAACTATAGGAAGGCAATCAGAGACGCGAAGTTGACCGCAAATGCAGAGTTTATAAGAAATGCTGATAATCAATGTAAGGCAGCATGGGAAGTAATAAAAAGAGAGGAAGGGGGAGGGAGAACCATAAGTAATTATGCTTTCTCTGCAGAAGATTTTAAGGTTCATTGTATAAATTCTGTGGGTAATAATGTAGCTAACAGGGGGATCACAAATGTATCTGTGGAAGACCTCATGAGGGAAAGTACTAGAAACAAGAACGTTTTTGCCTGGGAGTTTGTCACTAGTCTGGAAGTTATAAAAATTGTGAAAAACATGAAAAACTCAGGGAGCAAAGACATTTTTGACCTCTCCAATAATCTGATCAAAGTCATAATAATTTATATTGCAGAACCTTTAGCTAATTGCATTAACTCATGCCTATCTCAAGGTAAATTTCCAATGTGTTTGAAGACCTCTAAAGTTATCCCAGTCTTTAAAAATGGTTATAGGAGCTGTATGAAGAACTATAGGCCCATATCAGTAGTTCCCATCTTCTCAAAAATAATAGAAACTATTATGAAAAAACAGCTCTTTAAATTCCTGGAAAGCAATAAAATCATCTCATCTTCACAATTTGGTTTTCGAGAGGCCAGGTCTACTGTTGATGCAGTTGATGAACTGGTAACCCATATCACCGATGCATTAGAAAAGGGAGAGGATACAGAATTAATATTATGTTATTTAACACATTCCGTGTGGCAGAAAAAATTTGTGGTGTTCCTGGTGACGGAAATTTTTTATTTTAATTTTCAACAGGTTTTGGTATGTAAAGGATGCCTTGATATCGATAACTGCCAATAACACCCGGGAAATATTTTTTTTTAAACTTTTTTTCATGACCTCTTAAGATGTCATCCGTCACGGCGAAAAAATGGGCTTATGCAACCAGCACTACACAATTACCCGCAAATATTATTATTCTTTTTGCGACAAACCCTTGCGTTAGTTCTAAATTTAATTTGCTAACATTAAAGAATAACTAAAACTGCATTTAATTTACACTTTTTTATTGTTATTATTCTTGAAATATCTTGTCTTTTATGCACATCGAACACAAAATCTAATAAATATATTTATCGGAAAGTTCCGGTCTATCTGGTTCCCTACCGCGAACTTCAATTTATTGTCCGAATAAGTGTAAGTTCACGCTTGAAAGACCGGATCTTTCCAAAGAAATACTCCGCGGAAGCGATAACAAGGACATGAACATATTATTCATCGAGGAAATTACAATTTTGCTTCAATTTTTAGATTAAAATAATTTTCTGTTAACTTTGTTTGCATGGCAATTACAATGTTTTTTTTAAAGTAAACCATTACAATTGTTTAATTTTTAACGTTTTATTCAAGTTTAAAGTAAAATACAACATTGAAAAATTGATAAATATAGTATTGAGAAATTACAGTAAAAATATGCAACGGGATAATTTTTGCATTTACATATAAAAATACACATTTAGTATTTATTGAGCTTCTTCACATGGTATTCAATAAAGCAGGGACGAAGACATAATCCTGGCTCATCAGGACAATCTGGGCAGAAGGTGGTGATGGTCTTCCTGATTCCATTTGTATGACAAACGCGGCACCTCTTTTGTTTCCGTCTATTCCCGCCCTCGACGGGAAGGAAGTCGGGAAAATGAGATTCGGGTGGCTTTGGTTTAGACGGACGTGAAGTAGGGGCTGTTTATGCTCCAAGTAGGGAGCGTATTAGCTCTATTCGGAACTTGTACAGTGTTTTTTTGTGTCCGCTATATTTTTGATACAGTAAGTAACTGTTTACAACTATCAACTGAAAGATGTGGATTGCTAGTTTCCTATACCACTTGAACGATTTATGCTCACAGGGGTAATATGCTAACATTTGATCGCCGTGGTCAATGCCTCTCATATATTTATTGTACTTAACAACCGGTTCCGGTTTCAATTTCATGATCCCTTTTCTGTTCGTACCTCGAGCAACTGGCTGCCAAATTCAGAGGTAATTACCAAAACGCCCCGTTTGTCTCTCCATTTCAAGACGCAAATGCCGTCATGACTCCATCGCTCTACAATTTCACCCTGTTTAATTCTTTGGGATACAATTTCCTTGGGATTTCCTACTCTGTTTGCCCGTAATGTCCCCGTGCAATATGTTTTCTTTTCCAGGAGTTCTCTAGCCATTTGCACACTGTTGTAATAATTGTCTAAATAAATAGAATGGCCAAAACCCTCTCGGCCCTCAAGAAGTTTATGCACTACATTTCTTACGTGCCCCTGCCCTCCTACTTCCTTATCTGCCGACCCAGAGTAAATTAGCATTCGCATTACTATTCCGGATGGTTCCGTTAACATATAAATTTTTATGCCGTACTTATGGCGTTTTCCTTTCATGTACTGACGGAAAACCAGACGACCTCTCCATAAAACCATTGATTCATCCAATGATAATTCTTTTGCAGGGGAATAAATGGCATGCATTATATCTTGAGAATGGTTAATCAATGGCCTTATTTTATACAGTTTATCCTCTGGACGAGGCTCATTTTGTGCAGGATTTCTTTCGAAATGAAGCGTTTGCAAAATTCCAAGAAACCTATCCCGAGGCATGTACATACCGTGAAAAGCAAGTTAAATTGAATAAATCATCCTTTTTCCAGTAATCCTGAATTCTATTCAGCCTAATTGTTCCCATATGAAACAACAAACCAAGGAACATTTCAAATTCTTCTTTCGGCATATGTTTCCAGTCGGCTATTCTGGCATGTGGCGAAACATTCGCCGATAGAAGGGTCTCGGCCTGCCTGTTTGTCTCTAACACTAAGAGATCGTAAAATGCCTCGTTGGCTATGAGGTCAAAATAATGGCGTGGGTGATCCCCGGCTGGGAATTCCCTCAACCCGCGACACCCAGTGAATGGTATGCGTGTGATAGCAGGTTGCTCATTACTCCAAATTTCAGAAAGCCTTACGGCACCTGAGGGGTTGGGTGCCATGGTTTCAACGGTGGTTAAAGTTGTAGAAATATTGGTCCTGTCATGTTCAGAATCTCCAAGGTCCTCATCCTCGCTATCTTCTTCGCTGTCACTATCTTCAGTATGGAAATATTCAGCGCTATCCTCCCATGACTCGTCATCTTCTCCCGAAGAATCCGTCTCAAAAAGCAGCCTCCTCAGGTCGTCCTCGGTCATTCTATTAGGTTGGGCTCGCGAAGGATCATTCTTTGAACATCCTAATTATTAACAGAAAAAATTATCTTATTATTGGGAAAAACTAGAAAATATAACAAGTTTAAAATAAAATAAGTTTTCGAAAATACAACTTTATTGAAACTCACCGGAGACAGATGGTCCTGCTTCCATTTCAGTTTTCCTGCTATAATATTCATCTTCTTCCGCCTTCCTCTTTTTCCTATTCCCAGTTCCTAAGTATGCAAATATAAATGCAATGTTTAGATATTTATCTTTAGAAATTGAATATGAACGAATGTGTGGTGAGTACTTACCAGAAGTACACACGGTGGTGGTGGTATCTTCTGTAGGGGAAGTATATTTCTTTCTGTGCATTTCAAAGGTGTACAATTAAAAAAAACAAGATGTTACGGTCACACGTATTCAGATGAACTCTGAGCTGAAGTGAAGAATCGCAATATGGTATGGTAAAACGGAACACCATTAGTGACTAAAATTTGAGTGAAGTGTGTGCTGTTAGAGATTGCCCTACGCGCAATAGTTGCGCTCCGAAGCTCACTGCGTCTCACCCGTATACTGTCTTGCCCCAGACTCCCGAGTCTACGCTCTTCCCGCGAAGACCCCTCTTTCCCTGCTATCCTGCGACCATATCACCGACTTATCTGCAGCTCTTCAAAGTCAATATCACTCATATCTTTAATAAACCCAGCACAGTTATCTTAATGATTCAGATGAGCTGGTACCGCTTGAGTCCGCAGCTTCCCACAGGCGACTGCCCACTCCTATCTTAATGATACCTTATCATAATGATTCATAACCACCACGGGCCATCCATTAGAAGGGAACAACCATGGTCGTAGTTCAATGAGATATTCCCTTACAGTGCTTTATTTTGTCTGTGGAAGAAAATGTGGGGAAATGAATGCTGTCGGACTACAGGGTGGTAATGAAGCAATGTTACAACCTCTGGGGGTAAGCTCTGGAGTAGAGCATTTTCCGGACAAGTTGTGATATGAATACCTTATAGGACTGAAGGGTAGGGTTAAGGTAAGCAAGGTATATGAAACAATACAAGACCCTAAGGGGAAGCTCACATTATCATGTGTTGCGAACTTCACATATTCACCGGATAGTTAATTTTGTGCCGCGTGGCAACGGAGAAGTGAGGATAATGTAGCCATCTTGAAGCAAGAAAAAAACTCACTTTGAAACAAACATTGACCAGGTAAAAAAACCTATGATTGCCACCCTGCCCGTCGCAATATCGTGATACAAAAGTCACATAATAATAACAATGAAATTCGACAAATATTACATAAAATTCCCCAGAGCATAACACACAACATTGAAAAACTGAGAAAAAATAGTATAAGAAAAAAATATAGTGGATATAAAAAAAATCTTTAAATTCAGGAACGGCAGTGTCCAATAGAAAGAACGGGTTGCAATTGGTTAACGTGCGTCAAAAAAAGGCATTCTGGTTCAATACCGGTCGCGAAAAAAATTAATAAAACGTTATACCACGGATGACATCTTAAGATGTCACCCGCCACCTATGGGAGAAACTCATGACATCTTAAGATGTCACCCGCACTGAATGTGTTAAGCAAAGCTTTTGATTGTGTTAAGCATGAAAACATAAGTTATAAACTGGAATATTATGGTGTTAGGGGTAACGAATTAAAAATGTTTGAATCATACCTCTGTAATCGTGGACAAATTGCCTTTGTGAATGCTGAGAGCTCAAGTAGGAGTGAGGTTCTCTGCGGTGTCCCCCAAGGATCAGTCCTGGGTCCTGTGCTCTTTTTAATTATGATGAATGATTTTGATATAAATGTTGTAGGTAATTCCTTAATATATGCTGATGATGTCACCCTATTCAATGCGGATAAAGAGACTGAAGTTCTGAAAGCTCAAGCCATGCAGGCATATAATGATGCAGTAGCTTGGTTTACAGCAAATTCATTTGTAATGAATGAGGCAAAAACGCAGTCTCTATTGGTAAGCCTTAAAAATGCATGCATGGAAACGTCAATGAAATTATTGGGTTTCCATATCGATTTCAGGTTGACATGGGATGTACATATAGCCTCTATTTGTGACTCCTTAACTAAGACAGTATATCTTTTTCGAATACTCAAGAATATATTGCCTAAAGAATATCTTCGATGTATGTATTTTGCACTCTTCCAAAACAGGCTGCTCTATGGTATTCATCTGTGGGGCAATGGCAATAAGATAGGAAATGTACTACGACTACAGAAAAGGGTGGTCAGGATTTTGGCTGGTGCCAAAGTAGATGATCACTGTAAGCCGCTGTTCATTAAGGAACATATTATGACTGTGATTAATTTGTACTTTTTTAAAGAACTGGTTTGTGCAAAAACAAACATTATTAACTGTAGCATGAGGAAGGATATTCATAATTACAATACTAGAACTAGACATTGTATTGGCATTCCATATTGTAGACTAAAGAAATCAACAGACCAGCACCATATACTGGGTGCAAGGTTGTACAATAAATTGTCATTTGTGCTTCAAAATGAACCTATGGTGAGATATAAGAGAAGGTTGAATGATTGGCTGGTGTGTAATCCATTTTATAATCTGAAAGAGGCCCTGGAACTGAAGCTGTGGGTTTAGAAAACTGTACACAATGTATATGTAGTGTGCTACAAATTCTATGTATCTCCGTGACAAGGTCTATAGCAGTTGTAATGCTCTGAGTGTGACCAATAAAGTATTATTATTATTATTATGAGACGGAGTCTGAAATGTCAGCAGTAAAAAACTTATCCCGGTGGAAGACCCGAGAAGAGTTCCTCAATATAATTCGCTGGGAAAAATCTAAATTCTACTTCATTGCAAAATAAGTCGAGAAAATATCATAACTTCATAATGCCTTCTTTTATTTAGGATTATGGAGGCTCCCCTACACTTTTTGGAGTGGCTTCAGTTATCAACCACATCTCTGAGATATTTGCCTACTTCTTCAGCTTCAGACTGATCACTCAAATTGGCCATGTCAAAGTAAGTAAAGGTGCATTGTTGTATGTACTTTCAGCATTTTTCTCACTGATGTTAAGTATGATATCCTGGATAAGCAGAACCCTTGAGTCAAAACAATGAAATTAATAGATACCTACTTACAATCATATAATTATGATATAATGACTTCAAGTCCAATGTCTATGATAAGAATTCTCTTACAGGTCTTATGCCTTGGTTTGGTTGGAAATGTCATAAGATTCTTGTATATTTCTTGGCTGAAAAATCCTTGGTGGGTACTGCCATTTGAATTTATGCAAGGTAAGTCAATTTTTCTTAGTTACTATTTAAACTTTCAGTGAAATTTTTTCCAGCTAATTTGTTTCACTTAAATGCTTTTTTGTATTAAACACCTTAAATCCTTATCAGTGGCATATGGACGGGGGAGTTAAGGGTTTAAACCCCCCCCCCCCCAAACATGTTTACCTGAATTCGTTTTTTGTTCATTTACCTGAACTAGCGTTTAGAATGTTGCTTATTGGGCTGAAAAATATAGTTGAATTGTCTTCAGGAAAAGAGAATGTTAATTTAATGATTGTTTTAGTGATTAATAATCTAAATATAATTTTATGATGATGCACATAAATATTAAAGAAACCGCCCCCAAGAAGTCAATCCTGTGTACGCTACTGGTCCTTATCTATGTATTGTGATAACCGGGGATTGATAAGGCAAATAACACAACCAGCAGCTGCTTGTACAACTCTCTCTTTAATGACCGCTCGACCAAACACTGTACACACGGGGCACTGCCCGCTCTCCATTCATTTGTTACAACATCTTTCCCCTGTAAGCAACAACCGCAAACCGCACAACAAATATATAATACTGCAAGCAATTGATAAAATAAATATAATAAGTAATTTAAATGGATGATAAATAACAACAAATATTACAAATAAATAAATAACCAACAAATTTTTAATAAATCTAAGCTTCAAACAACCGAGTCCTGCTTATCACTCTTCCAGACCTTGTTTGGTACCGATCCAGTTCTTTTAAAAACAATTCTTCTGGATCTTGGTTACCTTCCACCAGTGGACTTTCACTGTTGGACTTAGTCGCCAACTGACGAGGGGAAATGTGAATACTATTTCTCCTGTACTCGCTCCCTCCACAATCTCTCACAAGATAGGAACGAGGTTCAGGAGACTGAGCTACGATTTGATCAGGGCTCCACAAGGAGTTGGGTGATTTTTGAAAAGATACTACATCCCCAACATGGAACCTTTGTTCTGCGTGTACTATCACTTTCAAAAGTCGGTCCACACGGTGAGCGCAACCATCTCCGTGTCGGCTGAAATCGAGCTTCACGTATTGCATACGCGTTCCAAGACTTCTGGGGGCCAATTTTACTGCTACGACTAGCACAACTGGCGTTTATTTTGTACTCGCTGAGATACCTTCGCTTGACCTTCTCCCTCCGATGTCGAACAGCCCAAACAATCCCACCCCCCACTCCCAAAAACATTCGCTGGCGAAAGAACCCATGAAACATTTTCGGGTTTGGGCAGGGATTCATCGGTATTTCTTGTGCGAGGAAGAAGGCGAGAAATTCCCAGACTCTCCTCATGGCATGGGTTGCTGTGGAAAATGCATTTATCCTGTGCATAGGGGACAAATAGTAGCCTCGTTTGCGTGCAGGAAAACTAGTAATTTACAAAGTACCAGTAAATACGTTGCCAAAATCCACTGGTGCAAAATTAGCTCGAAAAATTTTCCCGACAGTTATAAAATAAAGATAATGTTAAGAAATCAGAATTTTTATTTTGCTTGTAATGAAAATAGTTGAGATAGCTATTAAAATTAAATTGGGGAAAGGGCGGAAGACTTCCTCGGTGAAGATCAGCATGACCAAAAGAAAGGGAGCGGGACACGAAACGCAATTCGGGTGATGAGTGTGCTAAATGCTCAAATTTATTTATAGATAAAAGCCACATGTCTCCATTTGCTTCTTAGACTGCTGAAAGACTTATGAAAAAGTGCATAGGACGAGAATAATAAATATTCCTGAAGAAATAGGGAGTACGCTGAAAGTTTAGGCGATTTATTATAAAACCTCTCCGAGATGAAGCGGTATATGTAATGGTAATGAATGACGATTCGGAATGTGCATAGGTTGGAAGAGGATTAAGGCCGAGCCATTTCTTATTTCCATTGATCTTCAATTGCATACTAAGAATTTGGTAATGCATGTATGGAATAGGATAAAATTCGGAAGGAAAGTAGCAGGGAAGCTGTTAATTTTGGTAGATTTGCAGATGGCCATGATTTATGTAGCCAGTCAGCCACGGGACTCAACGTCTATTTCGCAGATGAAAGAATGCGTGATATGTGGGATGTGAATCATATTAAGCGCAGCTAATGAGGTTTTTAAAGTAGTAATATCCAAAAATAAAGGAAAATGAGGAAAATCCGGGGAAACAGTTTATCTTTCCAGGAAGTATTTTGAATGATAGTTGGTATCCTAGCAAGGACATAAGTAGAAGAATTGTACTGACAAAGAAGCATTCGGATAGACTAATGAATAGATGTTATAGACTGAATAACTACGTCATTCAGTAAAGGATAATCTAATGTATGGAGCTCGACGATACTGAGGTTTTTTAGAATTGTCTTTAAAATAGGAATTTTGCTGTTTTCAAGTGGGATGGAGAGAAAAATAAGCGAAAAGTCAAAAGGAGATATAACAGACACAATTTGCACAAATAAAACGTGGTGCTGACTAAGGTGCTATAGATGGGATATTGCTCAACGACGGGAAAGAGGATGTTACGGCATATATCTTAATTAGGGGAACACATGTATTATAATAAATGTGCAAGTATATCCCCGTAGTTGCACAGTTTAATTATAACGATATTTTGTAGAAAATTAAAACACTGTTGAGTAAAGTTTAAAAACCAAAGAATTGATAGTAAACGCAATATCTTATGGCGTCCTGGCTTTTATCATTAATTATTTTCACGGAACGAAGATAATGGTTCTATAAACCGGAGGTTTTGGAAAGCCCCAAGCATACATATTAATTACTAATTCAACGATTTTTCATTTTTTAACCGTCGCAAAATATATTTCTGGGACACGCAGACCGTTGAGAATTTCACAAACACCTAAAAGGACAAATTGACGATGAACAAGGATGAGTAAGTGATGGGAGTCCTTTCATTCTCTGGCAATAGGGAATTGAGATTTATTCACTAATCAGTCCAAATTTCCCTCAAGATCAAGACTAGTGATCAGAATTACCAATTTATTTTTTTAAATAATCTGGACATAATGAAAGGAAACAATCCACGACTGGAAACATTAACGCTAAGCCTATTATTTTTGCCACAAAAATATCAAAACTGTTTGTGACCGAAGTCATTTACCATAGAGTTTTGAAGTATTCTCAGACACTCAATTTTTTTCACAGTATGGCACTGCTCTGACAATAATGCATTCAAACTGGTTGACTTGATGTTGGAAATATTGATTTACTAAACCAAACTATTTTTGCCAAAGGACTAACCGATTTAAACAGTTTATAATCCCAGATCCTCCTATCCTCCACTAGAGCAACTCTTTTTGCGTCAGCGCGCGAGAAAATGTAGCTTTTGGAGTGAAACAATCTACATACTACCCTGCTAGCCACCACATGGGCGTGTGGCAGGGGGTGTTAGGACACTAGCCGTGTGAATATGTAAAGGAGAATGTTATAGGGAGGTGAAAAAGTGAGTCTTGTCCAAAAGAGAATAACAATAGTTTATTAAAATGACATCGAGCGTTTGATGCCTTTCATTTCACAAAATATATTAAGCATAGTCAGCAGGCTAGCGGGGTTTTACAACATCTCCAGAATATGTTGCCACCATAGTGAACATAGCTTCTAGGAAAAAGAGGTTCGCTCAGAGCTGAGTGATGGGTACCTAGTCTTGCTGTGAATGAATCTTTTTATGTTTTTAGTAACCTCCTAAATACAGTCATATGCACATTCGCTTCATTGGTCACAGGTCAATAAAAAATATTTAAGCAAAATTACAGACTCAGAGAAAATTTAAATTGAAACATGCCCTCGGTGTAACGTCGCTCGAAGTTCATTTTTAAATACGCAACGCGAAGCCAAGTCTATTCATTCAACACAGATCATTACTGAAAATGATACTTTATACGATATTACCTAAAAAGGGGCAAAACCCTAATAAAGGATAAAATGAATGCAAAATTATGGCGACTGAGGCTGCAAAACGTGAATTATAATTTATCAGAAATGAATGTGGTTATTTTTTTTAATGAGTCTTCCTTCAGTCGAGATATAACTACATTGATTTCTCGCTCTCAGAGAAGACATACACTCCATTTAAAAATGTCTACAGTGAAACATTACACAAATATAAAAAATAAAATTATTAAGCAACATGAAAGATTTTCTCGTTATTAGAATGAAATATATGCCTATATAAATTAGGCATAAATTATATTTTAATAGAAGTAGTGGTTGAAAATTTAAGTTGGCGTTCATTTTACAGCAAAGATCAATGGGAATGAGTCAAGATTTGATGAGTTCAGAAAGAAAAGTGAATTACTTCATTTAGGATAGTTATTTTCAGGTTATCACCTATGGTAACAAAATCATAAATAAAATGCTCATTCTTCAGAGGACAACTTTAATATTTTGTTACATCTCCATTATTTTCAATTACAGATCGCAATCGTGATTGCATTGACCCAACCATACGTTCTATTACACGGGGACGTCGGCTTAAAGAGTTCCAAACATCCCGTACGTGGGCTTCTAAAGCTTCCTCCGTTCTTTCTCCGTCGTAATGCCACTCTTTTGCCATGATACCCCACACATTCTCAATAGGGGATAGGTCCGGCGAGTTAGCTGGCCAGGGTAAAACGCAAAGTCGAGGATTATCCTCAAAAAATTGCCTTGTGATGTTCACTTTGTGGATCGGACAGTTGTCCTGGACAAAAACCAACTCCTCACTCTCGGGAACGATTTCATCAATGTAAGGCAGCAAATGAGTCCTTAATATCTGAACATAGTCCACAGAATTCATCTTTGTGGGGGTTTTCACTAATGGTCCTGGTCCTGCTGCAGAAATTGCCCCCCAGAAACTCAGGCTGATACGACCAGGATTTTTTGTTCTAATTAAATGCTCCGGGTTATACCTATAAAAGAAATTATCTAAGTGTTACTTCATTTTAAAATTTGGCATCTAACTAATAACTTCACACGTCAAGTCTTAAGAATTATTACCTTGTATTTCTTGGACGCCAAAGTTCAACCTTCCCATCTTGGTTGCTTCGGAATGTTTTTTCATCCGAAAATACAACAAGGTTCCAATAAGATGGGTCAATTTCAATATACATTCTGGCAAAATCTAGTCTGGTTTCTCGCTGGATTTCGGTCATGGAGGGTTTCTTGGCGGTCTTGTGGTGCTTAATTCCGCCCTCTATAACGCGGCGCCTTACCGTGGCGTAGCTGCAGTTAAGATTACTGCTTCTCCTCATCTCTGCAACACCACCGACGGACAATGGATTCTGACGAATAGCCTCCCTTATATCCTCATCTTCTTGACTGTTAGTGCACCTCGGACGTCCACTCTTTGGTTTTGATTCTAATGACTCGTCACCCTCCTCATTTCTCTTAAGCCACTTATACACAGTTTTCCGGTCTACGTTTAGGTGTGCCGCTATTTGTGACACAGTTTTCCCGCTCTCAAAAAATGACACTATTTGCCCCCTCTGGACTGCGCTTAAATGATTATTGCCACGCCGATCCATTTCCTCGATGTTTGAAGAATACTCAAGCCTGCTACTCGCAAGAGTGAAAAACACGTAACTGAGAACCATTCCCTTTTGCATTCTCCACCTACCGTTGCCTACCACTTGGAGTCGGGGGAGTTGGCTGGGCAGCGATAGCAGGCGAAGGTCATACGGGGGTCTCCCGAGTGAGTGGAAATGAGTAAAATTGGCCCTTAGTAGTCGCTGAATGCATAGGCAATACCCGAAGTTCGAATTCAGCGAAATATGAAGTTGGCCGTGCTCACCGCGTGGACCGACTTTTGAAAGTGATAGTACATATGGTCATCATATTGTTCTTTCATTTTCTTTTGATTTTTTATTTTCTCATCTCTTGCCCTTTTAATTGCGACTTTTGGTTTTAGTGACTCAAAGGACACAGGAATGTTGGTGTTCAATGATCTAGACATTAAAATGTTGGCAGGAGAAGGTACATTTCCTCTTGGGGTATTATGCAGGTTTAAAAGTGCTAGATATGCATCATCTCCTGAATCCCGTGCCTTCAGTAAGTTTTTTACAGTTTTAACCGCTGACTCAGCCTTCCCGTTGGATTTGGGATAATGAGGGCTAGACATGTAATGACCAAAATTCCAATCACCAACAAACTTCCTAAATTCTGCAGATGCAAAGCAGGGCCCTCCATCGGTGAATAATTTATGCGGAATTCCATGTCTACTGAAAATTGATTTCAGTTTGCAAATAACAGTCCTGCTTCTAATGTCATGTAATTCAGTAGTCTCTATAAAATTAGATAAATAATCCACCACTACAAGACAGTTCCTATTGTCAAATTCAAAGGTATCTGCCCCAACATCTGACCAAGGCAACTCAGGAACCTCATGACACATTAATGGACTGCTTGTTTTATTGTTTTGGAATTTGGCACATGTTCCACATGATTTCACAAAATCCTCAATCTCCTTATTCATATTAATCCAAATTAAAGTGGATCTGGCCCTATCTTTCATCCGAGTGATACCAGGATGACCGACATGAAGTTTTTTTAACATCTCAGGCTTAAGTGAATTGGGAATTACAATTCTATCCTTTTTAAATATAATATCCCTAATAATACTATGCTCACCCTTAAAGTCAAAGAATGGCTTCAACTCATCACTTAATACTTTCTTATACCTGGGCCAACCAAATCTTATTTTGTCCTTTAACCCTGTTAACACTGTGTCTTCAATGGTTTTTGTTTTTATCAATTCCCAGTTATTCTCAGTCATAGGAAAATTATTGATTAACATATTCACTTGCAATTCTATATCCTTATCAAAGTCAAACTGCTCATCCACACTACGAGCACTAAAGACCCTTGATAATGTGTCTGCAATGTATAGTAATTTTCCCGGCTTATATGAAACCTCCAATGCGAAAGGTTGAAGTTGAAGCATCATTCTCTGTAAACGTACTGGTATTTTATCAAGTGGCTTCCTAAAAATTGAGACCAATGGTTTATGATCAGTCTCCACCTTTACCCATCTGCCAAAGACAAATTGCTTAAACTTCTCACACCCAAATAATATACTTAGCATTTCTTTCTCAATTTGAGCATACCTTGTCTGGGTCTCAGTAAGTTCTTTTGATGCATATGCTATAGGCCTATTGTTTTGAATCAATACCGCACCTAGCCCATACTGACTAGCATCCACAGACAATGTTAAGGGTTCATTGGGATTGTAGTAGGCTAAGACACGGGCTTTAATTAGCTTACTTTTCAATTGTTCAAAACACTCATTCAATGCACCATTCCACTCAAATACTGAATCATTTTTTAGAAGTTCCCTCAGTGGTTTAGTACTTTCTGAGAAGTTTGGTATGAATCTAGAAACATAATTAAACATTCCTAGTATCCTCTGTAGACCCTTTTTATTCCTAGGGGGTTCCATGTTACTAACGGCTTTTGTTCTTTCATCATCAACCCTAACACCTTCAGCATTAAATTTGTGACCAAGATATGTTACCTCAGTTGCATTAAATTGACATTTATTTTTATTAAATTTTAATCCATTTTCCTTTGCCCTTTGCAGCACTAGAGAGACAGTTTTTTTCTAGTTTCTGCAAAGAGTCTGCATAACATAATACATCATCTTGAAATGTGACCACTCCTTCAATATTTTCAAAAATTTGTGACACAATTCTATGAAATAATTCTGGGGCACAATTAAGACCAAAGGGAAGACGTTTAAATTTCCAGCGGCCGAAGGGTCCTGCCAGGAATGTGCATAACTGAGAACTATTTTCATCCAATGGGAGCATCCAAAATCCAGAGTTTGCATCAAGTTTTGTGAAATACCTGGCACCCCTAAGTTTGAAAGATATTTCCTCAAAAGTGGGAAACTGAATATGTGACCTTTTTATTGCTCGGTTTAGAGGTCTTGGGTCTAGACAGATCCTAATATTCCCATTTTTCTTCTGCACAATCACAGGCTGACTAACCCAATCTGCAGGTGTGGTCACCGGTTCAATGACTCCTAAATCTTGCATCCTATTCAATTCAATTTTAAGTTTTTCATGCAATGAAAAAGGGATTTTTTTCGGTGGAAGAACCACTGGTTTAATTGATGGATCAACTTTTATATGAATGGTGACAGGAATAAGACCTAGTCCCCCATCAAATAACTCCAAGTATTCACTCTCAACCTCAATTGTATTAATCTGTTGCGTTATTTTTGTTTTTGTTGGCAGCTGCTGGGAGATGGTCTTCCAAACCATCGTCTACCTCGGTCTCCCCTGGTTCGTTCATCGTGCTTCTTTTCCAGAACATCTACTTCTACCGGTTCTTCTTTTACCTGGATCTCTTCTTGCTTAACTTGTAGGGTATCAGCTCTCAAATCTGCAACCACTTTGGCCTGGCATATACTCAATGCTTTGTTAACGGTGAGATCTGCTGTTCTCAACAAACACGCTTTGGCCTCCTTGTCCAGGATTCCACTGACAAATCTGTCTCTGATTAGCTCATCTCGTAATGAGCCTAGCGCACAAGATGCACTCAGATTCCTCAAAGCTGCCATATAACTCTCGTACGATTCATTCTGAAGCTGATGTCTGTTAAAGAACCTATGACGTTCGTAAGTCACATTTTTTGCGGGAATAAAATACGTATCAAACTTTGCCAACACAGTATTCAGGATCACACGATCTGATTCACCCAGGTCAAATGACTTAAATATTTCGTGTCCCCTCTCTCCCATATAGTGCAGGAGAAGTGCCACTTTCCTTTTATCTGTCGCCTTATCGCTAAGAAAAGCTTCTACGTAAATTGAGAACTTTTCTTTAAAAATCTCCCAGTTCGTGGCAAGGTTTCCGTGCCAGTCCATTGATGATCCCTGGGCAGATGCCTCAAATTGATTATTGAAAGCCATTACGACAAGAAGCAAACGACAAAAGCACATTCTCGGTAATATCCCACCGCTGCCACCATGTGATAACCGGGGATTGATAAGGCAAATAACACAACCAGCAGCTGCTTGTACAACTTTCTCTTTAATGACCGCTCGACCAAACACTGTACATTTGGGGCACTGCCCGCGCACCATTCATTTGTTACAACATGTATATAATAACAGAATAACAGCTTTCTTTGTTTTACCCATCATCCATCTTTCCTCTCATCTTATGATGGAAGATATATTTTTATTCATGAGCTTTTTGAATTGTGTATTCATTGGAGTATGTATTCCTTGTTAATTAAGAGTGGCAAATATTGCAAAGAGTGTTGATTTACCCGATTAAAAATTTATGAAATTGGAATCTCAAATCCACATTTTTTTTTGAATCTCATATTTTGAATCCATTTTTAAACATTTTTTAGAATCTTAGTTCCTTTTCATTACCAATTCTTATACCCACTTATGAACCAAACCCATTTTTGCATGTTGTATTTATTTGTATCTTCTTCAGATCCCAGTTTCGCAATTTGAGTAGGGATCTGACTTAAGTGAAAAATGACGCAATGCAGCTTCAAACTGTGACTCCCATAAATGTGAATCTAGTGGTCATATTTAAAATATAATGACCTTTTTGTTATTAGGAGACGATTCCCTTCTCTCAGCCCAGTTTAATTTTATCCAATTCTTTTAATTTCATCCATAATTACAACCTATAATGATTCCTTTATTAATTCTTAGTAATGAACTATCTTAATTTAGCTGAATAGTCATGAAAATTCACTCTACATAGAATACATGAGCCTACATTAGCGGTGCAAAAACTGTGGCACATTGGAATAACAGAAAGGCCTATTTTGAAAAATTTTCAACTTCACGGCATGAAAAAAGTGGTGTTAGACATTGTATAGGTTGGTTGCATATTTTTCTGAGGCTCAATACTTCATCTTTCAAAAGCAAAATAAATATTGTTGGGCCTAGCACTCTAACACATTATAAAAAAGGCAATGACCTGTGGCACACCGATAGCATTGAAGTAAAAGAACATCATGGCCATAGAGATAATTATTCCATTGTGAATTTAATGATCTGTAGCACACCAATGACATTGAAGTAAAAGAACATCATGGCCAGAGATAATTATTCTGTGGTGAGATTTTGAATTGAATACTGACAATCAGATATGTTTATGCCACCCACATAACTGGGATTTAAATTTGGGAAGATTCATCATGGATTTGGTAAGGTTTAGTCGAATCCTCAAATCCTGACCACATCCCCATACAGCACACAGGGATCATTTTTCGTTTAAATCACGTATATAACATGTGATTTATCTGGTCGAAAAACCGCTTTTCAACGACTAAGAACGGTTGAAAAATGGTCAATATTCGGTTTACTCTCTGCTATTTCTGGTGTAAACACGTGTATCGACCACAACCTAGTGCCTAATATGCAAATTCCCATGTAAATGTATGTTTACCAACGGAAAATAAACTGCTATTAGTATTATGACCGCTAGACAGCATTGCCAGCAAAATTCGCGGCTGATTTAGATTCATATTTGACCGAGAAAAAAAAAGCCGCCAGCAAGCCGCGAACCCTAGAACCTGACTCTTACAGTCTTACTAATGCCTTAACCCGCTTGGCCACCATGGTACTTGACTAACGTGAGTAATGCAAAGAACTTTTTTCCTCCGCATTCATGGCCAGACCAATATAAATTATTCCGTATTTGTGCTTGGCCTGGAGAGAACTACCCTACAAACCAGAAAAAGATTTAATATAGATTAAATATGGATTTTTGCATCCATTGTATCTGTTAAAAATCTAGATTTAATCCAGATTGAACTTGTTGCTATGTCCGCTACATTACGTATTAAATCTAGATTTTATATAGATTTTTTCGAGATTTAATCTTGGATTGTTCACGGATTTAATCTAGATTTTGAAATCTTTTCAAAATAAAAAAAAAGATTATTTTCATTTTAACAATTTGAATGTGCTATTGCGCCATGGCATGTTGCAGTACGTATGATATATATATTAACTCATAGCTACCGATCGACGCGGAATATGTGTCGCATATACACCTATCCTATAACACGTCGCACCTATTTTTACACCAGTTCTTAAAGTGTAGAGAAAGGCATATATATGTAGTCACTTACGTGGATAAATGTGACTTCGAGAACTATAATCATTAAATGATAATTCCGTGATAGTTTGAAGGAAATGCCATAAAATCTTGATACAAGTTATTTGGCATTAATTAATGCCAGATAACTGTTATCCTATGTTGCCACATAGTATGAATATAAATGCCATATTACTGCGAATTAACAAGATTTTCCAATTCCCGCACGTCAGCTTCAGCGCCGTAGCTAGGGGCCATGTATTTCCAAATCCTTAAAAAATCTAGATTTAATCCTTTTCTGGTTTGTATTTCGTAAATCTCATGCAGTCTTCCCAATCGTATTTTTTCACCGAAATTCTGTTGATGGAATATAATAACCTGATTATAGACACGATAAACAACATATCACTCGCTTAAGATATCCATCCGAGTGGTTTAAACACGCCAAAATGTCGAACCATTTGTTATTGTGCCACGTGACTCCTTAGTTACGTGCTCGGAATAATTACGAGCGATTCAAACACAACCCTCCAAACCACCCAAACCCTCAGGGGGCGCACGTTGCAGACCCACAGCTAATATTACCTCGATTTATTTGGTATCAACCAGTAACTGTCGTTTCTTTTATTTCTCATAGGAATTAATATTATTTACGATTTATTTTACATCATGTCCATTGGATATCATGCTGTGGCCTCCATATGGATGTCCCTATAGGGACCTTCATAGTATGTCATTTGAATGACATCCAAAGGATGTCTATTGGAGAGATTTCTGGATGTAAAATGGACGTCCATTGGACGTCATGCAGTGGCTGGGAAGTCATATCCCCATACGAACATTTCAATAGGTTCACATTCTCTATAGAAGTCTCCATTGAAGACCCATAGAAATATGTAGTTCCCCCATTGGGTACAAAATTCCTATGCGGAATTTCACGTCCCTATACGGAATTTTAAGTCTTGACATTCCCTACAGGAATTTTTAATGGATATCCATTTTTAATAAAAAACTTTGTACTTTTCCACACTTTATTTCACAACTGCGACCGGTTTCACCATAATATGGCATCTTCTGGCCAGAAGATGCCATATTATGGTGAAACCGGTTGCAGTTGTGAAATAAAGTGTGGAAAAGTACAAAGTTTTTTATTAAAAATGGATATCTATCACTTCCACGAAGTCAAGCCTGAAACAATTAAATTTATTTTTAATGGAGTTGTCTCTAGGTATTGGGATTTCCAATGGAGATTTTTAATGAATACCACCATCATATATTTATATGCGATAAATAAAGAAAGAGGGGATCAGAAAAACTAGATGAAAAAATATTTTCATTGGGATTTGGAAATCTAGATTTACAATGTATTAAAGAAGGATTTGGAAATCTATATTTAAAAATATAGATTTACCATGTATTAAAGAAGGATTTAGAAATACAGATTCAATGTATTTCCAAATCCTTAAAAAATCTAGATTTAATCCTTTTCTGGTTTGTAGGGAAGGTTTTCACGATTATCAGGATTACCGAATAGACAAAGTTCTTTGGTAGATGCATATTGAATTAACATATGTTACATACATACCTATATAACATATGTTATAACAGAGATATCTCTTCGTAACGGAATAATAGCGTATAGCTCATCTTTAATATGCAGTTATTCCCATGGAAATGTGAAAAAAGGCAAAGTGGCATGATGTACATTAATTAAATTCTATAAAATACAGAAATCCACTCAGATAATTTGGACCAAAATTTACACTGAAAGAACACGTGTAAAAAAGGGCTAATTTTGGAATTATTCCTTACCCCATGTATCGATCGAGAGTACACGAGTATATTTCTCCCCGTGCTGTATGGGTCATTACTCATTATTTCCACAAAGAGAATTATTAAAAAAGTTCCATCATAAGGCAAATGTGTGATCCAAGTACAAGTGACATCATTATGCCAAAAGGAGATAATAATCTACTTGATTTTTTGTTCAATTTTATCATTGTTGTCATTTACTGATTCTGATGATGCATTTTAGGCCATTGGAATTACCAATCTGAAGTTCCCTCTAATGCAGGGGCCAGCAAACTTTATTTGTAAAGGGCCCAATTGCAAATATTTCAGTTTCTGTGTGCCAAGGGGCACACATTGTATTTGTGTAGATAGGTCTACTTAAATAACAAGCAAAAAAACAAGTTTTCACAATTTTATTGAACAAAATATACTGCAATAGTGAAGAAAACCAAAAACTAAAAATAATAAGGAAGAATGGATTAGAATTGTTTGAATTACTGCTCTACTAATGAGATGAATGGAATTGTTTTTTTAAATATTACATTATTAGAAGAAAAGCTATGCATATGGTGCTATGTTAACTCTGTCTCATTGTAACTGCAACTGAGTGGAGTAACAGCGCAGAGGCCACCAATGGCATACAAACGAGAAGCTACGAGAGCGCCACATGTGGCCTTTCTCAAAATTCCACAATAAGGTTGTCAGCCATCATAGCACACGCTTTGAAATTTAAACAATTTGGAATTGTTAAATCCATCCTTAGCTCGCGGGCCATACAAAAATAGGCAGTGGGCCAGACTTGGCCCGCAGGCCTTAGTTTGCCGACCCCTATGCTCTAATGCATACCATTCTGCATGGTTATGACAGCTACATATATATGCATCTATGTACATTCTTAAAAAGAATTAAGTGCACGGTACACATAAAAACAATCAAATGATGGATTTTGCCTTCCAGGGATTACTCACGCTGCTGTGTGGGCTGCCTGCTGCTCCTACCTTGCTCACAATACTCCTCACCACTTACGAGGCTCAGCCCAAGGTGTTCTCCAAGGAATCCATCATGGCCTTGGCAGAGGATGTGGTGCTTTGATTGGGGGTGTTTTTGTATACTATTTTGGTAAGAAATGCTATATTATTGTAGGTCTCAAGTAAAAATTTCTCCCTTGAAAATCAACGGAAACAAGGCTGAAACTCCTTTGAATCACACTGCCTTGATTCTCCGCTGAGACTGCCTTGAAATTGAAACAAAACCAAGGGAGTTTGGAAGTGGGGTGGCAGCAGGTAAGCTGTGCAATAAAATGCCTTGCAACTGCACTGGCACAGAGGCCACAGACCCTTGTAAATATAATGGGCTGGCACACACTTGCTGCCTAATGACCTCGCACTCCCTTGCTCTCTCCACTGAAACTCCCTTGCCCACAGCACTGAAACTCACTTGCCCACAGCACTGAAACTCCCTTACTCACTCCCTTGCTCTCTCCACTGAAACTCCCTTGCCCACAGCACTGAAACTCCATTGCCCACTCCCCAGAAACTCCCTTGCCCTCTTTCCCCCAAAATAAAAAAAAAGGAAATTAACAATTTAAAGACTATGAATGTCAATACTATGCGATGGCATGCTTTAATGTATTTAATTATCCTACGTTTTACCTACCTTATTATATTGTATCTATTTCACATGTCCTACTTCTATGGCTCTACAGGCATTTTCTCGCACCCATCACAGAAAATTCTGCATTAAGAAAGCCTTATATATGTGGCCTCTTCCGAGGAATAATGTGTCTTCGAGAACTAACTTTTAAATGGCAATTCCGTGATAATCTGAGGAAATACCATTACTTCACAATGACAGTAATGTGGCATTAATTAATTGAAACATATATTGCCACATAGTATGACTATTAATGCAATATTACTGATAATAAACAAGATTTTTCCAATTCCCTCACGTTTGTTCACCTTCAAATTAAGACAACCAAGGGGACGTGTATAAACTAAAGTACCAACTTAGGGGGGTCGCCTTAAAACCTACGGCGGGTAATGAGGGAGAGGGGGGTTCTCTCAAAGTAACGTTGCTGTTACAATTCATCTGTTTACGTTTCTTACTCGTCAACATCGCGTCTACAATATGTACTACATAACATGAGAAAGGGCATGCGGGGTGTTTCTTACACCCTAAGCTTCTACTATTACCACAGTCTATACAGTCGCGTCAAGCCATGTAATTTTCCCTATACAGACTTGCAGCGCGCCGAAGCAAGCGCCTCTAGTGGTGAACGTGTATAACTACTTGCAATGCGGTGTATATGATGCTAAGTTTTGCTCACTTTCGCCAACATTTGCACTGCCTTATAAACATTTGATTTTTGCGGGTTATGTTTTATGGTGACGGCTTTTTCATTCTCTTTAAATTATCGTAATATCGTTCAGAGCACCGAAGTCACACTATCGTTCGCGGAGTATCCGTTCAATGGTTAGAAATTTCTAAGAAGGGGCTAAACATTCTTCAATTTTTTAAATACGCACCGAGTAGTTTGTTACCCCAGTCTAGTACTTATGGTTTTTGACATGACGTACATCTATTCTGACTTTTTAAGTGACATAATGACAAAACAGGAAGCACATGTACGAGCATTTCTTGAAGTCACTATTACATTTTTGCAATTGTTGTGAGGAATGAAAAAAACAAGATGATCCACGGAAGAATGCTTATTCACACATTTAATTCAAATCAGTAACCTTTATTATTCTCCTTTAAGTACTGTTTATACCTTCTATTTTTGTAGCTAGAGAGACCCTGAATTTTTAATTTTAAAATATAAAATAAACTCATGCTAAACAAAGATTCTAACAAGCAAATGTTTCACTTCTGAGCTTCATCTTTCTGGAAGGGACATTTTGTTTGATTCACAAATCACATTCCCTAAAGACGCCCTATTTGTAATAATTTACAACACTCTGCGTTTTACTCATCAATTTTGATGAACACTCCTTGAAAAAGGAATTCAGTTCCTCACTGCACAATATAAGACCTACCACTGAGGAAATTTCACTACTTTGAAAGTTTTTAAAGTATGTTAATAATTTTTTCCCCTCGGATATTTTCTTCTCTTTTCACGAGGAAGTACCTACATCCACAATAATTAAGTGAAAGCAGCTTTCTCAGAAAATAGCCATAAACATATATCATACCATTATTTTCTGTATTTCTAATCTATTTATTCTTGACTGCTCGGAAACAAATTATGTAAAATAAGAACTCATGTTTTGACCATCCACTTCTTTCAAACCAAGGATTCCTTCCTGGCTATCGAATACTTCACAGTCGCTGGAAGAATTAGGCTTCAGAAACGATTAAAAAAAACAAAGATTGAAATAGGAGTTAAATGTCATTGCATTTGTGTTTGAAGAATACCCACCCTTGTAGCGGACAACACAGAAACATTCTCCAATAAGTCTTGTTTGATTTTTCTTGATTGATGGCATCTATCTAAAGGGCTTTGGTTCTCAGATATTTCCAAATCTTTTGCAAAGAGTTGATATTTAGAAACCAAACTTCATCAAATTTTACTTTTTATGTGTTATAATTTCATAATGGTTAATTAACCTGATTGATCCTAGCCAATTTTTCATTGCCTTGAGAGCTTCAATGTGTTCATATTCACCTGTGATAGTAACTATCAGTGTCGCAGCTGAAATAATGCCTCGGGAGTTGAAAATATCAATTAAATAATTTACGTTTTAACACATTTTGGTGTTACCAGTGACTAAACAGACATTAATCTACAAGAAACATGAGTGCTTATGGCAGATAGAATGACCTAGTATATGTCCTAGAGAACTGGCCTTCAATTTTTGAGAAGACAGGGGAGTTACTGTTTTTTTTTAACTATGGGTGCAAGTCTTACTGTATTCTTAGAACCCAGGGAGAACTATTCAGAAATGACCTCCAAAGAGATAAACACTCTTTCCACTTTCTAATAAATGGAACCAATCACATTTAAATAGATTATTTCTGGAACTAATCAGCAAATGTGGAATATTATAAAAAAGTCTGATTCACTGAATTAACCTAAGATAAATCAGTTGATATTTCTATTGACTGGTCAGTCACACATATCTACACGGAAAAACGATCCTTTAGAAAGCATTTCAAGAGTAGTTTTGAATAACTTTTGAAAATGTTTTTATTTTACAGACTGGCAGACAAAGAAATACCCTATAGGCTGTCTTAAGTTATATAATAATCTATTTATAATTAGCAGTAGAGTTGGACTTGCTATATTACTGCTTCTGAAGAAACTCAAGTCCTCTAAGCCGCAGACATAATCTACACTATTATTGTACGATAAATGCCTCACAACTGCTATTTAATCTAGGTTCAGATTAACCAACCTTTGTGCCTCCTTCAAGTTCTTTGCCTTCTCTTTCAAAAGCACAATCACCCTTAGATCCAGGATACATTTGGTATGTATTCCCTGAACATACTTTTACCACGTACGAACAGAGGGTAGATGAAAGTGTTCGGAAAAAATGTGTAACCTTAAGGCACAATCTAAAGTATTTGTTTAGACTGTGCTTAAGGACTGCGATATAGGAGACTCAGTGAAAAACATATGGTACCACTGGACCACTGAGACCCATGACTACGAAATATATTCATTATGAATTTCCAGGAAAAACATTTTAAACAGTTTTTGGCCATATCTTGCACTATCGCAATGTCTAGCATCTTTAATTGTCCTGCCTATCTCCTACCTACTAACAGTACATCTTAATTTATTCTTAATTCGAAGAACTGCCATGTTATTCCTCAAACAAGAAATCTTATCTCTTGCTCTCTTGCGTGAGTGCTTCAATTGCCTGGTCTCCAACTATATAGGCATTCAATTAAACATTACTCACTCTGTTGTAATCAAGGCAAAATGCATCATGATCGGCAGAAACTGGGTGAAAGAGAAACATGTTAGCAACGCTAAATAACCATCGAAGGATACTTTCTTTAGATATAGGAGGGGATTGGTATCTAGAGTTTTTCCTGGGGAAGGCTGTCTTTCTGGCAGGTAACTTCCCTTTAAAGCTTATTAAAGGCGGGTTATTGGGTACATAAAATATTATGAGGACAGCGGTCAACACCAATCTCTTTTTATCAACTGGCTCTTTTCAAAATGTCCCGCACAGAGCAAATAATTTTTTACACAAGTAAGCGGCATTTTTCCCGTCTCAATCATTTCTACAATGGATGATCCATCTCATGGACCTGTAATGATCATTATAAATTATATTTCCGTGTTAAAATGAAAGAATTAGAGAGCGCTCACGTTTTCTGAGCTTCAAAAAATATCGATATTCACCAACCAACCTGCTATGATATTTAGAGAATCGAAAAAAGACACTCCCGATTTCTGCTGCAGTATTATTTAATACAAATTAAATGTAAAAACACTGTACGTAGTCACAGCACTCAGCACACAGTCTCCATCAAAGCCGGTATGGCATCCAAAGTATCGTAATGTGTCATGACATTGATATACAGGATGAGTTTGAGCTGTTGTTTCTAGTACGCTTAAACGGCGTTTTATTCTCACTGTTGCGTTTTAACGCAATTTAATCTTGTATCCCCTTCAATGGGAGACAATGTAGAATATTCTATAGAAAAAAAATAATTGCAATACTTCGCGAAGAAGGAAATAGGTTTTAGTTCCGGTGGGCGCAAGCGTATGTAGTCACCCCACATTATGGTAGTTATACACGTTCACCGCTTGGGGCGCTACTAACAGCTAGCTGCAAGAATTGTGTCCGTCTTGTCGCGACTGTATAGACTGTGCTATTACTCAATGTAACTGAACTATTGCTTCTACAATGTTGCAAGTCTTCATACCATCAAATTGCTAATATTTTAACCTTCTCGCGGGTTAAGGTACTTTGAGCGAAAAATCACTTCACCTAGAATTTGATGAATTTGGCTTCATTTTAAAGAAAAAACTCTCATCTTTCCAATGATATCAAAATATCAACCCCTTGCCGAACTATTCTTCGAGCAATTTGCCTGAAAATGCAAGCTGTTTTACATGGGATAGATTACGGCTGTGAACTCCAGAGGGAGAATATTTCAAAAAATAGGAACTTCTAGCACCTTTCGTCAAAACACTAATGGTGTATAAGTTTGCATGTTTTCTCTACTATTTATAAAAATTAATCTATTACTTACCAAAGTAATTTTTACTGAATCGCACAAAAACCTGCTGTTTTGAAGGGTTTTCATCCATAGGGCATGAGAAAAAGAGTCAAGTCACCTATGTAGCCTTATTTATATAATTACTGAAAATTTGGTCATATATAACTATATCTTAGCACCATTAATATAACAATATTTATTTCATACTTCTTACAGATGCTGAAATAAAAAAATAAAATTTTAATATGGTCTCCATTATGACTAGGGAACTATCTCGCTCAAACCGCCTTTAAAAGCGACCTCGTGACCAAACGTTTCTTCAACCTATCCCTAAAAATAAACTCACTCAATACTTGAGAAAGTATTTTTTAATTGAAAGTTTCATTTGTAGAGACAATGTTACATGTCAAGGGGGGGGTAAATACAGTAAAACCCCCATACAACGAATTTGTTGGGACCAGAAAAATTACTTCGAAGTAGGGGGTTTTCGATGTATGGAGGTGGTGTGCGGGTTGCGTCTCCAAAGGGGCATCCAAGTGTTCCGCGTGCTTTACGATGCAAGTCGAGTAAATATCTCAATCTTGCTTTATTCACCATTAAAACCTTTCCTAGAGTGATGATAAACAATTTTTATTATTTACCATCAAATACCGTGGCTATCACCGTGTTATTTTCAATCTGCGTATTTCTAATTGAAATTATTGTTTTTTGCGTCGATTCTGCTCTACGCCTCATCGCTTTCTTTAGTTACGGTCTGAAAGTAAAGGAGCGCCAAAATTAATGCCTAAGGATTAGGTATATTTAAAGTGCTCCATAATTTTTCTGAGTATCTAGTCTATATTATTCTTAGAGTGCAATAATTTAAGTCAATATCAAATGGCAGTTTTATGCAGCAATTTTGCTTGAAAGAGCACATATTCCCATTTATACTTCCGAAATGAAACGCACTGTTGGAATCCCATTGAAATACCGGTAAATATCTATGTTCGTGACCAGAATATACTAGATATCGATAAACGACGATGGAATATAGGTGGCGTGAGTTAGTTACCACGAGTAAAAACGTGGCAGTCGGCAATGCATTGAGGTCACAATGGCAATCTCAGATGATAATGCATTGACGATGCCGTTAACGCGTGTAAGAGTCGCACCCCTCTTTTTATGCGTCGAAGTTGAAGAAAAAAATTTGGGGCTTTTTTTTCCTATTGCGAGGTGTTGCGGGACTAACTTCGAATTTTCGGCCATTATCAAAGCCGCTAGCGATATTCTCTTATAATTTACGCGGCATTTTCCATAGGCATGTATGGACCTCGGAGGCAAGTTTTCACTTGTAGCCTAGGCCCTACAATACTTGCATTGTTTATTGTCCTTTGGAATGTGTGGAGTAATTGATATTCATTAAAACAAAACAAATCCGACCTCGCTACAATTCGTGTTTAGTTGGTAAGTGCGGACAGTCGCACCGAGCTCTGATTTATAAATCCGAATCCCCCCACCATTTTCCTAATGCACAAGTCATAGTCGCTGTAAGTCGCCTTTTAAAACGTGGTTAACTTTTACAAATTATATTTTGCTGTAAACGATGACGAGTGGGAATGCAAACACGTTAAATTCAAAATACCCCAGCGTCAGCCGCGTAAAAAACAAACGATAAGGCGTAGATACGACATCAAAACTTGAAAAAAGTCAAACTTTGAAAGAAATCATAACTGTCTATGGAATTTAAAGCAGTTAATATTTCAATATGGTCCAACAAAAATCTTCAATGAATGACAAAATAAAAAAAATCATGATTTAGGTGCATACATAAAAACGGCTGACTTACTAGTGAGATGGGCGTCGCAGTACGGTGGCACGTGCGCGCATGTCCTGTCACAGCTCGTAGATTTTCCCCGAAAAGACCTTCTGTCCCTATTGGTATGAATAGTGCAACCTTATCCTTCCTCCATCTTCTAATGCACGATTCCGGCACATCATGCCTTAGTCCGGCAGCGCGGTTTCCTACATCCTCAGCGTCTTTGATGACTTAAAGCGCTTTTATTTTTTCAACTACCGTGAAAGACCACAACTTTTTGCCCTTGTTCATTTTGGAACAACACTGACCTATGTTGACGCATGCACAAATGTTAATATTCACAGAATTCTCTCAGTTGAGCTTAAGGCAGGTGCATACATTCACTCAAAGTTGTCTGGTGACAGAAAATGAGAAAGTTAGGGGGGTGGAAAATTCCAGTGCTTGCTCTTGTCGCGCGGCCAATCGCTGTCCCCCAATTGCACCCCACACGCTTGCCTTGTCAAACAACAAGTTTTTAAAGTTATTAGGCAACTGCATCCCCCGTAAACAAGCGAGCGAATGATACCCTCCCCTTGATGACTCACGCTAAGCACCAAGGTCACTCAGCTCTCGAGGGACTTCCTCGGGCACGATACGAGCGGCGCGAGCCGCGGCCACGATACGAGCGGTGGTAGGCAAGCGATAGAGTGGCAACGATGAGTTTTATGTTCCTAATGTTTGACATGGACCGCACTCGAACCCAGCCATGATAGACGTGAGTGGCATAGGTGCCGCTCGCCACCAATCCCAGATATTAAATATTTCTTGTGCCGTTCTTCTCATTCTGTGGTAAAATGTCGGCCGAGAACGTTCTGTCTACTGACAGTATGTACTGCCATTTCAGATTCTGAACTTATCTTAGGACGAATCACTGCTCGTTTCGTGGCCACTACCACCCTGCCGCGTTATTTCTCTGCAGCCCACCGCTCATATCGTGACCGAGGATCGAAGGCTGGCAGATAAAAAATTCGTGTCAGAGGCGCACCCTCATTTTCGGCTGCGATTTCTGGGAAAAAAGGTATCCTCAAGCAATCGAGCAAATATTAGGGCGATCTCGAGGAAACGCACCACTTGCCGGTTAACAGACCACATCCATCAAGGTTAAGACGGCAATAGCAATATTTGGATAGAGAAGAGAGGTTACTCCAGATTTTCCTTTGGGATGGGGACAGAGTAGATAAAATTGGCTCTCATTGGTTGAACACCAACCAATGAAGTTTTGAATACTTCGCCCTCCTAACGAGGGGAGTGTCCGATAAACGGGTCGCAGATCTCGATGAAAATTCGTGTGCATATAGAACTCCGAATGCTTTTCACGAATCACTCCACATATGGGCGTATAAATCCAATAGTTAACAAAAAAGGCGTTTAAACATATATAGATGTTATAAAATCCCTATTTATCAGCCTACGGCATCAAGGGTGTGGTCCATTGATTAGCGTACGGGGCTGCGGTGCAGAGGGACCATGTTCGATTCCCGTCGGCGACAAATTTTTCATGCTTACTTTCTTTGTTTTTCCTTTCTGGAATTCTGTTAAAATCTAATTTTTACTTTTCTATTCAAAGTTTATTTTAACGAGTGGAAATATTTTTCTTTTGCGAATAACTGTCATAGGACTTATTTTTTTTTCTTTCCCGCAAAATTTCTTTGTTTCCCCATTCTTTCACCACCCAAACTTGATTTGTTCCTTCATTTGCAAGACCTCCTGTTGATATCATAATTATACAATAATGAAAATAATCTGCAAGTGGTCACTCGCCATTTAAAACACGAGCCTTTCTCGACGAGCCTTATTACAATGTATTTATTTGTACGTCTTTAGATCGCGAAATGGTGATTCGATTACAGAAATTAGTAGACAAGCCGATCACATTTTCCCCTCCTTTTTTCAAAGCACAACAATACAAGAAAACGGGGATCTTTGATCGTGGGTCTTATAAATAATGATGTAACAATTATTTAGACTATTTTATAATTATAATATCAACAGGAGGTCTTGCAAATGAAGGAACAAATGAAGTTTGCGTGCTGAAAGAATGGGGAAACAAAGAAATTACGTTGACTTCGCGGGAAAGAAAAAAAATAAGCCCATTGGTATTCGCGAAAAAAATATTTCCACTCATTAAAAAAAACTTTGAATAGAAAAGTAAAGATTAAATTTTAACATATAATTCCACGAAGGAAAAACAAAGAAAATAAGCATGAAAAAATTTATCGCCGACTGCCTCTCCCAAAATAAAATCGGATACCGAAAGGTAATTTGAAACCATGGAGCTCCTCCCAATCAGGGGTCCCGGGAATGTAACCCAATATGGGAAAGTAATCTGATACGATTTAAAAAGGGAAAATTGAGCTCCATCCTCACCACCTGCACCTTCGCAAAAGAGGTGGGGCGGATGAGTGAGAGTGGAGAATAGCCCCCCTGATCTGATCTTTTCAGAGTATTTTTCTGTATTGGGTTATGTTTGGCCGGCTGGAACTGACTGGTATTCCCCCTCCCCTCTTGGTGCATAACTCATCCACCCAACTATCACCCGGCTCAGCTAACGCGGAGCGGAGCTTTGGCTTCCCTTACACGTTTTTTATTGTGGGAACCATCAGAGTTGCTGGTTCCCACCATAATAAACGTGTAAACGAGCCTTCACCGAGCGAGAGCGTCAAGTTTCCTTCATGCCCTCTGCTCTGTAGGTCTCGGATGTAAACATTTTCGAAGCCCGGAGCGGAAGGGTTAAGACGCGGTACTCTCCGCTGCGGTTCAACTTCCTGCTCATTACGTAAATGTCTATGGAAAAATTACCTGTAAATGAAGAATGCTACGTTTTTTTTCCCAATAATTCGTTCTAGAGGGGCACTTTTCATGTTTTGGGCCCAAGAAAAGACTTCGATGTACGGAGTTTTCGTAGTTAGAGAGGTTCGTTACGGGAGGTTTTTTTGCGTGTATTGTCCATTGGAAGGGTCCGGGACCGGGCCAATGACTTCGAAATAGGGAGTTTTCCTTAAAATTTCGCTGTATGGGTGTTCGTTGTATGGGGGTTTTACTGTACTACAGTTGTTAACATAGGGGAGTGGGGAAGAAGGGTAAAAAAATCACCGAAAACGGTATTGTAGTCTATGTATGACCCCTAACTTGCAGAAATGTTGAAAGGAGAAAATTGCTGAATGTATGTACCAATAAACACATAGAAATAACATAATGTATAACGGAAATTAACAATGCAAAGCTCTTATAGTGTAGTGTTTACTGGCTGAGCTATCTCTCTGATTCGTTTGCAGGCTTCCCATTTTTGCCAAAATTTTGGGTGAAGGAGGGACCACGTGTTATACACACTGGGTAGATGATTCTTAAAATTCTTGTTACCGAATGGATCATTGAGCACAATAGCAAGAAAACCCTTGGCCTGAAAGAACAAGAGGGGATTTCTTTGGGAGGCACTCGAACTCTGAATCCGAGCCTCGGCGTTGGAGGCGACTGAACCCTTCACCGTGGGTGGTTTACGGCACCAACTGACCAGTCGCACTATACATAGTTCATAACTTCTATAAGTTACACATAAATTGAAGAATTTTGTTCGTCTTTGTGTTGTAATAGTCACGCTGATGAAAATTTTTTTTCATCGCAGTTATACGATAGAGATTAACCATTTTATGTGCTTTAGTAATATAATGCACATTTAACTGGCTTGGTTTACTAAAGCGCATAAAATGGTAAATATGTATTGTATAACTGCGATGAAAAAACCTTTTTCATCAGCATGATAAATTCAACACAAAGACGAACATAATTTTGCGATTTATGCTTAACTTTTAGAAGTTATAAACTAGAGTGTGACTGGTCAGTTGCTGCCATAAACTGCTCGCGGTGAAGGGTTGGGTCGCTTTCAACCACGAGGCTCGGACTCCGAGAGTGGCCTGGCCTGGGCCAACTGTCCAGTTCAGTGGCAGTGGAGCACTCATGCAGCAAGAGAGAAGCAGTTCTGTTAGGTTGGGAGTGGGGATACCTAAATACTGCAGCAGCTGAGTGGCAAGGCAATAAAATGACGTGACAAGGGAGAAGCAGTGGAGTTTAAGGGATGGCCTGACCTGGGCCAACTGTTCAGTTCAGTGGCAGTGGAGCACTCACACAGCAAGAGAGAAGCAGTTCTATTTCAATGGAGTAGCAAGGGAGTGTAGCAGTGGAGTTTCAGTTGCCCTCGGTTTTTCTTGTTGAGGCCAAGGCAGTGCTGTCCAGTTGCAAGGTAGTTTCAAGCCAGTTTTTACCCGTTCAGTGGAGTTTCAGTCCAGAATCAGTTGAGTTTCAAGGGAGAAATTTTTACTAGAGGTTCACCGAAACGTTAAGTTTCCTTCAATGCAGCATGTCACTTAAAATAAGGTTAGCAAAATGCCTCAATATCTCAATTATTACATATCTCAATCCTCATGCATCTGTTTTTACAATGCTTTATTTTCACCATTTTTGATGAGGATATTGGCTGATAATTTAGGTTTATTGAAGCACATCGAGCTGTTAGCCAAGTGATATAAATATACTTAAACCATGCCTTGAACTAAAGGTTGAGTAAGACTAGTAATGGATAGGGAATTTAATTTCAAGATTGAGGCACTGATAAAGATTGGCTGTGATTCAATGTACAGAAAACTGGGTTAACCTTAAAACAGAGTTTTAATCAATTATCAGATCACTGAAAATCATAAAAAGGATCATGGGTGACATGAAGGAAATGATATGAGCCTGCCATGGGGCATCTTGGTGCAGGACACTTGGGTAGGAGAAAGGCTGGATGTTAGGGATGACACTCATACAATACGCTGGCTTTGTGTGAACTTACAATGATGACTCCTGGGCTTATAATTAATAGCTATGTCTAATGTAAATGCTTCTTTTAGATATCTTCCCTGTCCAACTTGGCTCCATTTTTTAAGGGATGGAAAATGAGCCTCATAATAATAATAATAATAGTTTATTTTCCATGTAAGATCAGGTACAGTAAAACTTACTACAACCAATATATGGCATGTCAAAAGATAATCAGGTACAATACACTGCATGTTTAACAAACAGTTAATAATTTCCATCACATATTACATTATTAAAGCATTAGCATTTACAATTTTTTTTAAATAAATTAATATAATCCATACCGAGTCACATAAAAATTACATCAATGAAAATAAATATGCACGAAAAATACACTCTTTAACATTCAGGAGAGTCATCTCTCATGTACTCAGTCACTGAGTAATACAGTTTTTTAACTGAACATGTTAAATAATAATAATAATAATAATAATAATCTTTAATGTCCTGTCGGTTATACAAGTACAACATAGGACTTAGTCATACAAAAAATTACATACAAAAAAAATTACATATAAAAATACATACAAAAGAAGAAACGAGCAGTAATGTACACTCTACAAAAATTGATCACTCAAAAATTCATCTACACTGTAGTAGCATTTATAAATAAGCAGTTCTTTTAATTTATATTTAAAGACGTTTTGGCTTGCTAAACATTTAATTGAAGTAGGAATCTTATTGTAAATCATTGAGGCTGAATGATGAGGACCTTTCCTGCTTATTTTTAGTGGCTGATTAGCCAAATGAACGTTTTCTCTACCACGTGTCACATGCCCATGTATAGCAGAATTGGGCATAAAAAGGTGTCGATTGCTTCTGACAAACATGGAACAGTTCAGGATATAAATACATGGCAGAGTGAGTATCATGAGTTTCCTGAATAGTGGTCTTCCTGGTGTCCTTATTGAAACCCGTAACATTGATTTAACAGCCCTCTTTTGCATAGAAAATGCCTTGGTAGCTGCACTAGCATTTCCCCAGAAGACAATTCCGTAGGCTAAATAGGAATGAATTTTGGCATAGTAGATAAGACTCAGAGTCTGTGTGGAGGTAGTTGGAGCAAGTTTCCTAATCATGTAGATCCCAGTAGTAATTTTTTTGATTATTCCAGTGATATGTGGTTGCCAATCAAGATTCACGTTAAGATATAATCCAAGAAATTTGGTAGTGTCACAGTGTAGTATTGATGTATTAGAGTCTGAAAATGAAAAACTTTGTACAATTCCACAATGATGTATTTTTTCCCAATCGATTTCAACGTCTGATCGTCATTGTCAAGGTATACATCATTGTGGAATTGTACAAAGTTTTTCATTTAACATGTTCAGTGCAACTAAATTCCACCAAGTATCGCCTGCCTCCATTGACAGTTTTTTAAATAAAAACTCTTTAAGTTTTACCTTGAAGAGGCTAGCACTTCATAGATTTTTTAATTCTGCAGGCAATTTCCCAAACAGCACACAGGGATCATTTTTCGTTTAAATCACATATATAACATGTGATTTATCTGGTCGAAAACCCGTTATTCAACGACTAAAAACTGTTGGAAACTAGTCTATATTCGGTTTACTGTCCGCTATTTCTGGTGTAAACACGTGTATCGACCACAACCTAGTGACTAATATGCAAATTCCCATGCAAATGTATGTTTGCCAATGGAAAATAAACTGTTATTAGTATTATGACCGCTAGACAGCATTGCCAGCAAAATTCGCGGCTGATTTAGATTCATATTTGACCGAGAAAAAAAAAAGCCGCCGGCAAGCCGCGAACCCTAGAACTTGACTCTTACAGTCTTACTAATGCCTTAACCCACTTGGCCACCATGGTACTTGACTAACGTGAGTAATGCAAAGAACTTATTTCCTCCGCATTCATGGCCAGGCCAATATAAATTATTCCGTATTGGTGCTTGGCCTGGAGAGAACTACATATTTACAAATATTTGGTACCAAGAAATTAATGCAGATATTCACGTGTGCTTGAAAATGGCTGTCAGAATCATACAAAAGCAGATAATATTATCGTGGAACATGATTTTATTTCTGGTTGGTTACAATTGTACCAAAATGCAACGTATGATCAAAAAAGGAAGTATTTATCACATGGAAAAATCATCGTTTTTTCTAAAAAAATATATCCACCCATTGTGTACAAATAAGGTTTTCACGATTATCAGGATTACCGAATAGACAAAGTTATTTGGTAGATGCATATTGTGACGGATCCATCCTCCTAACCCGCGTTTTACTAGGGGAACAGCCGCACACATAGAAATCCGCATTTAAGCCCAACAAGGGGCGTACTCCGCGGAATCCAAAATAAAATTAAAGGATCCCCCCGAGGCGTTCAATATTCAAATGTCTAATAAGGGACTGATGGGGACAAACCTTCCCAGAAACTGGGATGAACCACAAACAATTCCTTTTACACCAATTTATTGTGGCTCTTGGCTGAACATGCGTAACATTTTTATAGGACACTAAACAGAATTGGATAAATTCCCTGATGGGCATGAGATGAAAATGTGGATGATTGTTACAAATGACATGGATGATGGCGAAACCCTACAATGACATAATAAAAAGAAAATAAACAGGTACAATCAATAGCTCGCACGGCATAGAGATGGGGTAGAGATTCCTCTAGCGAGATGAACACTTTTACGCCCCAAGGCCAAATACACTGCACAAAAATGGATTAATTTAGGATGAGGGATCTTAGGGTTGCCTTCAAGAATTCCACAACCTAAGATTCCTTGGAGTGAAGCGGTTTTCCCACGCTGAAGGGGGGGGAAAAAGGGGGGTATGGTGGTTCGTGACGGCTTACGTGGAGATCCAGGGATGAAGCAATGACAGGGATGAGTTGCGACCATCGACGCACCGACTCCTCGTGTTGGACAGACGCACGGCCACCAAAAGTGGCTTTGCTGCACTCGGGTCCCGGGAAGAAATGATGCTGTCGTGCGTCGATCGGAAGGTCCGGCTCCTCGCTAGCGTACTTCCACACTTACGCCATTTACCAGCGGGTGGAAGCGTAGCGGCTCTCACTCAGACTCTTCCTCCAACTCCGTGTCGCTCCAGGATCTGCACACGCTTTGCCTCTCGCCACCAGTGACTAGTATAATCTCCCTGGAGGCATAGCCTCCCGCCACCAATTACAAATGTATTCTCCCCCGATGCAGAGCGCTCACCACCCTTAAATACCCACAAATGTGGGGGGGGACGTCCGTGGGCACACCACATGGGAAACAGGGGGTGGGGAAACTGGGGAATCCCCACACATTGGGGTAAAATACTACTCGCCCCATGGGCCACTTGACACTGGCGACCACGTGGGAGGGAGGGGGAAACATACCCTCCCGTCGCCGGTGATGTCACTGACCTTGGCTGTAGGAGCATCCAGAGTAGTTCGTCTCCCCAGGAAAAAAGGGGTGGGGAATGAAAAGGGAAAAAAAACAAACAAAAGACAAGCGCTCAAACGCACAAGGACGCGAGGGGACCCAAAACTAAAGCGCGACGGTAAAACCATTACCGTCACAAAATTGAAGTAACATATGTTACATACATATAACATATTTATAACAGAGATATCTCTTTGTAACGGAATAATAGGTATAGCTCATCTTTAATATGCAGTTATTCCCATGGAAATGTGAAAAAAGACAAAGTGGCATGTTGTACATTAATTAAATTCTATAAAATACTGAAGTCCACTCAGATAATTTGGACCAAAATTTACACTGAAAGAACGTGTGTAAAAAAGGGCTAATTTTGGAATTATCCCCTTACCCCATATATCGACCGAGAGTACACGAGTATATTTCTCCCCGTGCTGTATGGGTTATTGTAAACTCTAGTTCCCATCTCCTGTGGTCCACATTTTAACCATTCTGTTCTAATAGAGTAACAGTGAAGGTCGTTTTTTCTCCTAGTATTGTGATCATGAAGATCCTAATTACTAGTTGAGAATTGAGTCAAGTTTTTTTCAATTGTAAAATAAGTTGAAATAGATACATGCAGGGGAGTGGAAGAATTTTTAGGGAATGGAAAATAGGCTTGGAGGGTTGTAAATAAGTTGCCACTGGGCTAAAAGGACTGATCTTTAGTCCTTGGATCTCTTTTACCTGGTTCGCAGAAGTGCACTCAAAATTTAATTCTGAAACAAGTTTTAAAGTTAATATAATATTTATAAAAAATGATTCACCCTATAATACCAGTGTGTGTTGCATTCTCAATGTTATATGTGGAGTCCACAAAACATAAGTTTCAAGGAAAGAATGCTAAACAACTTCAAATTTCAATGAAATGCCTGCATTGTATATTTCTCAGCCTTATGAGTTGCTGGTGCGCTTAGCCTAGTTGAGCCACACACAACATTTGAGTGGTAACGGTTTAATTTTTAGGAAACCCATTCATGCTTAGTCATGGTTATAATCCATAAATTGCTCATATACAATGGTACCTACCTACTATTCAGGGGCAGCCATTATATGGCTCTAAATACATATGAAGTAACAATATGGTACTTACTGTTGAATCTGACTTGCAAAGGGAATAAATGGAGATCTCTATCACTTATTCATATTTATGATGCTACACATAAATTTTTATCTCTAAAATGTTTTGAGAGCATTGTGTGTGATAATATCTTTCCTTGTCACATAGGCACGGCATCAACATTCAGAGGATATGGATTTTGCTGCCTTCTTGTTTTGGCTGCCTTCATTTTTATTAATTTCTATCGAAAAGAGACTGGATTTGTTTCTGAACTGCCGCCAACAGAAGATCCTCGACAGGTGATTACAATAATAGCCTGAGGTTTTGTACACATGTACTTATGAAAGGACAGATTCTAAATCAGACAAAAGCATAAGGACAGAGATAAATTTAATTGTCATACAGAACTGATGCCAATTCACACTAAAAATAAGACCATATGTTTTATCCTACAACACTATGTGAAGCCATTTTTATTAATATGATGTCATGAAATCAAGTACATATGGCCAAACTGTAATAGCTTGAAAATCTGCAAAAAGTAATCATAATTCTTACTCATGCAGTTATCAATCCTTAGATTGGTTTGAATATAGACCTCCATTCATCTCTATTCTGAGCTATCATTTCTTCTTCGGATGTTGCCCCAGCATCCTTCCTCACTTGCACCAGATATTGTTCCCTTGGCCTCCCTCTGTATCGTAAAACAATAAATCGCTGGGGATTGATTCCATACCAGCAGAATTGATTCAAGCATGTAGAACTGGAACAAAGGATGCACTGTTTGAAATGGTCAAGGACATATATGAAAGGGGTGTAATACCAAATGACTTTGAAAGATGCATAGTAGTACCAATACCAAAGGAAGCCCATGCAATGAGGTGCGAAGAATACCATACAGTTAACCTGATCTGCCATGCCTCAAAAATCATTAATAACATAATACATAACCGAATTGAAGGTAAGACAAATGCAGAAATAAGTGAAGATCAATTTGGCCTCCGAAAAAAGATGGGAACTCGAGAGGCAATTCTAACCCTAAAGGACGCTACTAGACAAGAGAATCGCCAATAACCTAAACACATACATGGCTGACATAGAAAAAGCTTTTGATAATGGTAAATGGGAACACTTATTTCATTCATTAAAGAAAATAGGGGTGAAAATCAGGGATAGAATGGTTATATGGAACCTATATGTAAATAAAAAAGCAGTGATAAGAAATGGAAACAAGTGGGAAGAAGCAGAGGTCCAGAAAGGCGTGAGACAGGGCTGTGCCTTATCATAAGTTCTATTTAACCTGTAGGTTCATAGAAAAATAAATTCAAAAGATATGCCAAAAGATAAGCAGAGGGGTAAAGATACAAGGAATTGAAGTAGATGTGCTAAGATTTGTGGATGACATAGTGATCTTAGCAGAAAGTGAAGAAGAAATACAAAGTATAGTGAAAAATATGGAAGATACAATGCAAAATGAATACAATATGAGAATTAACAATAAAAAAACTAAGGGAATGGTTGGCAGTAAAGAGGGATATGTTAATTGAAAATTAAGTATACAAGGCAAAAGCATACAAATGGTCAAGGAATTCAAATATCTGGGGGCAATAATAATAAGTGATGCAAAAAGCAAAAGAGAAATTAAATATCACTGTTTCAGGCTGGATATGGTGGAAGTTCTTCGTATTCATAATGAATAAAAAAACTTGGTAATCTTTCACAGATTTATTTCTTTGGCATGACGTGTTTCACCACGCTGTGGCATAATTAATTAGAAATAGAATATCCATGGCTAAAATAACTTTCAACAACATGAAAAAACTTTTTACTGCAAGAAACATCAGCCTAGACATTAGGAAAAAATTGATAAAAGTTTTCGTGTGGAGCATTGCTCTATATATATGTGAAACCTGGACCATTGCAAAGGAAGAAAGAAGAAGACTGGATACTTTATAAGTGTGGTGTTATCGACGAATGCTGGGAATCAGCTGGATGGACAGAGTTAAAAATGAAGAGGTGTTTATGAGAGTGAGAGAGAAGGGGAATGAACTATGGAAGAATGTAGTGAAAAGAAGAGCAGAATTGGTGGGGCATATATAGAGACACGAGAGTCTAGTAAAGAGTGTGTTAGAGGGAATGGTGGAGGGTGTATAATACAGAATCATAATTATTAAGCATGATATGAATTTTCATTCAATTTACCCAACTTGTTCATATTATAAAATAAAAGTCATGCTCAATATAGGTACCTGTTCATAGTTTTAAATTTCATTAGGAATCAGAATTCAGCCCCACAACTTATCTAATGATCATTTCAAATACGTAGGTGGCTGAGGAGACATCTCATTTAGCTCCCCACGGAGTGCCTAGCAATCCCATACCACGTGCCCTCTCAAGCACGCGACTCCACGAGATGGCTCAAGGAGGCCCAGGGGGCAGTGCCGGAGCAGATGGATATGGTGCAACTTACTCCACATCTGGAGGGGGTAATCTGGATGTTCCTGGAGGTACGTTCAGAGCAAAGTGAATGATTAAATTAAATGTCCAGTTTCCCCGAGTGTGAGTTGTTTCAGGCATTCGGGAAACCAAATTAAGAGGCTGTATGAGTAATTTTGTCCAATTGTTATTGCAGTAAATCCTCTCTTTGCAATACTAACTTGAGACACTCAATATCTGCCAATATATTTGCCTAATCGTTGTCTTAAAACACTCATGGTACTTATATATGTATCAGCTTATACAAAATTAATTTTGTTTAAAATTTGTTTCATAAAAAAGTACTTAGTCTCTTGTTAGATGTTTTTTATTTAAACTGCTGAAAATTCAAAGGATTAGTTGGGACTTTGATTTTAAATGACACAATGAAATTATTTGCAGCTTCTTTACATTTATTCTCCTTGCAGGGGGAGGTGGTGGTGGCTCAAATCCATTCCGAGCAGATGGTCATTCTTACTCAACCGGCAGTTCTACTGGTGTAAATGACAGCTCTTTCCCCAAAAGCAATGATGAGTACATAAAGAAAAACTTCCAGGTAAGTTTTAAACTATTTTCATCAATTTTGCCCCATTCGCAGTTACATTTTTGCCATGGTAATCCATTACAAGGGTAAGAATCAATAAGGTGAACACCTGCTTTGCACCAACTATGGCAACTTTTTCTACCTGGATAAACTTACCATAGTTACCTATCTTTCTACCAGTGGGCAGTACCGGACCGACCACCAAACTGAGCGACAAGCGATCAAGCTTATCCAAGATGGCATCCATCATATTTACTTTCTCGATTACCATGCCACCACTGTAGTTACCACGGCTAGACAATAAATCACATTAACATGAACTGTTGTGTTGTTTATGTTAATTGGTGGGCATCTGAGCTGTTCACGTTAAGGTGATTTATTGTCTACTTGTGTTAACTACAGTGGTGGTATGGTAATCGAGAAAGTAAATATGGTGGATGCCATCTTGGGTAAGCTCAATCGCTCAGTTGGGTGGTCGGTCCGGTGCTGCCCGCTGTTTCTTCCCTGGTGCCGTTGCTTCCCTTGGTGGTAGGGATGCAAATTGCGGACAACCGCACAGCGGAATTCATACTTACATCTGTTACCACAAAAGCCATTTGAATCCTCATTAGTTACAATGATCTAGTGATCAATCACCATCATCTCAGAGCAACCAGTAGATGATGTGAGGCAAATATGCTGCACATTAAAGGTAATAAATACAAGTTGTGCCACGGTGATTAAAGGCAGGTGCAAATGCAGGTAGAAATTACAGACATTTTGTATTATGGTGAAAAGCCAGTAATATGAATTGGGTATTAGTGGGGTTATAAGTCAAATAGAACCCTTATTTTTACTTATGGCACATAGACAAAGGTCCATTCAAAGAACTTTGGAAAGACTTCCTCCCAAAACAAAAGTTTCTCAAAGGATTGTGGATACAAATTTGTATCGTAGGTGAGACGATTTGTCTTGATGTGTCAGCTCAAACATACACATGTATTTGGATTTATTACTTACACTTAGACTTAGAATTCTTAGAATGAGTAAAGTTTTTACCTCATTAATAGAGAAATGCCACAATACCAACTATTTTAAAAGGCATCAAATAATGTTGAACAGTTATTCACTGTGTTGCATTGTAGATTGTTTTCATTTCTTCCTGGATTTTTCTATTAGCACTATCCACATGCAGCCTCGTGTCAGCACCAGCATCAACTGGAGAAAACTTATCTGGTAGGAACGCTAGTTAATAATGTCAATGCCATTTCAGACACTGACTCATTAGCAGCGGAGAAGGAACGCCTGGAATTTATGTACCAGAATGGCTATAAATGTTCCTGATAAAGGCCGGCAAAGAATAGAGCTCAGAGCATGACAATTCCCTGAAAATGAAAAAGCGCTCATTACCATGATGGTAAATGTGGTATTTTGTCCCTCCAGCTTAAAAATCTTTTGCGAGAAATCAAGGTCACTTGAAGAAATGACAGTAACAGCACATGAAAGAGGAAGGAATTGTTGGAACTAAAATGTAAGTGTGAAGACGCCCGTCAGGTGGCAGGCGTGTGCAGTGCATGACGCAGTATGTGTGTAAGCGGTAATGGTCGTGAGGACGTGTACTGAGATAGCTGAAAGTGAATAAATGTCTGTAAAGCCCACCGTTGGACTTTTCTTCAATGAATAATCCTTCTAAAGGTTACGGGCCCAGGAACGCCTTGCGAGGAGAATAGCAGTGAACAGTAAAGTGAGATTTGTAGCGAAATTGCAACAAGTGACCGCGCAATATTGTCCCGGTGGGCGCACAAAATGGCGGACGGAGAAATCGAGAGAAAGGACTATGTCGAAAAGTTACGAGGAGACAATTATTATGCATGGACTAGAGTGGTAAAAGCAGAACTCATCGAGAAAAATTGTTGGCAGGCTATAGACCCAGGATTTGGTGAGCCGGACGCAACATTGGACCAAGATGAGCAGCGTATCAATCGACGTGCTCTGGGCTACCTCATCAAACATGTAGCCGAAGAGTATGTGGAAGATATTGGAGAGTGTGTGACGGCGAAACAGGCGTGGGAAGTCCTTCAAAGCATTCACACAACCTTTACGCTGATGAACTGTCTAGAAATGAAGAGACGTCTGATGAACATCGTCAAGACTCCGGACAAGACAATGCACCAATACATGGCCGAGATCCAGAGCCTCAATAGAGTGGTCAAGAGTGCCAGTGGCGGATCTAGGATTCAGGTCTGGGGGGGGCTTAAGAGTTGAGACCTCTCAAGTCAAGTTAAGTTGATTCATTACAGTTTACTCATTTAAACTTTTCAGAGATAACTTTTTTCTTCAGTAAAATTTGTGTAAATGCATTTTTAAATTCAACAATAGAATTTTTATTACGAACGCTTTATAATATCCAATTATAAATTCGACAATATAAACGACTGTGCATTAAAATGATAATTTTTCCATTCACTTCGAAGGCTACATTATTTTACTCATTGCACTCTCTTATAATACTTCCGTAAAAGTTTTCACGTTGGGAGAATCATTTACCGAGCTGTCCAAAGATTTGAGTCGTTGAGGTTTTGATTTTCAAAATTCACATCTAATAATCATCGACCGACCAGTCTAAAGTTTCAATTCGTCGAGGCTTCGATTTGCAGAATGTATCCACAACTTCTTCAACCTTTATTCCTATTTCTTTGTGAATGTTTGCTAACGCTAAACCGTTGAGTTTGATTTTCGGACATGTTGACTCGCAAAAAACTCTTCAATCGTTTGAGTGTTGAAAAAGTACGCTCTGCTGTTGCTGAAGTCACCGGGATTGTAGCGAATAATTGTAGCAGTGTCACAACGTTCGGGAAAAACGAGCCATAATCCTTCGACTTCATGACTTGCAGAGCATCAATCGCTGTTTCAGCTTGTTGGAAAGCGGTAGTCTTGCAGTGCTTGTGCCAAAGGAGAATTTCATTTTTCAGCTCCGTCTCGCTGCAGCCGCATAGATCTCCTTCGTATACTTATGCAGCTTTTAAGATTTCGTCTACGGCTACTTTGGTATGGAGCGTTGGAATCAGCCCTTCCAGAGGTAGAATCTTCAAAAAATCACCCTTGAACCTCGAAGTCAGGGAAGAGATCATATGATCCAAATAAGGGTAAAAAATCGTAGCCCTGTGATGCAGAAAAAGTAATTCGTTACAATCATCAGCTTCAGCTTATTTCAAAAATTTTAGGAAGAATAGGTTCGTTCATATTATCATATTCAAAACAATATGTATGTAATCCCAAAAGCAGTGTTAATTACTTATAATTAGAAGTTCTCATTTCAGAAATGCACTACAAATGACATTCCCAGATCAATGTTTTACAATTTTACCGCGAGATAATTTCAATCAAGATTAATCAAAAAACGTGAGGAAAAATATTACAAATTCAAGCAGATGATCCATATTTAGTAAGGAAGATATAATAAGACGCGAAAAATAAGTTAGAATAACTCACCAAAAATATCGAAAAGCTGTCTGATGTTCTGTTTGGATGTTAGCTTGATTTTTCTGCCGGCCACACAAGCGAGGGACCTTCAGTTTAAATTCCATCTCACTAGCAATTTTCTCGGCTTTCTGGAAGATTTCGTCGAACGATTTTTCTTCCTTTTTCGTCTCGAAAAACAGCTTGATGATTTGCTCGATGTGAACACAAGCCGATGAAATTTGCAGATGAGAATTTTGAAGTGTCCTACTGACAGTCACAATTGGAGAATTCACATCATTGATTACTTGGAGAGCAATCAAGAAATCCGATCTTTCAATTGCACCAAGTAGTTGTGTCGCTTTCGAAGACGTCTCGATGTCCTTATCGTACTTCAAATCATTCAACACTTGTACAATATATGACAGGAACTCACAAACCGTGTTCACACTTTCGTGTTTCTCAACCCAACGCGTGAAGCAAAGTGTTATCAAATGGGTTTTCTTCGACTTCGGTGATTTGGCTTTGATTTCGTCTTCGAGTAATTGCGTTCTTTTTGATGAACTTGTGAAAAAATTGATCAACGTCGAAACTGTTCCCAGCATATTTCGGATCTCAGGGATTTCACAAGATTTTAAAACGCACAGATTCAATGAATATCTAAAGCAGTGCGTATAAAAGGCCAATGGTTTATCCTCGGAAATTAATGCTTGAACTCCAATTTCTCTACCAGAGAAGTTAGATCCTCCATCATATCCTTGTCCACGCAGATCGATGATGTTCAATTCCAAAGCCTTCAACTCATTTGAGATCACCGTTTTGATATCTTTTCCGACAGTGGATTTTAATCGTATGAACCCAAGAAAATCGTCGCGGACGACATAATCCTCTACATCAACATAACGCACGCACATAGTCAGTTGTACTATTCTACTTGCATTTGTTGTTTCATCACAAATGAGAGCAAAACATTTGGATTTTATGTTTTTTTCCACAACCTTGCACCGAATAGTCTGTCCGATGATGTCGATAACTTCATTCTGCACGGTTTTGCTGATCAGAGTACAGTTTCGCGGTGCTGTTTCCAAGTGAAATTTCAAATTTTCATCCCCAGCATTTATTCGGAACGCCAACAATGACCGGAAAATACCCTCTCTGCCAGACAACGCATCTTCTAGTTTTTCGGCTGTCCTCATGTCACCGGAGTCCCTGTGTCCACGTAGTGGCAAATTATTGCGTGAACAGAAGAGCACAGTTTCAACAATCGGGCCCAAACGTTTGCAATTGTTTTCGATGACCTTTTTCTTCTCCTTATCAAGAAGCATGTCGACTGCGTTTGAATTCCGGCTGTCAATGTTCTTTATAAACTCTAGCGCCTTTTCTTCGGAGAAACGATGATAAGACAGATTGTTGTGTCGGTTCATTTCTTCAATCGCCTTTTTATATTTTGTCAAAGGCATGCAGACGAAAGTTCTCAAATCCTGTAAGGAATTGAATTTTCTTAGAGTGAATTCGATAGTATATTTCTTAACTTATGTAGAAAAGTTCTCTTAACGAATCTAGTTCACACCGAGGTTGCAGTGGCAAGTAGCGTGGTGCGCTGCATGACGCTTGCCATGCAGCGCAGCGTGCAGCGTTAAATACGTTCACATCGAAGTGGCACTGACAAGCGACATGTACCTACATCTCGTAGTTTAGGTCGAAGATGTCGTCTGGTGAAGAGCATATCATGTTGCTCTGTGCATTAATAGTAAAAATGAAAAGGAGTAAACGAAGAAGATTTTGGATTCACCCGTATTTAAGACAATGTGGAGGAGCATAGCGCCTATTTAATTTCCATACAACTGAAGCTCGGTCAGACGAAGTTTAAAAATTAATACAGAATGAGAAGAAAACCTTCAAATTGTTGACGTCTATCATGAGACCTGTTTTGAAGATCGGTGACACTAACGACCGGACATACTACTTTGAACATGAAAAACAATAAATTACCTCACTAGTTCCATCCATTTCCTTAGCCACAGAATGCCAAGCTCAGTCTTTCATATCACGATCACGGTATTCCATTGCTTTGAAATGGTACACGCAAGTGTACTTCATTCCTGGACAAATTTCAAATTAAAATCCTCGTCGTACCTCATTTGAGGGTAGCAATTCACAAAACTCCGTATCAATGTCAGTAAACTCCCGGATAGCCAGCAATGCATGACGCTGCGTGGCAAATATAGGTTCGGTTCTATCTCTTCGCGTGGAACGCTGCATGCATGGTCGCGCGATTTTGTAACGCCACTCCTGTGCGAACGGACACATAGTATTACATTGGTTATAAAGTAAGTAGCAGCCGCGCGCTATGCAGCGTGCCACGCTACCTGCCACTGCAACCTCGGTGTGAACGCTCCCTAAGGATCGAGGTGCGAACCAAAGGCGAGCGATGAGTTTAAAAATTCTTTTACACTAGTCAAGAACGATATTTTGTTTGAAAAATTTTTGGTTGAGTAAATGCGAGTTTCATACGTATATGTGATTCGAGATTTGAAAAAAACGACCATTTTTATCATGGATTCCAACAAATATTTTTTTTCCAATGGGAAATGTTTTCTCACCTGACTTGAGCTGAAACCACCACTCTTTGGTGCAAACAATACACAATATTCGCAAAGAGCTCCATTTTTTTCCTCGCTGTAGGCAAGCCATTTAAAACGCTGCAGCCAATTGTGCTGGAACCTTCTGCTCTGTTGCCCTTCCATACACGCAGGAAATTTGAATGATGATTCTGGTGTTTTAGTATCCATCAAGTAGTTGTAGATTTCGTCCTTCTTTCAATTATGGCGTTTATCTACAGCTGACCCAATATCATACTTGAAAGTTCGATCAGAGTTTTCGAGTTTCGTGTTTTCTACTTCTGCATGACTCAGCTGCATATTATTATCATTGTTGGCCTGTAATAAGGACCAATTTGTAAATTGTAATAAGGACCAAAAATTTATTTTTAAGCCATTTTTGGGAAAAGTGCCTATTTGAGACAATTACCCTAGAAGTATATGCAGCTGTTGGAAATTACCTTTTGTTGTCCATTTTTTATTTCTGCAGCATTCTCTTGCACGATGGTAGTGCTGGATGAGCCCGATAAGCGTGGCCTTTTCGCGAAAAGGTTTCGCATGTCCCTGTTTCCGATTTAACCCGTTAACGCCTAAAAGGAAAAATCTTGATACACCTAAATGATCACATAAGCGCCTAGCGCACTATATATGGTACACCATATAGTTATTGCACATAATCACTACAAAAACGCATACAAGGTATTTATTTCTTCTAAATTGGTAAAACTATATGTTTATTAAATAAGACGTAAATAAAACGTAACAAAGGCGTTTTCAAAGAATAAAATAAACACAAACCTTGATGTTCCCTGTTTTGGCCAGTGGAGAATGACACTCCTTTCTTCAGCCACGCATAATAGAAACTGATCCAAAAAGGTGGCATTCAGACAATGTAATACCCGTACAGAAAGTATTCATTGTTGCAGCCACGAAATGTCAGAGCAAACGGTACAATGTCAGCGCATCATAGCGCCGCCGCGCCGTAACCAAACCTTGCAAAGCGTACCATTCATGGTGCGATAGGCGATAACGAGTAGGAAATGCAGCACGAAAACAAAGTGATACGTGAGAGGGTAAGCAATGGCAGATTTCAACAACGTTGTATACAACGTAACCTCTTTGTTGCTTATATCAGCTGTTGAGTCCCAGATGCGAAAGATACCACTAAGTTTATATCGACACAATACTTTTAGACCCGTCTTTTCGGCGGGGAATTTGAATTGATTCGACTGAATTCTATGGTATAATTAATGTATAGGTTGTTTTAATATGAAATAGGCACATCAGTTCTTTGAAGTTAGAAAAAAATATCCTTCCAAGACTGAATAACTTCCTCCGAGGATAAAGTATTCTTGTCTTGTTTAGGGAAAAATTTATTCTGGGATTTCTGGGAATAAATTTTTGACTGTGGCTTTGGGGGGGGGCTATAGCCCCCATAGCCCCCCCCCCTGGATCCGCCACTGAAGAGTGCTAATTACGGACTAGAGCTGACAGACAAACAGTTGGCAGGGCAGTTCTTGGTCGGCCTGAGAGACGACAAGTATAAAGTGACAATTGCTGTTATCGGTGCTGATCGCGAGTTGACGTCGCAGAAAGTGAAAGCCATTCTTCTCCAGGAAGACGAGATCGGCCGGGATCGACATGAGCGGGTCCAGGGCGCGATGGTGTCCAAGTCAGAGTCCTCGGGGTCCAGGGGAGGTAGCGCCTCCAGTTCCAGCTTCAAACCCAGCGGCTCCAGTGGAGGGAACCCATGGAGAAAGGGGGGACAGTCTCAGGGACCACGGCAGAGTGGGGCAAACCACCAAGAAGAGAGAAAGTGTTTCAAGTGCAACAAGTGGGGGCACATTGCAAAAGATTGCCCTGAGAAAAGGGAAATTAAGTGCTATAATTGTGGGGGTCAGGGGCACTTCGCTCGTGATTGTGCTAGCCCGAAAAGGGAACATCAGGATTCCAATAATGGAGGGAGTTCTGGGGGACACATCAAGGACAAATTAGTGGTGTCCGCGGTAAGTGCAACGAATTTGGCAGCTTTGCACATTGGTGATAATGAGTGGTTGCTCGATAGCGCATCAACAGACTATATTTGTAAGAACGAGGCAATGTTTGAATCCTTGAGTCCTTCTAGCACTTCTAAGGGCTACTGCATTGCGCATTTCCCCACTATCACTAGAAAATTGCACTGACACATTCGACACAACTGACTGTTGCCCTTCAATTTTGAGAACATAGAGTCCATCTCTCAAGAGCCCTTTAAAAATTACGTTCCCTTTAATGCTACCAGCACAGTAGCCTTCAGCTTTGGTGGTACATTCAATCCCCTTGGAAGCCAATTTTGAGCATGAAATTAGGTTACAGTCAAATTCAGGCACAAATAATACATCGTTCAGCTTTAAAATACACCCACCACATTCTTTGCTCAGCTCTAAAGAGACAACTCCTACTCCCTTTACAGGAACTCGCCCCTTCCCCATAGCTACAAAACCATTAGCAGGACTCAAAGATTCAAACATTGCCTCGTTCTTACAAATATAGTCTGTCGATGCGCTATCGAGCAACCACTCATTATCACCAATGTGCAAAGCTGCCAAATTCGTTGCACTTACTGCGGACACCACTAATTTGTCCTTAGTGTGTCCCCCAGAACTCCCTCCATTATTGGAATCCTGATGTTCCCTTTTCGGGCTAGCACAATCACGAGCGAAGTGCCCCTGACCCCCACAATTATAGCACTTAATTTCCCTTTTCTCAGGGCAATCTTTTGCAATGTGCCCCCACTTGTTGCACATGAAACACTTTCTCTCTTCTTGGTGGTTTGCCCCACTCTGCCGTGGTCCCTGAGACTGTCCTCCCTTTCTCCATGGGTTCCCTCCACTGGAGCCGCTGGGTTTGAAGCTGGAACTGGAGGCGCTACCTCCCCTGGACCCCGAGGACTCTGACTTGGACACCATCGCGCCCTGGACCCGCTCATGTCGATCCCGGCCGATCTCGTCTTCCTGGAGAAGAATGGCTTTCACTTTCTGCGACGTCAACTCGCGATCAGCACCGATAACAGCAATTGTCACTTTATGCTTGTCGTCTCTCAGGCCGACCAAGAACTGCCCTGCCAACTGTTTGTCTGTCAGCTCTAGTCCGTAATTAGCACTCTTGACCACTCTATTGAGGCTCTGGATCTCGGCCATGTATTGGTGCATTGTCTTGTCCGGAGTCTTGACGATGTTCATCAGACGTCTCTTCATTTCTAGACAGTTCATCAGCGTAAAGGTTGTGTGAATGCTTTGAAGGACTTCCCACGCCTGTTTCGCCGTCACACACTCTCCAATATCTTCCACATACTCTTTGGCTACATGTTTGATGAGGTAGCCCAGAGCACGTCGATTGATACGCTGCTCATCTTGGTCCAATGTTGCGTCCGGCTCACCAAATCCTGGGTCTATAGCCTGCCAACAATTTTTCTCGATGAGTTCTGCTTTTACCACTCTAGTCCATGCATAATAATTGTCTCCTCGTAACTTTTCGACATAGTCCTTTCTCTCGATTTCTCCGTCCGCCATTTTGTGCGCCCACCGGGACGATATTGCGCGGTCACTTGTTGCAATTTCGCTACAAATCTCACTTTACTGTTCACTGCTATTCTCCTCGCAAGGCGTTCCTGGGCCCGTAACCTTTAGAAGGGTTATTCATTGAAGAAAAGTCCAACAGTGGTCTTTACAGACATTTATTCACTTTCAGCTATCTCAGTATATGTCCTCACGACCATTACCTCTTACACACATACTGCGTCATGCACTGCACACGCCTGCCACCTGATGGGCGTCTTCACACTTACATTTTAGTTCCAACAAGATCATGGCATAGGTTTTGGGTTCTGGTTTAGCATTCTGAAGGGCAAGGGCCCAGACACATTGACACACTGGTTTCCGTGAGATCACAAAAGTTAAGCAATGTTGGGCCCAGATGGAGGTTGGATGGGTTACTATACATACCTTCACCGAGGTGCTCTTGTCCCCTGTCTGCATGTGGCAGACAGGAATGGGGTTGGCATGATGGACCAAGAATTCAATGTCTAAGTGCCCGGGCTCCTGTCGAAGGCCCCACCTACAAACAATTATTCGAATTCTATGTCATGGTAAATGTGTGCTTTTATCCTGCCACTTCAAATTTCTTTTTAGCCTAACTAGAACAGCACTTTTGCAACCTATTTACATTCACCTTTCCTGCACACTATGTGCATTTTGACTTAGTTTCTACTATTGTAATTAGGTTATTATTGAGGGAATAGTAACATGAAGAGGTTTACCTGATATCATTTTATTTATTTATTTCCACATCCCCAAAAACAGCACTAACGGCCTTTTACACTGGGTGTTTTTTTTAACATGTAACAATGGACGAACACAAACACCCATGTCCTGAGTGGTGAAAAATCCACTCAGGCAGGACTTGAATCTGTGACCCTCAGTTTGGCCAACAAATTTCATAGGGAAAATTTCATATGGCATTGGTTAAAGTGGTAGATCAGTGAAAGTTCCCAAGGCAGGAACAGTAAATAGAGACCTAAAACAAACAGTTTCAACAGTCAACCATCTCTAAGCATGCATGGAGCAAACCTGAATTCAGCATTTTATTTAAAGAAGCCAAAGATATTGGATAGGAGACTGATAGTATCTTCATTTAATATGGGAAGCCATAGAAATAGTGAAAACTCTGGCCAATTTCCATGGGGATGATGGTCACCACCTCCACCCCAGACAGCAACGTAAACTTGCTACAAACTTGCAGCAAGTTGTCAATGTAAATCTGGAGAACTTGATGCAAGCTTGCAGCAGGTGTATTGCAAACTTACTAATCTCCAATGCGTTCACTTGCTGTAAGTTTACTTTGCCAGTCTGCAACAAGGTTGTTTTGCAAGTCTGCAGTAAGTTCACTTTAAAAGTCTGTTGCAAGTTTGCTTTGCAACCTTAAACCTTCTGCAGGTTTGCAAACCAAGCCTGTTGTTTGAAGCAGGTTTACTGCTGACTTCCTAATCTCGACTGCAAGCACTTACAGAAAATTTGCTTTGATAGTTGGCAAATAGTTTCCTTATGGTAAGAAAAATATTGTTTCTGTGCCAATGATACAGTACCGTATTTACTCGTGTAAGCTGCGCCCTCGTGTATCCCGCGCACCCCCATTTTTGGGCAGGCTCGAGAGGAAAAAAATTATTTTTATCAAACAATCAACTTTTTGCCCTTGAGCCTGCATCATTTTGTCATAACATGAATGCATGTTCTTTAATAGAAATTCTGTGCCAAAGTTAAGTGTTGATGTACATCTTTCTCTTGAATTTATTGCGTTACGTTTTAGTATCGTCACGAGACACAGCCCGTTTTATTGTGCAACTTTTTCTCCTAACATCACACAGTAATCACAGTTGTATACAATCACATCATCCAGCTATAAAAATGGCATCTGTTTGAAATGAAATATCCAGCTAAAATAATTGCAGAATTATATACAACTAGCTGAAGGTACCCGTTGAAATTCAACGGATGTGAAAAACATTGAACCTATTTTATAAGAAAACCACAAAACCTGAAGAATACTGTCAGCGTGATCATTTGAGGTGTTCGTATCCTATCTTTTTCCCTTTCGTGCACGGAGAGTTGAGTGATTGTTTGTCCTCTTCAATGCACGGGAAACCCAAAAATGGGCCACACAGGTTTATCACTACTTAAATAGCACCCAGGTTGATAGATGGTCACCTCGTCCCTCAAGTTCTCTTGAGCCGTCTTCTGAGTGAATAACAGCTTGATCACTTCCCTTTTGTACATAAATATATTTGCATTCAATGACTAAATTAAGTTCCGCCATTCACCGTTGATATGTGCGTTGAGTATCTTAATCAGGATAGGAGAGTAGAGTATAATCCAGCGGTTGACTACGTCAAAAGGAGCATTTTCAATAGCAGCGATGTTTATTTGTCCTATGAATCCTTCAATACCCGGACTATGCCTTTGGCATAAAGGGTGGCTATATTCATTGTTTTCTAAATCATAATCATTGGTTACAAAATTAAAAATCTATGGTGATCAGTCTTAGTGCACTTGCCAATTTTCATGCACCGATGACGTCCATTGCGCAGAATATTCGTTCTTCTTACGGGTAAGAAGCATGTAGTGACGCAATTATAATTTCCGCTATCTTAAAACAGATTGAAGTTGCGAAACAAATGGCTCAATATTTGAACCAGATTTTTAGCTGGTTACCCGTCAGTAGGTTTGGTTAGGATGAAATTTGTGCGGTTCTTAGCGTAATCCAAGAAACACCACGGGGAGATTATCATGAGATTGCTGGTAGGCATGTCTTTGAGCATACAAGGCTAACCTTTGTCGTTTTTCATGCAAGGACTCATTTTCTCGCAAAGAAGACATTCCTCATGTTTTAGAAGATTTTTTCAAAAGGTTACCCTTTATTCTATTAGGCATGTTTATGGATATATTTTTAAGTCCAAAGAGAGGAAACACAGAGGCAAGTGAGAAACTTGAATAGGCAACTCGATGATTGAGTCAATTTAAGTAAACTGCATATTAACACGTTTAAGTATATATAAATAACTCGTAAAGTTTATGTGGGAATTGGTCTAAAAAACAGTTCGCAATCGTAATGAGAGGCAGACGGTTCCACTACATGTAATTCATCTGAGTATTAAACTATAATAAACGACGCCGTATTTGTTGTAGCAACAGGCATTATTAACATTATTATTCGCTGCACGTAAATATTCTTCCACGTTTAATTCCTTTATGTGTATCGTTTAATACATAAGTGTTCTATCGTATGCAGTTCCCCTATGAGAGCTAGTTTGAGAATAGACATTGAAGAGTATACCTGTAAATATGCATTGAAATATATCGATTACCCCCCGAAGCAATCTATCATGGGGCCCTTCTTACGCAAATTTTCTTTCTACGTGCTATCATGGGCCGGCAGGAAAACTTAAATGCCAGATGCGTGAATATCCTTTGAAATTCAAATCTCTGGTTGCCAAGGAAATTTGCTATTGTTGATTCAAGAAAAAAATGTCAGATTTTTCAGCAAAAAATATGATATTCAGACAATTACAAAGCGTAAAAGAAAATCGATTGAAAGAATTAGAAACTTCATTTATTCAGCCATCCGATAACAAAAATCCCAGCCCTCTATCTTGAGTGAAAGTAATTTTTAAAAGCAAAAAATAAAACCACTGCACCCAAGCCAATGCTTAGCATGGACCACAGGGGACCCCCAGGGGGGGCCTTTGGGGGCCCTGACAGATTTTTAATATAGCCTATGTTACATCCCGGTACATTTTCTAACTACATACAAAATTTCAGCTCAATCGGTTAAGTAGTGTTTGCGTGATTGAGCAACAGACAGACAGACAGACAGACACCATTCAATTTTTATATATTAGTATGATTTCAACCCATGATCATTCGATTACGGAAATCCGTCGGCGAATCCACAAATAAAAGTAGAATGCCGCCGTACCTGATAGATGCCTGAAATGTGATACGTTTGGTTCGCGGTCATAGCTGATAAGGGACTCCCAACGGGCAACGCCCCCCCCCTCCCCCCCTACTTTTTGAAGCCACCTGTGAAGTTAGGGCGTGGGAAAGCGATGAGTGAAATGTGTAACTTATGATGAAATGTGATGCTGACTTGAGAAAAAATATCACTTTACTCCGACCCCCTAACTATGAGCGCCAAGGTGAGGGTGGGGGGAGAGAGAGAGGTGGAGGGGAGAGCGAGAGGCAGGCCAAGGATCCGTAGCCATTCTCTGGACTGCTGGAAGCGCCAGCGCTCAGCGTAAAGGCCTGTGGAAAAAAGCGCTGGACATCCTCTTTGCTTTACATGACTACAGTAATTGTTTTTAACTTACTTACCAACTTGAGGAGTATCTGCATTGAAAGGTAAACGATGCAGCTAGAACTTATATCAAAGCTCATTTTCGTATCATTTCTCATAACCGAGTAGCATTTCCGCGAAATGATCGATTTTAGGCAAGTTAACTAATTTTTTCTCCGATGTGGTTGATATCATGTAAACGCCCAATAAAATAACTTCTGTCATCATCCTTCCTGCGCCAAAAGGTGAAAACAGAATTTCTTTATCTATTAACATGCCACGGCGATGTAAAAGTCAACGTCTGAAAATGGATTTTCTGGCGTGGTATCCACTCCCCTTAGTGAATGATGCTTCCAATAAAAGGAAGTGAAAACAGATTAGAGGTCCGTTTCTCTCTTCGTATGCTTATTTATCCCATTGATGTCACGATGTGTTTCAAATCTCTCTCGGGCGCTACACAACTTAATTTCAGGTTATGGAAAAATCATGAAGGTGCGAAATCAACCTCACAGCTACCACCGGGGTAAGGTTACAATTTGAATCGACCGAAATAATGGCTCCCCTCGTATCATTCGTGCATCGGCGGTATAAACCAAGTGTTGGCTGCCGAGGCCCCTGAAAGAAGGCCCAACCCCTCCTCCACTAGTGGAAGCCACCTGGATAAAAGCGAAACTGGGCGAGGGTAGATAATAACAGATAAGGTGAAAAGTGATCCTCTTGGGTTACCCCATTCTCTTTCTCGCTGAATGAGTCCGGCGCAGATGAATGTCGTCGCGCCCAGAAATAAGGAACGAAGAACTTTTTTCTTCAGGGTTCTTCTGGGAAAAACCGGCTTGGAGACTCCAATTGTTCAGATCTGACTGAGGTATCACCCTAAAATCTGACAGCTTTATTGTTGCCGGCTGAGTGATTGAGAGGGATAGCTGGATGGAAGGACTGCCTGTAAGGCAATTTCCACATACCCTGGAAAGGATATTTTACCATTCATCACGATAACCTGAATCGAGCCTCATATTGCCGGTAATAATTATTTGTCATCACAAAATGAATGAGTGAATGGAATCATGCCTGTATTTGATGCGAAGGCAGCTTGACACATGGAAGTCGATTTACATTGAAATGTAAAGAGTAGCAATATCTCCAAATATATCACTACTTGTAGGGCATCTTTCGGCTTTCGTCTTACTTCCGAATCATCCGTAAAAATTTATGACACAAGTAAACAATGAACATTGCAAATTGATATATCGAGATAATATTGTTAAAATTCGTCACGGCAAAGAGGGGTAGTACCAATCCGTGAGTTGCTGTATGCCGCACCGCCAGCTGCAACGGCCAGATAATTTATCCGGTGGCGCCGAATTTGACATTCCTTCACACGTTTGAATATTTTGATTGGATATGTATGTTCGTATCTTTGAAAGTTCGTAAGTCAGACGATTGTTTGTCGAGGACTTATTGTATTCACTTTGGAGAAACTAACGACCAGAATTTAAGGTAAAATAGTGCGCGGCTTACATGAAAATCCGGAAGATTCGTGTAAGCCGTGCACCCCCATTTTTTCACCGGCATTTTCGGAAAAAAGGTGCGTGGCTTACACGAGTAAATACGGTATGTTATCGTTATCTCAAAAACAAATGTAGTTGATTAGATAATAGTATCATGGATATGTATTATATACAGGGATATATATTGAATTTATTTTAAGTTTTGGCAGTTATTGATGAAACATTAGCCCTTTCCTGTTTCAACAATATTATAAAATCTTATGGCCACATAGAGTACCTGCTGTGATAAATCTAATGAGATTTCAGAAGACATAGTCAATTGTGCTTTGAATATTTTTGTGAATACAGGAACTATGATTATTAAACATTATTGTTAAACATTAATATAGGCAACAAAGATAAATTGCAGAAAGATAGCAAAGCGAACTTTCAGGAAAATTGTGAAGGAAACTTGCAGCAAGTCTACTTTGATATTTAGTACAGTTTCATAAAAAACTTGCGGCGAACTTACAATGTTATGCAAGTGTAGCTAGTGAAAATCAAACGTAGTGCAAACTGGCTGCACACTTGCATGCTATCTGGGAAAATATAGAAGGTAGCTGAAATCCTAGTCCATCACTTTCGACCTGATGATGCCTACTGTGATGTTGGCGAAACTTTTGTCTAATATAGCCAACGCACATGGTGGAAACGCAGAAGAAATGGAGAAATCCGGTATGTATGAAAGCTCGAATACATAGGCACAGGAAAATTACATCAGCCATGCGTGTTGCCAACTTCCAGGCGAAATGTACAGCACGTTGCCTGTATCCAAGGATATTTTTAATTTTCATGTTCTTATTTGCATATACATATGTAATGGCACGAATTTCCATTATTTACCGAGATATTTGATGATCACACTTTGCACTCCTTACAAATATCACCATTGGTACTTATTTTTATTGGGTAATTTAACCACTACATCTATGGAATGCTTAAATTCACCAGTCACCCATGAATGAATTGCATTTATGAATAGCAGAATAAAGGTCCAGCAAAAGCCTGAGAAAACTTAAGTTCGTTGACGCATGTTTTAAAACTGCAAGGGAAATATATTGAAATGATCAGAATGATTAGCATTTCTCAGTGGTTTGGAAGCCGAGGAGACAGCATCTGACACTTCAACATTCCACCGTGTGAGCCGCCTCATTATAGGCATGTGGTAGGGGGACACCTTCCATGAAAATGGGAGGTAACAGGAGGAGGTAGAGGATGAAAGTGAATTGCATGTTAACAAAGTGTCTTGCTCTGATTTGTTACAACCATAATGGTGAGAGGAAAGAAGGAACTTAATTCTGTATGTCAATCAGTTTGGTAGGGTACCTCTCTGATTTTGTTGTTTCTATCAGTTCTAGAGATGTAGTCCATGTCATCCTGACACTTGCCCAATCTAAAGTTTTCTAGAATGCAATATTAGCCAAGCTCGTAACCTACTTGTATCTAGTGGCTCGTAACCTAGTCCTTCCATCACTTATTTTACACTGGTTTGTGTTCAGCTGGGTGCCTAGCATGCGCCCTCCCCCACTATAGGGTTGGGATAGGGGGCTGTTCAAAGAACACTAGATTTGGTTTGTAGGAAAAGCTATATATATTAAATGACATAAAATACACCACTAAAATTTACCCATTCCCACCTTAACCTTTAAGAGCCGGATTTAAATGTCCAAAAGTCAACCTTCACTGCCGGATTTAATTCCGGCTCTTTAATTTGTTCTTGTTCTTCACAGGAAAAACGTTAATATCTCAATAACTACTTAAGATAAATTGTTGAAATAAAAAGCGCTATTTAGCTAAATGTTCAATGTAGTTGCACGTGAAATCTCATAGCCGTGATCAAATTACAAAGGATTTGAAAAAATATTTTTTTGGGAACAAAGTTGAAGTATTTTATTTTTTATTCAGAGAGGTGAATATATATGATGTAAATTATTTCAATGGATGTATACATCTTGATAATTAATGAAGTTTTAAGTTTTTACCATCGTATGGTACTTTTTGAAACAGTTATAGGTGCATAGCCCTACTTCGCTCACTCCGCACTTCGTAATGTTACGCGTGTACAATCCCTTCTCAGAATACACTCTGCACCTTACGCGGTTCCCTTTCACTGGCCAGTGTGTATTATTTTTCGCCTGCAAGCGACGCAGTTATCGTCCAACCGTGCTACTGGGCCTATCTCTCCCTAAGCGGTGAGGAGGAAGAGCAGATGCCCCTTCCTCGATCATTTGCCTTATCAGAGAAAGCTGAAACTGCCGATGAGTCATCTGGCCCCCGCAAGATGTAAACAACACGTGTCTGTTTAGGATGGTTACGTTCAATAGGTGAGCGAAGATCTTTTGTGTCCACTTCCAGCTACGACGACTAGTATCGTAGCTCGTTCCCATCCTATCCCCTTTGTCTACATATCCCATGTGTGCATTGTAGTAATCTACAACGGTCGGCTTCAATTTTTTTCCTTGTTCATTTCAGAATTTATCCTCTTCTGGGGAACAATGTATGTTTTTCAGTATCAATACCTCCCTTTTATCTTTTCATACTATGGATGTCAAATCATTTCTCACGTGTACCCGTAAATCTCCCCGCTTCATTTTAGGTCTCTGACAGTAAAAATTTCGTGGCATGCCTTTGCGGTTTTGTCTTACCGTACCACAACAGAAAATTTCTTTAGTCTGCAAGTTGTAAAAAATGGCTGGAGAGGAAAAAAAGTTGTGTTTGTACAATTTATGGCCAACCCCTTCCACTCTCCTTGTCAGCGCCCTCACAGTTGTGTGCGTAGCTGACATGTCCTTTGTCGCAGTCAGTCTATCCTATCCTAAGCACACTTTCATGTCAAAAGTGTATCCAGTTTTGTCACACAGTTTATAAATGTTTTCTTCCAAAACGTTTATGCTTTTTCGGTATTTACTGCCGGAATATCACTCGACTTTTGAAAAGCACGATAATTTCGTCTATAGCCAAGAGCTCAGCAGGATTATAATACTTGGCATAGCTTTCATTGAGCTTATCGAAAATGGCCCTACTTTTCCACAGTGTGTCGTAATTTTCGTCATTTTGGGGTGGTTTAGAATTAGGTACCAGCAAAGTGGAAGAATCTAAAGATGTGGAGGAATCGGTCTCATCTCATTGTGTTGCTAAAAAATGGAGTATGAAATTTGCAAAGCTCCGTCTCATCCTCCAGCGCAGTAACATCTGTATTCTCGTCTTCCGACGAAGTGTCCGACTCCACGGCTTCTGAGGAAGAATCCAAAAAAACTTCCTGCTCTCTCTTTATCTCGGATAATTTCTGCTTAGGAGTCAATGCTGTAAAGGAAATATGAACTGGATATCCGGAGTTAGTGAGTTCTTACCAAAAATGTCACAATTCCTCTAAAATGTTCGATATTTCTTAGTGAACAGAGCTGACAAACAGACAAAAGAGCGCACTCACCAGAAAATTGAGACGGAATGAAGTTTAGTTTGAGTCCACTCGAAATGTGGTAAAGGAATATAACATAACTAAGAAGGAATGCATCTTGCAGTCACTCCCTTTATTGCTCACGTGCCGGCGGCACCCGGCAGCCGAGAGAGGGAGAAGGTTCTTCGTTTTCCCTAATTCCCCCCCTGGCCCGAGATGGGGGCTTTGACCTTCGAAGGCCCTGTTCCCCTCCCAAAAGGCAGGCCCTTTGTCAGCATCTGGATAGCATTACTGCCCCAGAAGGGGAGAGAACGTTATCTTGGAGAGAGAATGAGGTCACAGTGAGCCATCAAAATATGAGCCACCGCCAATGTTTATGAGGGTTTGACTGCTCTAAACCAAACAGAAGACTTGGAATATTATTTTCTTATTGCCTGTGCGAGTAAAAAACAAAAAAATAGAAGTAATAATTGAAATACGGAACGTAAATAACAGATTGAGAACGCATCCAAACGTGACTTGCCGCGATGCTGTGCCATGTAAAATATTTCCACCGCGCGTGATCATTTACATACAAAATTATTAAAATAAGTTGTATTTAAAAATCTAAAAACAACAATACTGTATTAAAAAGACATCTTTCTACAATCCTAGAAAATTTCGCTCCGTTAAGTTGAAATTCGTTTAAGTTGGAGCCGATCAAAGTTAGCGTGCCCGTATGGGCACGTTCGGCACCGAGTGGAGCTTTTTTCCCGTGCCCGTACGGGCACGCCAGGCGTTTAAAGGTTAACATCAATAAATGTTGATTCTGCGTGAAACTTGTCAGAGAACTTGCGGAAAGCAAAAATTTGATCACGTAAAGTAAGTGTTAAAACAATGAGCTGCTTACAGTCTAGCTAGGAAACAATAAATCAAAATTCTCTTAAGGTGGGCACTGGTCAGCCATTCAGCTCTAAAATGAGCACCCAGCACAACGCAATGTACACTATTTCTTGAGCAGAAAGGAACAGAGATGTTCTTAATTGTACTCCTTAAACTCTATGTCTTATTCCAATGTCTCCTGCATCTTGTGAAATCACAATGCATGGAGATTATTTAATCGCGATTTTATTTGTAAAAATTATTTTTCACCATCCACTAGAGTATGTGGTACTGAGGTAAATACAGCATTCATGATGCCCAATTTGTTAATGCTCACTGTTCCATCTACCCATAGGCATACAATGAGGCCATTGTCTCAAATGATGCAGTGTACAACAAGGCCACCTCAGAGAGCCCTCAACGGTATTCACAACAGCCTGTTGACACGAGGTCGACATCCAGAGGACCTTACAAGTGGTGAGCAAAACCTTGTGTGTGAAAAAGAGTCAGCCATCAAAGTCTGTGGACATCTAAAGAATCACTTGGCAATCGAAAGCCTTCCAGCATTCATATGTAAATGGCAAACCAGCACATTCTCAAGACTAAAATGCATTGTAGATTATGATATGTCTCTGTATAAATGAGTCAGTATTACTAATGGCTGTGGGGTGCATCAGTTGGGTAACATTTCTTCTCCAGGGTCTCATAGCAGTTACAAATTACCGTCACCTTCATAGTTATAAGGGTCCAAGGATGAAGAATTGGATCTCACCTCCTAGCTACAAATCCTGATTTAAAAATAAAGTCAAAGTAGGTATTTTTTTACGATTTTCAGGACTCACTTGGCTTGTCTAGAAAAATGTGTTCCATTCACATCGATCTGCTTATACCTGGTTAAATAATGGATTTTACATCCATTTTCTATGTTTTTTTCTGTGAAACTAATGTCAAATCAAATATCAAAGTCTGCTGAGGGTTATCAAAAGTTGATTACTCTGTTTTTATATAATTTTTAATTGGTTAATTTGTATCTTTGTTGACATGAAAACAGATTTCAGCAAGCTAGTTAATTTGTGTTGCTGAAATAGGCCCAGCCAAAAATAGAATATTTCATTCCAACACAAGATTTGGTTTTTAGGAAAAGCTATATAAAATGACATAAAATACCCCACTAAAATTTACCCATCCCCACCTTACCATTGACAAATGTTGATTCTGCCTGAAACTTGTCAGTGAACTTGTGGAAAACAAAAATTTCGTCAAGTAAAGTAAGTGTTAAAGCAATGAGGAGTCTCTCATAGTCAATGAGTGTGATTTTCATTTGTCAAAATGCTTGTCAACTTCCTACATACTCATGAAAGTCGTATTTCCAAATGAGTAGATGGGTAAAATTTTAAAAGTATGCCTTGTAAAATATTAATGATGGTGCCCTAGATTTTTTTATTGTGACTCTAAAGAGACTATGTGAACTATAGGTATTTATTTTAGCATTAAGTATGCTAAATGAACTGTCATAAGCATATATAATTGCAAATTACATATATGTTTTATACATGTACAATGGATTCATATCCAAAATAAAAAAATGTAATAAATGATACAACTTTGTTATAAAGCGACAAAATCTCATTTGAGTAGGCACTGGTAAACAGCTAAGGATAAGAGAAGCATTGTATAGATGTACTTATGCTTCTAATAACACGTTCTAAAGAAGCCAATTTAAATGATAGCTCCTATGTTTCAGTTGACAGGAAAATTTTTCTATTTGGTGCAAAGGGGCTGCATAGATGTTGTCTTTGTGTATATATACGTCATTAGAAATCATGTAAAATCATCAGTTCCTCAAACTGTAAAAGCCGTTTACTGTTGTTTTGCAAATGAGACAATTCATAGTTAATTTATAATTGTTATTATTTTGGCAACCATTTGTCAAAAATTGATAACTTTTATGACTCAAGCAAGTGCTCACAAATTTTATTGTTGTTGACTGAATGTTGCGAATGTACGTGGTTTTTCTTTTCTGAACATGTCAAAGCAAAATCTGAAGTGCAAAAATAATAGGAAAAAATTTGCATCAAAATTTTACGACATTTCATAATTGGTTGTATATGTTGAAAAATGAGGTAGAAGGGTCACATTTACATACATTACTAATGACAAATATTTTGCCTAGCCATTGCTAAAAATCGCTTTAAGGCCCTGCTTTCCTCGCACCCGTACGCATAGTGCCCCCCAAAATCCGCCAGTTGTCGTTGGTGCAAATCTCCAGTGGAACCCCTGCTGGCCACAATGGCAATTATTAGGAATCTGCTGTTTCGCTTCAAGGTCACTGGCCTAGGAGTGCGTTGCAACGCTGGCGAACGACCGTCTCGCCACCCATCATTCAGGGGAGGGGGTTAAAAGAGGCAGGCAGACAATGTAGACCGCGTAGACCCTCGCCTCGCTTCCATAAGAACAATGGGATATTCTGGGCCTCGCTTTCAAGCTGTCCCACTCTTTGACAGGGAGACGTTTGAGGCATATTATTTCTCTTAAAACGGGGAGAAGCAGTCACAGAAAGAATACAACCTAGATTATCCAATCGCTCAACGTCCGTTATTATGCTGGTCACCGTTATTGTTCCAATTTTCAAAGTGTTTTAAAGGGATTACATTTTTCAATGACTTTATTGAACGTATATTTTCATTAAGTACTCTGAAACAAATTTTTAAGCTTAGTAATGTCCACGAAAAACCCCAATTTAACATCTCGACAAAAGGTAAGTTGACAATATGACTTTTGTCCACATTTTTTCCGAATTCTGACCACAGTATAGCGCAGTGGTATATTATTACCCTTTTGAGAGAGTTGGCTGAGGTAGGTTTTCGGAAAGGTTGTATAACAAATAAAATCATCATGGAGTATCATTTTATGGAAAGAAGTTTATTCAGTTAAACTTAATTATTGAAAGGATTTTCATAGGTTTTTACTTTTGGCTACGAGTTTCTTGCTTATTTTTTAATTCTCTTTGAGCCTGTATTATATATTCAGGATCCCGTATTTCCATTGACCTGCTGCGTCGAGGATCAATTATCTCTGGCAGCAGGCAACTTTTATAAAATTTTTCTAATTTAGGAAACATTTCCTTCTGCCAGAAATTATCGTCTCTGTGCACCGTTTCACATTTTATCCCGTTAGGTGTCCACAAAACAAGATAACAATATTTTCTTTGAGATATATGGAGCTGTCCTTGGATTTGGTAATGGTATACTTGTCGTTTTTTAATGCCAATCACTTTTTTGCTTTTATCCATTAGCCAAAACGTAACTTTTTTTGATTCAATTGCTTCATATGGAGTTAAATTTCTTGCCGAAAATGGGCATTTGATCTCCAGCAGACCATCTTATCCAATCAAGCCATCTGGGGTTGCGGCAAAATATGGATGCTCTCTGTCGATGAAGAGCCCACAGTCTTCGATTTTCCAGCCAAACCTTTCTCTAATTTCTGCTTTGGCGACGATTTCCTTTACCCTTCCATAGGCACATGCTTCATTGTCGATAGAGCCGTAAATAATTTGTTTCACTACATTTTTGCAGCTAGTGTGTGCAAGCATGTTACAAATTTTTCCGAAATAAGATGCTGCCAGCAATTTCCTTCTCATTTCTCTCCATTCAATTTTTTTGCTTGTTTTGTACGCCAGATTCTTGGTGTTGTGACGAATGGCGGCTTAAGCACATCTCCCTTGGTAGGATCTTCGAAGAGCAAAGTTCACCCGTTTTCCTCCGATCATTTTTGCCACAATGGAGTTAAACTGTTCAACGGGGTTGTTGTCCACATCGTAAAGTAAACTCCTACTGTTGCGACTCAGATGCTTTACGATCACCATTAGTTTCTGGAATATTGCACTTTCTCTTAGGTCAGGATAGAGGTTTGGCTTTCCGTCCTCATTCGTTCCTGCACAGAAGTAAGTGGCACAACCGGAATGTTCTCCAAAAACATGATTGATACTATTTTCAATGTCCAATTTCAAAGATTCTATTCTAGACTGAAAGGATCCTGGTTGATTCTTCCTGTATTTAATTGCTTTGATAATACCTACCCTCAGGCGAAGAACACTACTCCCCAGATACTTTCGCAAGAGAATGGTACTTTTCTGTCCCGGTTTATCACCTGCTACTGTCACATCCCTCAACTTTGCACAAAAATTCCTCATTAGGTGATTCCGGCACTCTATCTTTTCCACTGTTAAGCTCTTATATGGACGGGAATCGAGGACGCTCTTGTAAACATTGCTGTCACCATCCGCTATCAATTTTGCAAACCTTACGCCGTAAAGTTCCTTGCTTTTTCTAAATCCCTCTACTATTACAGCTGCCTCCATACTCGTAGAACTTTGTGCATTCCCCCAATTTTTGAAGCAAACATGATTTGCAGGTTCTTCATTCTTCACGGCGGATCCCCCCGCGAAGAATAAATATTAATCCCGCTGCAAAATATATTTCGCCGCGAGGCTTATTATGACCCTCAATCCTGGGAGCCGCGAGCGAAACTTTCACTGTCCCTAGACTAACCCCTTCCTGCATCCTCCCCCCCCCTACCTGCTCCACAGCAGCGTTGCCGACTCGGTCTCCTAAAATGACACGGAGCGCCTATGGAAGACGCTGCTTAGAAAGGGCGAACTTCTTGGTCTCCCACGGACCGCCAGGGTGGCGTTTATTTAGTTTTGCACGTCCAAAAATCAAAGACATTATTAGGAAAATGCTTTTAATGGAACTTGAAATTTATGCGAGAACTGAATTACAAAGAATCAATCTTTGCCTGTCTGTTTAAATGTTTCCGATATTCATCACCAAACAGGAGTAAAATAGCAACGCGCCGACCCTTATTTGCAGAGCTTTTGTGAAAAACGTGGGAGGAATATCCTTTTGTTGTCAATGGCAATACATAATATAAAGAACCTTTTTTCATAAGTTGAAGACGAACTTCAATTATCTTATGAGGTTGACGAGAAAACCTCTTCCAAATATGGTCCATATACGGACCGGCAAAGCCGAGGGTGGAGGCCCCTTAATGCAAAGAATGTTAATTGAATGGTATTGTCTTTAATAATAAAATAAGTTCATGAATTTAGATCGGAGAATATTTTGTGGACAGCAGCAATAGGTAATCTAATTGACTATGTAAGTGGCCCTCATGCTAAAATGCCCTCCTCTAAGCTGGATAACCACAGAAGGTCATAGAAAATGAGTGGTGTACGATCATTGTAGTACTTCGTTTAGGGATTTCTTCATGGAAACATCATTGACGTCACAGAAATTGTATCTAGATGAGATAAGCTATATGGAGATTTACTGAATTGTGATAAAAGGAGTTTCAGCATTATTTATTCATAGAAAGTTCAAATCTAAATGATGAAATGCATACTATTAGATTTTGTCCTTCATGAATTAAATGCCATTTGATAGTTACCTACTTTATTTGATGTAAAATCGCTGCTGAAAATAGCATTGATGCATCAAACAGTTTAGGCTGAAAAGCTACATGAACTTCATATTGTAAATTATATTTTATCATTTTTAACATTTGCGTGCAAAGAAAAATATAGAATAACGTCAATGCACCACAGCATATTGAAACTTTCCTTTGCATATGTTTTTTTCTATTTCCGTAATATATGTCAAGAGCATATGGTTAAGAAACATGTTGTAACATTCTCCTTAAAATGATGTATTGAGCAATTCTGCTCCACCTGCACTAAAAAAAACTGTATTGGAAACACATTTTCTTCATAGGGAATAAAGTCAGTGTTATAATGTTAGCTTCAAGAAGAAATTACCCTCATAAAAAGATGAACTTAAATAATTTTTGTAGAGATATTTCCTTTATCAAACATGTGAACATATAATTTTCACAATGTTTTTTTAATGATTAACTAGCATATGCCACAAGTGTATGATTACTTTTTTAAATAAAGGCAAAAGGAGAGAGTTGAATATAATGCCACAACTTTTACTGTACACCGAGAATAGGACTTATATTTTGCAATGCAAATTGGTAAGGGTAACATAATACATGTGGTTTCTGCTATGAAAATAAGATGTCATTATTTAGGGATGATGTTGTTAAACTACTGAGATAAATGTATGTCCTTGTAAACTAAGAAGTACTCTTTCATCTTGTGCAATTCTGGCCCTTTACAAGAGGCAACTCTTTCAGATGAAGTACCTCTGTATATATGTATCTTAATTTGTAATATAACATCCTGCTTGTTATAAATAATTTTTATTATTATGTAATTTTTTATTCCTTGTGTCATTCAATAAAATGATGACAGAAAAATACACTGGGCCCTCATTATAATCCTCTTATTCCTAAACCTCACTCAAGTAATCATGGTGTCAAAAAATAATATATTTCAAGCCTTATACCCTATAAGTGCCAAGTCCGTATATGTGATGAGGGTCCAAGACAAAAGGCTTTGTTTTATCCCCACGATTTCCATGCTACTCAAATGGATGTTATAACGAGGTCCCAGTGTAAGTAATTGGATATTTCAATGAAAGGATCTCTTGGAAAAGTGAAATCAGTGTCTTTAACTCTGTACTTAAGTGTTGTATATGAATACCAGCATAAGTTTTAAGACCTCAATTAAGGGAATACTGTGAAACATATCATTGTGTATTGCAACTTTGACCAAATACAAAGCCTAATTCTATGTGTATTCTGCAGTACTATAGAAAAGTTATAATGTGATGTGTCACCTCTAAAAATGTATTTGTCAACAAGTACTCGTTAACTAGCCAAAAAATGTTATACAAAACAAGAAGTATTAAAATGTTTAAAAAAAGTTGTTGTTGATTTGCCATGGATGGTATCATTAAGTCAAAAAAATTAAATCCAGTTAATATAAGTACTAAATAATATGATGGCTAAAATAAATCTGGACAAACATCACTGATTAATATTATAAATATGTTTTACATTGAAGAACATTTTGTCATAAGCATGCCAAACAGAATTTTGCACCAGTATGTTGTAAAAAGCATACGACGTATGTATTAACCCTTTCAAGATGGTGGAATTCTCTCCTATATGCATGTCTTCTGAACTGAGTACCAAGAGACTCTTCCTTTCTCTCTGTATGGACCATTTTTCTAAGGCATCCGTGTAGAAAGTTCTCGCAGGTATACACTCACACTCAGCTCCTACCTTTTTCGACCTCTCTAAGCCTCGGGGACCTCGCCATTAGCTCCGTCTCCAGGGCAATTATGCTCAACCCTTAGCATGTTTACAACCTTCCCAGCAACATGGATTTGTGGTCAACTAATTGTTAATTTATTGGTTTTACTACATGTATATTTGTCACTTGCTCTCAAATTGTAGACTTTGAAGTGAATTCCTCGTTCTTTACTGTGCACTCACAAATTTTAAACAAAACTCTACCATCAATATTAACGGATTTATTGCATAAACCAATTCCAATGCAAAACGTCTTGACTCATATCTAGAAATCAAGATACCAGTTAATGCTGATGGTAGAATTACTCTTAAAAATTGTAAACACCAAAAAACAATGAGTTCAATTCTGATTATATTTTTTGCCAAAGCAACAAATATTTATTTAGCAAAATCACTGAACAAACAATCATATGAACCTTGCCGCAAAGTGGGTGGTAATGCGAGGAATGTTCCAGGTACCTGCTCCCGGATTCCAAAGGAAAGGCTTCACCCCCGCTACGTTGGGTCCCTAAACGTAGAAACTGTGTATCTGCGAGCGCCATAGAGGGGGGATAGCATAGCGTCGCAAATATGCGACGTTCGTTTGTTTGCGTAAGAAAATCTCAGTCGCATATTTTCGATGTTCGTCTTCCAGGTCAGGAAATCTACTGTCGCGTATTTCCGACGTTCGTAGCGAAAGGGTTAATTATATCCCATAAATAATGAAAAGACATTTTCCAGTTTTCTAAACACCTTTATTATAATTAACTTTTTTCCTATCATTAAATATAAGTGTAGGGTATCATATACACACGCACAATAGTTTCACTGGTAAAAATGAATGAAAAAATTCCTAAATAAAAATATGAACATGAATTTAATCAAAATAATCACACACTTGAATAATTTTCACTGAATTAGTACCTACATATAGGCAATAGCCAAAAGTAATTTAAGTTAACTTTTTTGAAACAACACAAGGTAACACATTTTATTTCTTTTCATAGACATACATATATGGTTAAATCATTTTTATGCGGCAATAACTTATTTGCTGAGGCTCATAGCTATTTCAAATATTTAATGCTTATTTTCTTAAACAACTCACTGATAAACCTAATCACCATGATTTAAATATTTCCACACACCAAATCAATTTAAGGTTGTCAAATATTGATAAAAAATACTAGCATATTGTGGTCTTCAACTTTAATTGTTCCTTAACATGAACTTACTAAATTTCACACATTCAATAAACAACATACGCAAAAGAAATTTGTTGAACAGTTTTTAGTACCTAGGTAGCAATTCTCATTAATTTTAATTCAACCAATTTTCAATGAAACTTTGGATATTCACCACTTATTAGGAGGAGACACTGTGATACTACCGTGGCATGTAATAAAGATTGCAAAATCGAATTGAGCGGCAGGTAAAGCAAGGTTGGAGAAAAGTGGAAATATAACTTTGAGGAAAATAAAATATAATTGCTCCATTAGGCATTATCATCATAAATCCCAAGTCCTTCAAAGTACCGATTAATTCAACTTCTTCTAATATTTCTTCTTTAATAGCATATATGAATTTTTTTAGATCTGACAGAGGAATAAAATGATTCAGAAATATCAGCCATCCACAATGCCAACATTTTGTCTCTGAAAAATAACAGAACCTGTAACAAAACTTCATCAGTCATCATTAAACTGTACTCCTTGCTTTAGCTTGTGTAAATTCATCGATTTTCTGCAACAGCACTGCTATGTTTTTACCAGGCACCACACTTTAGAAGAGCTAAGGAAAGAGCTTTATTAGAGAAAGTAACAGATCATTAGCATCTTCATTGCCTACGTTAATGGGAAAAAATATCAATGCGTCATTTCCAATGAGGTTTCAAATAGTATTCATATAGGTACCCTCTGTTTTCACAATGCTGAGGCCTCTTTTGAGAAAAAACAATTAGTCTTCATTGCAACAGCATCTTAAAGGGGATTGTGTGGACCTCAGAGCCTTAGCAGCATCAGAGATTTTTCAGAGATATTCCAATCCCTGTACTTGGGAGCTGTGTTGAGATCACATTCATTTGTAAGTTTGGGCATAAAAATGGAGACCTTAGGTTGATTTTCCTGAAGATTAGGCTAAATCCAATGTACGCTGCTTTTCTCTCCACCCTTCCTTAATGCTTGGTAATTTTTCCCTTATCATTCTATTTGCCAATCTCTGGCAAAAAAAGTGAATGACGGATGGCAAAAATCATTTTCCTGGACAAGGTTCTGAACACAGCTCCTCCAAATCTAAACTGGGTTCTTCAACCCTTTCCAACCAGAGCCTTAAGGCTTCAAGTAAAGCAAGGCTAAGTAATTACCATTGGAATAGCTTCCGCTGTCACAAGTGCCATCAGTATTTCACTACATACAACTTCTCTATACAGAACTCTCCAGTAGTATTGGTGGTGAGGCAGTAAGATAAGGCTAAAGCGGTAAGATGCATCTATTTTATTTTCAATCAATTTGTGGGATTTTTTTTGCTTCTTCTTGACAGTTTTCCCTGAAAATGGCATTTTTACTAGATGTAAAAATAATTTTTTCTCTGTATTTCTCCAATTTTCACACATGTAATTCCAAATTCAATTTGCGAGAAAAATAGCATAGAAATGTATCATTTAGTTATCAGATAGAGGACATGTTTTTCTATCAGTACTCAGAATGCATATGTAAAAAATGACATTCATGCCCTTTTTCTGAGAAACCTAAAAGGTGAAGGAAAGATGAAATCATGATGAATACGGAGCACAGTTTGCAATTTTTTTCTTTTCGATATGATTAGTATCAACTTTACGAGCAAATTTTTGCTCTAATGTGCCATCTTTCAAATGTCAAGTAGTGAAAACAGGATTTTTTAATTAACTAGCATGCAACCACAGGGATGAAAACTTTGGTTGTCTGAAAAAACTTTTCTAGCATAGCATCCACCCCCTTTAACCAATTAAGTTACCCATGAATTTTCTTCTGCTGTTAATTTCAAATGTTCCAAACAAACTAGATGTTCTCACAAGGAACTGCATGTGATGCCAAAAGTGTTAGCCCTTATGTGCATGAAAAAAGTTTACATGGTCAAAGCTACTTGAAAACATTCATCGACAGATTTCAAAGGTTTTTGGGATAGCCTCTGCAGTAAGTAACCTTAATGGGTGCTATCCTCCGCACCGATACATGTGTGTAATTCAACATGAAAAAATCATTTGTTCTCTTCATTCAGTTGGTGATGAAAAGGGATGGCAAGCAAGGGTACATGTTTTTAGCGGGTTTCAGGGATAGGGATGTGTTTGAATGTTGGATGAAGGATTTTTTGATTGGCTTGCATTGAGGAGGCAACGGACAACTGTGGTAATCTGAACCATTAAGGAAAGTTGAGTAGGATTGGTAATGGAGGGGTTTAAGTTGGTATAGTGGCTGGAATACTTGCTTCCCATCCATCGGGCCTGAGTTTGAGTCCCGGTAGAGGTGGAGAGAAAACCCTGATTCATACTTGGGTGCTGTGTGTAGACCACCTCAAGTATAGTACTCCATCCATTGGATGGGATGTTAAACTTAAGTCCCCTTGGCACATTTCGTTAAGAGCAGGCTACTGCTGATACCATATTTCACTCCACCCTAGCCCTCGAACTCACCCATCCTATTGAGTCAAACCCTATGTTACCGTAGGTGTCAGTCACCTCCCCAAAAAAACAATCAACTTGGTACGGGAAGGTCTATTGGTGGTAAGGGAGGAAGAGTGTAGAGAAATCCAGCGTTTTAATTAACCTGCTCTTAATGAAAGGTGCCAAGGGATTCACAGTCATAACCTCCAATTTGACATGTGGACTACCATTCTTCTCATGCACTCCTAAAAGCACCCAAGTAGGGATAAGGATTCCTCTTAAAAAGTTTACCCCAGCCAAGATATAAACCTCCTCATCCTGAGGGTTGGGATTCAAATCCCAACCCTCGGGATGATATCAACCTGACCCACATGATTTTAAAGGGCAATGCAATTAGACTAAGGGATATACTTTACAGTCAATTAGGAATTGAAATTCCACTGAAACATCTTAACCACTGACATGATATGAACCAAGGCCTTCTTATCAATATGGCCTTGCATGAACCCTTGGGCCATGCAGGATGGGAAGCCAATACCCAGAAATACCGACCCGATTGCATGATTTTCTTCCATCCTTCATGAAGACCTGACCCGTTCTCGCTTCTGAGAATTTGTCAAATACGAAAGTCATTTGTCAAATACATTATGGAACATTACCAGATAGCACTTAAGTTTGCACTAGGTTTGATTTTCACTTGCTACACATTCCTTGCTTTGAAGGTGTGCAGAAAGTTGGATGCAAGACACCATGCACGTCTGAAGCTAGTTTGCACTAAACTTTATCGGTATAACAACTACTTTTTATCCTGAAGAACTAAGGTGCCCAAGCTTCATTAACACAATGAATTATTAATCATAATTATACCATCACGGCCATCATTTAATGAGACCCATTTGAAACGCATACCTTGATGACAATTTCTTCGGGCTGATATTTAAAAAAATTCAAGCTGCAAGAGACAAAACGCTCCCTTAATGAAAAGGGTTTCCTACCTGGGAAGGTGGATGTCCGTAAAAAATCTCACATTGCACGTATTAAGGCCGCTTTACACGATGAAAGATTTTGTACAAACGAATGTACGTGAGAATGTACGTTTGTCTCAACGAAATTAGAACAGGTTCTATTTCCCGTGCAGGCATTGAGACATTCGCACAAGCGTTCATACAATTTGCCGCTTTACACGATACATTTTGCCTCATGCAAGAGTTCACGGAAGAGTTTGTACAAACAAATGTACCGTGTAAAACGGCCTTTAGATAGGTACGTATTTCTCGTATAGAAATTGCAATTTAGTTTGATCCTTCATTTTCCCGCTAATTAAAAATGTGAATGCTAGACACGGAGAATGACATCGAACTTGGCTGCGTCTGAAGAAGTGCCTTAATATTTAAATATTTTTTGGTACCCAGGTGACAAGGGCGAGGGTTCAGCGTAAGCGGAGTGACGTAACAACTATCTCTTAATGATACTGTTCTTTAAATAACCTGCTCCAGATATAAAAAAGGGGCCTAATTTTTTTTATTGGCGCCGCCGTCGCCTTGAATGCTACAAATATACTCTCGTTCAGAGTGCTACTCAACGCTACAGCTCTAAGTTTCTTCACCTAATTCAAACGAAAAAATCTACATTATTCCCTAATTTACGAATATTTTCGAGGAATTATCTTCAAAACGATAATTATAATGAACAATCGAAATTTCAATCCATAATAAGTTGGTAATGAGCTTTTACATACAACATAACCGAATTTTGCCCGTCACTTGGACAGGTATTAGTTCAAGCAGCTGTCCCCTAGAGTAAAATAAGAAGTCACTGATTTTTCGCATTAGATTTTTGATAGAAAAATAGTTCATTGTAATCATTAAAACTAAGTAAATTCAAGATAACGAAATGGCGACTTTCAACTACCTTGCTTTTAATAACTGAAGTACGATATTCGCATTACAAATGGCGCATTGTGGGTAATTTAGCTGAACGTACTCTCATTTTATGTGAAAATTTTGTGCTGGTCGTCGGTTATTCATTGATACCTGCTCTAGAACGAAAGTAGGTGAATATTTGTGATTAAGTATATCATTTAGTGATAACGATGTGTTATATGACGGGCTAAGTGATAATAACGACCCTTGCTTTGTTTTGATCAATATTTGCACTGATCTCTCGTACGAAGAGTGTTGGTGATATTAAGCTATGAGTCTCGACTGCTGTGCGTCAATTGCTGAACTGAGTTATTGCTTTTGAACTCGTTCATATTGCCCACGTCTATTTCAGCGCATGATCTGCCGGAAAGGATGGTGGTGGATCATCCTAAGGCCCAATTTACCGGCGATAAAAGGAAGCGAGAAAATAATGGTAAGTATTGGATAGTACTTAATAGAATTGAGCGTTAAATGTCCTCGTGGAAATTTTGTCGGCCTCTAAAAATGTACTGAGTTTTTCAATGTTTATTATAATTATCCGCTATTGTGAATTTTTGTGAGAGTACGTGCTTTACAGTGGGACTCTGATGAATGTTTAAAAGTTCTTCTTAGCTTATTTTTCTAAAAAATAGTATTTAGAGTTATACCATAGCTAATTTTCTAAAGCTTTACACATAATCATCATTTCTTATTCAAGTATCTTGTGAATTCGGAAGTATTTTAATAGATCATCGATTTTGCGTCACAGCTTTAAGGAACCGTTTGCATCATAGTTTATCACTTAAAATTGCAGAAAAGTGTTTTGAAACTATTGGAAGTTTTAAAAGTAATCGTCAACTGTGGTTTATTTTCTTATTTATGCACTTGAGGAATTCTTTGGTGCTGTGGTAGTCGAATGGGAGATTTACCGATCCTAATTTGCCATTTAATATCAATGAATTATTTTCTACTTACGAAACTTAAGTCTGTTAATGGCATGCTTTAACTGTAGTTTTATATGGAAATTCACGGTTAGGTTGATTGATGTGCAGTTAATGGACCAATGATCCGAACAAAGCGGAGTTCTCCTAAATTCTTATAAAGCCTTATTCTGCATCTGTAATTGTGGAAGATTGTTAATTACAACAGTGCTTGATGTCCAGGAAGCACCGTGAGATTCATTCTTCAGTTTTCGTTTATTGCCCCGATAATATCAGGGGATAAGGGTATCAAACAGTTACTAGGGGAAAAGTTTGAAGTGCTACATACAGCCAATCTTAAGATTGAAGGGCTATTGATGATGGCCCCTCAGTTTTTTTCTGTTCTTATAATCTTCAAGCTAAGGATTGTGGACAATTTATTGATAGAATCGGTGGTGGAAATTTTCAAATGAATGTTTGTGTATTGGTTTGTATAGCTATATCAGCTTTATCGCTATAGTCTGGAAGGCGATTAATGAGCATTATTTTTGGAGATACTGATGCGATATGGGGCTGTCCATAAATGATGTCCACACGATTGGGGGGGGGGAGGGGGGGGGAGGGGTCACCACCTTGTGACAATGTGGGGGAGTGGGGGGGCTATGCTTCATGTGACATCCACACTTCCACTGTATATTGTCTTATTTTTACTCAGACTGTGGAGGAGGGGAAGAAGTTTTATCATTTTTGTTACATCATTAAAGGGGGGGGGCACTATTTGTGACCAACTGTGACAGGGGGGGAGGGGGTCCAGTTTGCTCCAAAATTGTGTGACGTCATTTATGGATCTCCCCTATGTTATGTTTATAAAAGTTCCATATGTGCTTAACCTCCACTCAGATATTTTCGTGATGTCTGGATTTTGTGTATCAAGAATCTTTCCTACATGTCTTTGAATTTGTACTCTGAATTATTTTTTTCAATTAAGAGTGGATTTTATGTTGTCCTACCTTAGAGGATGACATTGATTTCTTTGTGAGTTGTTGCTCATACATTTACATGTTATTGATTGCTAATTTCCCCTCTCATATCAGCTCCTTATTAAACTTTCTATCTTGATGTATACTTACTCCTGAGACATGATAAATAGGACAGGGTGGTATGTGAACCTTTTCTGTCTGGTGTTTGTCTTTTTGCATTCAATGGTTCCAGGCTAGATGTCGTGGAAGAGCATTTTGGAATTAAAATGAAATGAAACTTCTTACCACCCCCTGGAAATTTTGTTATGCTAAGTTTAAGAATAGCGTAAAGAACGCGGAGACACTACCTGGAGCGGATGCGGACACAGACCACAATCTTCTGATAATAAATATGATCACTAAGCTTAAGCATGTGACGAGGAAAAAGCAATCAATAAAGAGGTGGAACTTGATGAAGTTGGAAGAGGATAAGAAGAAAATTACCAAAGTCCTAGAAGAAAAGCTGAAGAAGAGGGAAGGGGAGAAAAGCATTCAAGAAGAGTGGAAGGATATTAAGGAAAGCATAATAATGGTTCTCGAACAGGAGGTTGGAACTGTAAACAAGAAAGAAGCTAGAAAAAGCTGGATAAAACGAGATATGTTGGAAAAAATGGAAGAAAGAAGGAAATGGAAAGGAGATGGCTCGGAACAAGGAAAGAGACAATATAGAAAGATTAACAATGAATTAAGGAGAACTACAGACAAAGCTTGAGAAGAGTGGATGAAGGAGCAGTGCTTTGTTATTGAAAAGCTAGAAAAAGAAGGAAAGACGGAGGAGATGTTCAAAATAGTGAGAATGTTGACTACGAGAAAACAGAGAGCCATTTCGAAGAAAGGTATGAGAGAGAAGTGTGGAAGGGTTACAACAGATAACGAGGATGTGAAGGAAATATGGTAGGAATATATAAAAGAACTGAACTGCACAAGAGAAAGAGGAAGTGAAATAGAATTGGAGGATGACATGAATGAGGAGAGGGACAATACAGGTCCTAAAGTAATGAAAGGGAAGATAGAAATGGCAGTAAAAGGAATGAAGAATAGGAAGGCAGTCGGCGGAGACCAAATACCAGTAGGGATTCTAAAGGCTTTAGAGAAAAATGGGTTGGATCGGCTCACGGATCTGGTTAATAAAATATATGATACAGGGGAGTGGCCAGAAGATCTTATCAAAACGATAATGGTGCCGGTACCAAAGATATGTAATGCACAGGAATGTAAAAACTACAGAACTATAAGCCTTATCTCACATGTGGGCAAAGTTATAACCAAAGTTATATTGGAAAGAATGAGAAGGAAAATAGAAGAAAAATTAGAGGAAGACCAGTTTGGTTTCCGCATGGGCAGAGGAACGAGAGATGCTATTGGATGTATGAGGATTCTAACAGAAAGGGTATTAGAGTTGAACCGTGGGATATGCGTATGCTTCAATGATTATGAAAAGGCATTTGATAGGGTCAGATGGGATATCTTATTAGATCTTCTGAGAAAGATAGATATAGACTGGAAGGATAGAAGATTAATAAAGCAGATGTACATCCATCAGAAAGTTTCGGTAAGAATTGGGGACGAGGAAACAAAGGAAACCACAATGGGAAGAGGAGTTGGGCAGGGTTGCTGTCTGTCACCATGTCTCTTTAACTTGTATGCTGACAAACTGCTGGAAGAAGCTTTAGAAGACATCGGGGGGATAAAAGTGGGAGGTGAGAGAATAAAATCCATCAAATATGCTGATGACCAGGCTATAATAGCAGAGAATGAAGAAGAACTTCAGGAAATGATGGAAAGAATTAGGAAGAAAAGTGAAGACTACGGAATGAGAATAAACAGCAATAAAACTAAGGTAATGAGAATAGCAAAGACAGAAGGGCCCTTAAATATATGGCTGGAGAAAGAAAAATTAAAACAAGTTCTTTCAGGTACCTGGGAAGTATAGTTACACAGAGTGGCAACTGTACTGAAGAAATTAAAAGCAGAATTGGGCAAGGAAAAGTAGCTTTTAGCAAGGTTAAGGAACTGGTGACAGCAAGGAACATCAAGATGGACATTAGGAAAAGATTTGCAAAATGCTTTATATGGAGCATTGTGTTGTATGGATACGAAACGTGGATGTTAAAGAAGAGAGAAGAAAAGTACTTAGAAAGCTTTGAAATGTGGCTATGGCGAAGAATGGAAAAGATTGGATGGAAAGATAAGATCACGAATGAAGAAGTGCTAAGGAGGATTGGAGAAGAAAGAAGTATACTGAGAGAAATTAAAAAGAGAAAGGCAAAATGGATAGGACATATTTTAAGGAATAACTGCCTACAGAAAATAATAATAGAAGGGAAGAGAGGAAGGAGGAGGTACGGAATGCTGAGGGATATAAAAGAAGGAAGGAGTTATGCGGAGATGAAGAGAGAGGTCCAGGACAGAATGCTGTGGAGACAACGCTATCGTTGAAACCTGTCTACGGACAGATGCACCAATGATGATGATGAAGTTTAATTCCATTTGAATTTGTCCCTTTTGTTGAATCTTATAGTTATAATTTGTGTCATACTTGATTATTTTTAACTTAGTAGATTTGAGTTCTGCTTCATGTGTGAGCATTAAGTATCTCTGGTATGCTTAGTTATAACCATTGAATGTCTGCAGAGTAGAAAATTCAGGAAAATTGTGTAAATATAAGTGATAGACACCCTAAAAATGTCTTGAGAAGCAGTCCCAGTTACGTGGTGTAGATGCTTGTTCTGTCCATATGGGTGGCATTGTATTGGAGCAGACATATTTTTATAAGCAAATTTTCCTTTGAAATATTTACCATTTGTGATTGAAATTATAAAAGAAAAATATTTTCTAATTGTTGAGCTCAGTCAAACAGTATTTAGGGGTGGTGCTATGATCTTGGAATTCTGATTATTTGACAGATAGTGTTTCTTAGGGTATTGTACATACATTGTAGTAGGACTGGTTTTCTGGGTTATTTTGTTGCTCTAACCAATTGGAAGGGTCATATTTATGTATTTCAAGTATTATAGGTCTGTTGGGGCTGAATAGAATCATAGGCGTGATATGTTGGTGAATCTAATTGTAAAATATGCAAAAAAAGAGGGGCTGTGGAGAATCTTTAAAATTGCCAATAACTTAGGCTATTGGTTGTGTGGTTGAGAGGCTATTGGTATAATGCTATGTCTATTATTATTCAGCTGATCATGATATTGAAATAATCGACTGTGAAAGGAAGTACTTATGTTCCACATAAAAAGGTGAAATTACATAACGATATTTTTGATTCTGAAAGTCGTCCTTTGGTGGCTCAAAATGTGTTTTCATTCTCGCAATGTCATACAGAGGGGGGTTGGGTTTTTGTACTGGTTTCCCATCTCAAAATGCTAGTTTCAAATCCTCGCAGTGGTGGAGATTTTTCCGTGGAATCCCAATATATACTTGGGTGTATGTATTGTGGAGGGCACTTAAAGTGTGGAAGGGAGTTTAAACTCTGATTTCCTTGGGGAATTTAGTGACATCATGCCAATACTAATGCCATGTTTCCCTTCACTATTTGTCAAATCCCATAATAAATATTCCTTACCAACCTATCGTTATTGGTGCAAAGGACCTCGGTTGTTGGTTACCCCTTCCATGTGACTAACTGTTAATGCTTGCTAGTATTCAAGTGATCAGTGTTCTACTCTTTAACTCTTTATGGACCAAAATTTGTGTTATTGAGAAAATATTTTTTTCCTCATCATTAAAGGTTACAGAAACAGCATTAAAACATAAAAATCTTCTCAAGTTATGTACTCACTGGGTCAGGTCCTTCATCTTGGCTGAGGCTTCGATGGGCAACTTGAATTCACAAAGAGGAAATTCAAATTGGAGAGAATTAGTTTGTACAGCATTATCACTTATTGAAGTACTTTTAAAAATTCCTTTATAAAATTTCTTTTTCCTGAATGTGGCATGATGGGCATTGGTAATTGACCTGAGATGACATCAGAGGTCTGTGCTGGATGCAGCACACTTCTCAGTATAGGGTTAAGCAAGCAAATGCTGGTTAAGAGTGCCGTGGGGAAGGGAAACAAGGGGTTAGAATCCTGAAATATGCCCAGGAGACTTGGTTGACACTCGGAGTGGAGCGAATACATAAACACACACCCTGAGCCAACTTTTGGATAACTACTGCGTTCAGATGGTGCTAGGAACATAGCTACATTGGTGCTAGGAACAGCCAGGCTCATTTTTCACTTAGCTTGCTGGTGTTGTAGCTAGCCCCAGTGCAGCCAGATACCTTCACGCTGGGATATTAGTCCAAGTCTTGATGTGGAAACCACTCAGAAATATTTTTTTTTTCATTTACTGGCCCCTCACGGCTGCTGCTTCTATTGGATATAGAATTCTAATGTTCATTAGCCAGCCCTTGTGTGATGTGCTGTGGCCATAGACCCTTGCTATGGTCTTGAGTTTTCTAATGGCTGATCTAGTCTAGTGTTCAAGAATGACCCAATTGTGGCTGAGCAGTACTATTGTTTGGCCAAGCGGCAGAGGGAGCTGAGTCAGCTGAGTGATTTGTATGTGTCTTGTGGGCATGGTGGTCTGTATTCGAAGGTTTTCAGGGGAAGTAGCTGGGGGGAGAGGAGGGTCCTTGGGTGGTGGTGTATCAATGGTCCTCCCATGTGGTTTACGGTTAGGTGGAGTTGAGGATGAACTGTGTTGGATGAACTCCATGGCCTGTAACACACATTTATTGGTTGCGTGAGTAGAGGTGACATGGAGAAGGATTAGCAGTCACACCAATGCAATGTTAGAGATATTACAATGATATGGATATGCCTTCAAAATATTACACTTTTTCAAGTTTTAGTTATGCAGAATTCTAAATTCTTCAAAAGCATCTAACCTCACTCCTTTTGTTTTTGGTTTGTGATATTTATGGTGTAAAATTGCCTGGTGCTTTTTTTTAATGGGGTGTACACCATACTATGAACTGTATTTGTTGGTGTAACATTCTCTGTTCCTTGATTCCTCTCCATATAGTTCTCGTTGGTTTCCAAATGTAGATATCATTGCAATCGATGAATTTTGGTTTATGAATGCTGCTTCGTTAAATCATATTTATCACGGAGGATCAAGTCTTACGTTAGCGCACTTGCTATTGCTTTGCAACTAGTATTTGATCTCAACACCAGAAGGGGATGCAGAATGCAAGCGAGACACCTCAGATAGTTCATTATTTCCCTGAGTAGATGGCACTAGCATCGCCCGCTTAATTTGAATTTTATTTCGATTACCAATACTATTAATTTTGGGTTAAAATCATTGCATTACACATTAATGCTGAAAATAATATTGGAAAGAATGAACTGGACACTGAATCACCTAAATAAGCGCAGAATGCAACTTTTTCAATGAAAATATTAGCACAATGCTAACTAGACAATGAAACTGGCATAACAAGTAAAAGTAATTAACAATATCAAGCTGTTTTGAGACAAAAAATGTTAAAAATCTATGATATCAAATTGAAATAGTTCAAAGGTACTTACAGCACTTCTTTGAATGAGTAACAATGTAAACAGTAAACAAAGAAGCTTTAATGCAAAAAGTAGAAGTACATGAAAAATAAAAGTTACATCCATATTTTTTCCACACCATTCATCACTAGGAAAATAAGAAAAGTGTAATACCCAGTTCATGACACATGAAATCTGGCAGCACAAAGTAGCAGAGCATAAAATGAATGTCAGTAAAATCAAACAGTATAGCATGGAACAAAAATTGCATGTGCTGACATAAAATTAATGCAAAAATTTACAAAGCAAAAGGTGAAAACATATGCACATTGAAACAGATCAAAAAAGTTATGAAATGCATAAATAATTCTATCACTTTAGCAGTATAAGTTGTTCGTTAATGCACAAATAATTATAATTGGTCCAGTTGTAATAATAATTGCCTGAATGTGAACCTAAGGTAGCAAAATCTCACTCTGCCCACTAATGAAGGCACTCCAGCTTCCACACGGTTGCTGAACACTCCAGCTGCCAAATTCACTCTCGCATCTTCTGTTAGTATGATGGCTGAAGATGTGCCTCCGTGAGGTTGATGATAAAAAGTGGAGGTCGCAGGGAGAAATGATAACACGTCCGTTCACTTGGCGAGCAGAAGAAAGACTGACAGATTTATTCATTCAATCATACTATGCATCGATATACAAAAAAAAAGAATCACGATAACAAAACAAATGAAATTACACTGCGGAATTAAATGTGATAAACTTCAACACACCCCCTTTAATTCCGTAGTCATTGGATCCCCAACAATTCAATCAAAAACTCAAAACGTGGACCAACAAGTGGCTTGGTAAAAATGTCTGCAATCATGTTCTCACCTGGAACATGCTCAATTAGCACCCTTTTTCTTTCCACCAAGTCTCTCACAACATGGTAACTTAAATCTATTTGTTTCGTCCTCCTTTTGTAGGCGGCATTCTTAGACAAAAACACAGCCAATTTATTATCACAAAACAAAGTCACAATGAAATCCTTTTTAACAAGTTCTTTTAATAAGTTTTGCAAATATATTGCCTCATTGGAGGCCTGGCTGAAAGCGATGTATTCAGCTTCAGTTTTTGACTGCGCTACCACAGACTGCTTCTTGCACTGCCAAGAAATAGGTCCACCAGAAAATGCAAAAAAGTATCCTGAGTAGGATTTCCTATCCACAATGTCACCTCCCCAATCAGCATCACTGTAACCACAAAGTTCATTGTTACCCTTTTTAAATATTAAACACAATTCTTTGGTTCCTTTCAGATATCGAAGTAGTCTTTTAGCACAATTCCAATGTTGAGGTCCATAATAAGCATTAAACTGACTTAGGTAATTCACTGCTTGTACAATATCTGGCCTAGTCCATACACTTAAGTACATTAAAAAACCTATTAGAGATTGATAGGGTACATCAGGTTTAGTACCTGTATTTCTTACCAGACATATGCCCTTTTCCATTGGTGTTCTAACAGGATTACAATCTGTCATGTTAAACCTTGCAAGGACCTTTGAGAAAGCTTGACTTTCCCATCTTTACAATACTCTACTTCAATACCTAGAAAATTGGAAAGTTTTCCTAAATCTCTACAATCAAAATTATTTTGAAATGTCGATTTCACAGTTTTCACTTTATCCTGATCATTAGAGACAATAAATACATCATCTACATGCACAGCAATAATAGTTATAACACGGTGAGCCTTATACTTAACATAAACACAGGGGTCACCCTTTGATCTGACATCTACATCTACATATTACCCCGCAAGCCGCCTCAATAGGCGTGTGGCGGGGGGTGTTAGGACACCAGCCGCTTAAAGATAAAAAGGAAACGCTCTAATGAAATTACGCCTAGCATTTATTGAAGTCCCTTATGGGGAAAAACGAATTCCCATACCTATCCGTTCGGCAAAATATCTCTCTTAATTTATCGTTTCTATCGGACCTGGAAATATAGTGGGGTTCTAATATGATGTTCTCCGTGTCGCTCTGAAAGATATCTATTCTCAATTGTTCAAGCAATCTAAGCCTAACGCGCAGCCTCCGAGTCTCTAGCGGTTCCCAGCCTAATTCGTTTAACATCTGTGTAACGCTGTCAGTACGCCCGTGGCTGTTTTTGACGAATCGCGCAGCTTTCCTTTGTATTTTATTAAGTTCCCGGACTAAGTCTTTCTGCACCGGATCCCATATGCTCGCTGCATATTCAAGGTGTGGCCGGACGAGTGCGAAATAGCACCTCTCTTTTACTTTTTCATCCGAAAATCTTCCCACAATACGCTTGACGAATCCTAGCTTCTTCAGAGCTCTGCCACAAATATTTCTTATATGTGTTCCCCACGATAGGTTTGAGGTAATCGTAACTCCCAGATACTTAACTTCATCTGTCGCCTTTATGTTAACACCATCCACAGCATATACATGGGAATAGTTGGACGACTTCCGCAAGAAATGTACCGCCGTGCATTTGCTCAGATTAAGTTCGAGTCCCCACTCTTGGCTCCACACATGAACGTTGTTTAAATCCGATGATAGAGTTTCAAAGTCAGAGTGATCACTAATTTCACGATAGATGACAGCGTCGTCGGCGAATAGACGTATTTTACTGCTAATTCGAGAGCATAGATCATTTATGTATATAATGAACAAAAGGGGTCCGATCACGCTTCCTTGCGGGACACCTGATGTCACTTTAACGACATCAGAGCTAATTCCGTCAAGAACTACCTTTTGCTTACGATCACTCAGAAAGTCGCGTATCCAGTTTACTACTGTTTCGTTTAGGCCGCATGACTGTAATTTGTATAAAAGTTTGTTATGAGGTACCGTGTCGAAAGCTTTCTTAAAATCTAGAAATAATGCGTCAACTTGTCTTTTCGATTCGCCAGATTTGAGAACGTCATGAAGAAAGAGCGCGAGTTGTATTTCACATGATCTACCTTTCCGGAAGCCGTGCTGACAGCCATGGAGGACGTTACGACTGTCCAGGAACGTCATGATATTGCTAACGACGATATGTTCGAGTATCTTGCCTATAATCGACGTTAATGAAATTGGTCGATAGTTCCCTGGGTCGTGTCTGTTTCCCTTTTTGAATATCGGTGTAACGTTTGCAATTTTCCAGTCTAATGGTATCTTTCCTTCAGACAATGACTTCTTGAATATTATGTCTAAGAACGGTGCGATCTGTGGCGCTAACTCCTTGAGGACACGCGCGGGTATTCCCTCCGGACCCGGAGATTTACTATTTTTTATCGACTGTAGCTGTTTAGTTATCCCATCACGTTGAATAGTGATTTCTTTCATCGGTTCCTCAGTGAATTGTATTTCAAAATTACATGCAGTATCGTCTGTGGTGAATACACTTTTGAAGTGGGAATTTAACATGTTAGCTTTGTCAATATTTTCGGTGACAAGTTTGCCATCATTATCAAATAACGAATCTACGGTTGAAGATTTTCCCTGAACCTCTCTCGCATATGACCAAAAAGATTTCGGATTTTCTTCGAGTAATTCACCAAGTACTTTTTTCTTGAAATTTAGCAATGCAGAACGCATTGATTTCTTAGTTTTTGAGCGTTGCGCAGCGTAACTTTCTTTTGCTTCAAGTTCCTTCGATTTGTCACCTACCGTAGTGAACTTTTTAACCAAGTTGTACAATTTTCTCTGTCTCTTAAGGTCCCTCCTAACATCGTTGTTATACCAGCGAGGTTCTTTACTGTCGCATTTCAATTTTTGCGGAATATATTCGTTGATTCCCCGTCGTAGAATTTTTAAGAAATATTTCCATGATTCATCAGTGCTTTTATCCTCAGTTTTAGCTACGAAATCCGTGTACGAATCATTAAGCATCTCGCCAAATTTGATGAAGTTGCATTTATCAAATAAATAAATATTGCGTTTCGGTTTTACAGCTGACTCTACTTCAATTTTTAAGGTTGCAAAAATTACTCTGTGATCACTTATGCCGTCAATAATATCGAGCTGTTTTATCAACTTAGGATGGCTTACTGCAAAAAGGTCTAATATTTTATTTCCTCTCGTAGGCTTGTCAACTAATTGGGCGAGTGAGTGCGTAGTAAGTGTGTTGAGTAAGATCTCGCTGATTTCCCTTTTCCTAGAATTCGGTTTTACAGTGTAAGAATCCCAATTTATATATGGCAGATTAAAATCTCCCCCAATAATTATTACACTTTTACTGTCTCTCACAGTAAATGCGGATATTTGATTATCTAATTGGTAAATAACATCAATTTTGGAGTTTGGAGGTCTATAGAAAGAGCAAACATGTATACTCCTTTTGTTTCGTTGTTTAATTGTACACCACACGCTTTCTATTTCATTGTCAGTTATTTCGTGGGCAGTGCTGTGTAAATGTGATTTAACTGCTAGAAAAACTCCGACATAATTCAAAGGTATAAATATCTCATGTAACTTGGCATTCCAACATCTAGATGATTGTTTCAATCCATAGATAGCCTTTTCTAATAAACATACCTTTTCTTGATTGTCAAGATCAATATAACCCTCAGGCTGTTCCATATACACTTTTTCTTCCAATTCTCCATTTAGAAATGCCGTACAAACATCAATATGGTTTATAAATAAACTCATATTTACAGCCAAAGACAGAATTAACCTCAAGCTTTCAGCTCTAACAACAGGAGAGAATGTATCAATATAATCTAGGCCCTGCGACTGGGTGTAGCCTTTTGCCACCAAACGAGCCTTATATCTATCAATTGTACCATCAGGACCAGTCTTTAATTTGAATACCCACCTATTTTGTACAACATTTACATTTGCAGGTCTATGAACTAAAGTAAACACCTTATTTTTTCTTAAAGATAACATTTCCTCATCCATTGCATTTTTCCACTGGGCTTTATCCCCTCTAGCTAGAGCTTGTTTTCGCGTTTCAGGTTCGTCATTTAAGCTCTCAAGCTCAGCTTTGTACAACACAAAGTCTGGATAATCACGGGGTTTTCTGACTCTTTCAGGGTATTTTCGTTCTCCTAATTCTACAGAATTTACAGAACTGTTATTAGAGGTCTGCGATTCCCCCAAATTGTCTTCTTCGGAGTCTCTCTGAATTTCTACATCTACCTCTTTAGGTTTAGCAGGAAAATGAATCAATATCTCTGAGGTATCAGAAGACCCGACAACATCCTCATTACCAACTAGTACATTTTTCATTGGAAATCTATTTTCATGAAACAATACACTTCTTTCCAACACTATTTGATAAGTATTTTTGGGATCAATTAAACGATATCCCTTCTTCTCACTATCGTACCCCACAAATATACACTCTATACCTCTATCACCAAGTTTCTTGCATTTTTCTTTTGGAACATGGGCATAAGCGCTGCATCCAAAAACTTTAAGATGGCCAACATTGACTCTCTTTCCCGTCCATGCTTCAAATGGAACCTTTCCTTTTAATGCCACTGTAGGAGACAGATTTTTCAGATAAACTGCAGTATTGACTGCTTCCCCCCAGTACCTATTATCAAGACCAGCTTGTTTTAGCATAGCCCTACTTTTTTCTAAAATTGTTCGATTAGCCCTCTCCGCTACTCCATTTTGTTCTGGTGTTCCAGGGACGGTTGACTGCCGTTGGATGCCCTCATTTTTAAGAAACTCAGAAAACACTTTGGAAAAGTATTCCCCTCCATTATCTGACCTTAAACATTAAATAGCTTTTCCTGTTTGCTTCTCCACCAGCTTTTTGTACAACTTAAATTTATCAAATACCTCACCTTTAGTTTTAAGCAAGGCTACAAATGTGCACCGTGTCTTATCGTCTATGAAGGTAGCAAAATATCTATGCCCTCCAAATGATGTTTGGTCTAGTGGGCCACAAACATCTGAGTGAATGAGGCCTAAAGTGTCTTTTGCTCTTTGAGCACTTCCCCTCGGAAATGGTGCCCTTATTTGTTTGGCTCTTATGCAGCTATCACACTCAATGTCTATGCACTCTGGATTGAGGACAAGACCATTTACTAGACCTCTTGACATGCGGATCATGTTACTCCTACTTAAATGAGCTAGCCTTCGATGCCACAGGTTAAAATCACAATTATTTGTATTCTCTACTAACATGGCTACTGGCCTTACATCTAACTCTATTTTATAAGTGCCACCAGATTCAAGAACTTTAAGCAGGGGGACACCCTTTATATAAACATCATGCTTATTATATACACTACAACCATCTTGGGAGAAAACAGGAATCAAGCCATTCTTAACCATTGCACTAACAGACAGTAAGTTAGTAGAAAGTTTGGGGACATGAACAACATTCTTTATGGCACCTAAGCCATTGATACCATTAACAGAAAGACTACCAATACCAGCTGTTTTCAGTGTTTCATTGCCAGCGCAACTCACAACTTTACTATCTGTTTCACTATACCAATTAAACCAATTTTTTTTGCCACACATGTGATGAAGCACCAGAATCAATGTACCAGCAATTGTTGTTACTCACAGCACTCATAGCGGCTACAAGGCTCCAGGGTGTTGTGCCTGAGCTGCCTTCTCCACCACCATCATTACTGTATCCTCTCTTACCTTCCCCTTTAAACCAGCACTTGGCAGCTATGTGGCCCGGTTTCTTACAACGATAACAGGTCACACCGTGCTGGCTGCCACGATGATACTGGTTATGGTGCCGTTTTGTCGTCTGCTGGGCTGCTCCTGGTGAAGTTGCCATTGCACTTCCGCATGCTACTGCACCTCTTCCACTGGACTTTCCTCTGGATGTAGAACCGCAGTGCTGGTTCCTGCTGGTGCCGGCTAGGAGCACCTGATTGGTTGCACCCCCTGTCTCCGCCGCTTCTTTCTGTCCTTCTCGCACGAGCTCATTGCACACTGTTTCCGGCGTCAAGTCTTCTTCTTTCCGAACACTCTTCTCAATCAGCTGACGAAGCCATTTGTATTCAGGCCTCAAATTTTTTAACATAACGAATGCTGCAAACTCGTCATCAACAGGTTTCCCGGTTTCGGCAATTTTATGAATGATATTCTTCATGGCCATAGCGTAATCTAAGAGTGAGCTAAAATTTTCGTGTTTAGTGTCCAGCAGTTCATCAAACAGACAAATGCGCCTGAATGCCCCTTTATCCTCGAACACGCCACATAGGTTTTTCCAGGCTTCGTAGGCAGTTTTGGCCGATCTCACATGAATTACGAGGTGAGGTTGCACCATGAGCGAGATTTTCGAGCAGGCTCTTTTGTCTTTCTTCATTTCAGGAGACGAGGGATTGCTTCGGACAGATTCAGGTGGTTCCTGCGACACGCACTCAAACAAATCGTCCAAACCCAGGTATAATTCCATTAGATACTTCCAATTTTCCCAGTTTTTCTCCCCCTCAAGTTTATCTATCGTAGGCAGGTGATTGGAAGCCACGGCCACCACAGTTGTCCCCTGATCGGACATGTCTAGCTCGCACACACGTAACACGTTGCGTAACTTAATTTTAAAGTTTAACGTAACTCACGTACTCTCGCGCGCCCTAAGTCAAAAACGTGCTCGCCATTCCTAACTGGATAAGTTAAATGCTGCGAATAATTTTTCATCTTTGACTCGCGACTTTAAACTCGTGCTGTGCTGGGCACCATAACCTGATAAAAAGTGGAGGTCGCAGGGAGAAATGATAACAGTTCCGTTCACTTGGCGAGCAGAAGAAAGACTGACAGATTTATTCATTCAATCATACCATGCATCGATATACAAAAAAAAAGGAATCATGATACCAAAACAAAACAAATGAAATTACACTGCGGAATTAAATGTGATAAACTTCAACAGTTGAAGACACTATGTAGAGAAAAGCCATTCATTAAAAATACAGAAATGATATGCGGACAGGATCACATCTAAGAGCATTCATGGTCTTAGTTGTGTGTGCTGCTGCCTAAAGAGTTGATGCGGAAATGCATTATCTACATCTGCATATTGCCCTGCGAGCCGCCATAGAGGCATGTGGCAGGGGGTGCTATTACACCACTCATGACGGGAGGGAATAGGGAAAGGCCTTCCATCAGCCCAGTGTAACACTTTCTGTTCACTTGTAGCAATTTTTCACGAAGTGTACTGCTTTCCTTTTTATTATATTAATATTTATATAATATTTCCTAATTATAATAATATTTCCTATTATATTAATGATATAATATGCTGGGAATTATTTGCATATTATCAGTAAATTTTCCAATGGTTATTGGACAGCAGGTATCACATTAGTGTGGTTGTGTCGTAAATATTTTTCAACAGAACAGAATGAAAAAGAGCAAGAGAAAGCTGGCTGCAAACAGGAATATGCTAACTTTATACGAATGCAAATGGAATATCCACATCATGAAAAGTATTAATGTGGGATTGACTCGTAAGATGAACCTTACAAGCATCTTGAATCGATTTCCCTGGCCTCAACTCCTTTCTATCTATTTGACATTTACGTATGAAAGGGTTTCAGGAGTAACTTTGTAGAAATGTTCAATCTTCATGGTGATAACAGTACAGCCACAGTAGTTTATTTCCACACTCACATTTAATTTGTACCTACCATGGTTTCAACACACAGCATCATTTTCAGTGTCAGTTGAGATTGTTGTATTTGGAAATAGCAGCAATGCCCGTTGATTCTGAACGGGAGGGGTAAAAGTAGGAAACAAGAGAGAAATTGTGTGCAGCAGTAGTTTCTGGGCCAAAAATATATCCAAACAATATACATAATTGAATTTATTAAGTGCTAATCATATAAGTGCCTTTGTATACACAATGTTTTTGGTTTTTCCATCTTTGGTTAAAATGCAAAGTTTCTTGGTAATACCCCCCCATTGAGCATGCCACACATAAATGTCCATGGGAGAAGCATGGTGTTTATAAATTTACAATGGCAAATTTCAGAGACTGTCCTTACGCATATTAATTGGCATGGCAAATGCCAAACAAACAGGAAATCACAGTCTTTTGAAGTCAAAAGGTAAATACGTGGGAATGAGTGGAATTCTGGGATTGAATACATCTTCTCCTTTAGAACAACCAGTTAAGATTGTTGCCTCAATGACATTGGGGTAAATGTTCTTCATGCACAGCCTTTTACCATGGCACAATTTTGGAGGTTGAACTTGATTTCGCAGCAGAATGACTGGAGCACCAATTTTGTGTTCCAGATTATGAGGTGGAAATTCAGAAGGGAATAATGAATTAAGAAACTCCACTGGATAAAATACTGCCTGATCAGGATCCATTGATTCAGTGATGTTTACCATAGTGAGTGCTGTGACCCCTTGAACATGTTCATTTTTTCGTCTGTACAACTTACAGAAATATTTGGCAATGGGATTTTCCGTGTGATGCAATTGTTTGTTTACTTGGAACCCTGAGGACCATGGAGTGAGAGGTATCCACGAGCGATGGGAGTACGTGGATTAAAAGAATGTCATGAGACACACCTATTTGAGAGTGTCTGATACATCGGTATCAGAAACAAAGATTAGGGCTAATCATATTGGATCCAAAGATCCACAGATCTTTCATTTTATCCGATGCCGATTCGCGATTTTAAAGCTTAGCCAATCGAGCGTTCCACGAAAGACAATGACGCAATAACTGGTAATTTATTTATTACACTGATATTGCAATTAGACATTGTATGGTAGCAATATAACATTAGTTTAGGTTGATATAAAATTAATAATAAAGTGAAAAAACACATCAAACACTCATCGTTTTTTACGTGTAACATTTTTGAAAAAATATTTACATTTCTTACTTTATGAATTGGATTTTTTATTGCTTAATTGATTTAAAAAAAAGGTCATTTAAGGCATTAATGTCAGGGTTTGGAGGTTCAAGTTGTTGCCGAAACTCGGGTCAAAATCATGTTGAATCCTGCGTGGCCAATATCGCTGATTCAATGGCGTGAGTAACGCTGTCATGTCGTAGATGGTAGAAGTACGGTTAAGTGCCAATTTTCTGTTCTCATAAAAAGGAAGGTCCGTTCGAATTATTGGAAGTGATGGATAATCCGTGTATATCGTAAATTTCCCTGTGGTTACGGCCTTATTTTTAGTGCCATACTATCCTGAAAACCCCTGTGTATATTAACCTGAACCACTCCATTTTTTATCCGTACAAGTTTTTGTCATTTATGTGAGTATTTATTACCCTGAGGCTTAAAAGCAGCTAAGACTTATGTTATATGGTTTCACGCATTGGGTATGCTTCATCATGGTTTTGTTTCTAAAAGTTTTTCTCCGACGTGCTATGCCTCCTGTTAACATTTACTGGCTTTTGGTTTATGGCAATCAATGAAGCAAACGCACGCCATATGTAAATATGATGAATTTAAATTGAAATATTAGAACAGGGATCACAATTAGGATTCATTAACACCTCTCAATGACTTGGATGGAAAGTGAATGCATAATTTGCAGGTTATTTTCATGGAAAATATCATGGACACACTCATTAATGCTTGCGTCGATTGTTTCCTACATGAAATTTGTTCGATTAATTTATTAGCTCAGTGATAGAAGTCAAAACACTTAGGTAATCTTGGAATCTCCCTGATATAATACAACCAGAAACAACATGACCCTCGATCATACTGCAATAAGCTCATGCAGGGTTGCAACAGACCTGGAGACCCTGGAATACATGAAAAAATCGTGGAAATTGAAAATGGGCCTGTTAACATGAGAAATTAGCTTGGAAATATGCTTTCCCAAGTCAAAATCTTATTACTTTCAATAAGTACTGAGTATGTACGTACCATTCACTTATGCACTACATATACTATGCACCGTCTGCAGGGCTGCAAGTCGGTCATTATTACCATTATTGGTCATTATTTGTGATCTTGGTCATTTAAAGTCATTATTATGCTAAAAAGTTACTAAAAGGCATTATTATACCATATTTACTTGCATATAGGACGAGGTTTTATGTCACTTTTATCCGTTTAAAAAATCGGGGTCGTCCTATATGCGCGAGCGAAGGTTTCTTTGCTGTTTTTTTTTGTTAGTGTCAAGGTCGAAATCAAAGTCACCTTTGTTGGATGGTGCGATAATATGTATGACGGGTGACTTGTCGCTATTTTTGACTCTGTGGTGGCAGACGACGCCACACTACATGTGCTTCGGAAGCGAACGTATAGATGAGCCCGGCGTGGCGGCCGTGTCATCTGATATCCAGGCGCAAATCAACAATATCTGACTAGCATCTTTTTTACATCTTTCACAACAATGTAGTGGAGTCGATCGTTGGAAGGAACCAATGCCTCCTGCATACAGCCTGCTTTGGTTGACCATGAAGGTAATGTAGCCAGGCAGTCAGGCGACAGAAGAGTAGCATTGTTGTAGGGGTGAGATTACAGAATGTACGAAAGTAACGAGCGAATGCTCCACCGCCACTACTAAATTTCATTTAGGAACGGTAAAATGTTACAATACGGACAAGAATCTTACGTAATATTGTTCCAGACCCCCAGACCATCGTGCATAAGACAATGTAAGATAATCCCAACCCCCTACTCTCCCCCAAAACGTCTTCCTTAATACTTACGGAATTTATACATTATGTTAACAAACGAGTAAGGAAGTCCAATTTTTAATTTTTGTCTCTAAAATCCTACCTAGTTCTATATTCGAAGTCGTCCTATATGCGAGTAAATACGGTAATAGGAAGGGTCCAAAACGTGACAAACCTCACATCAGTGCTACGAATGAAACAGGGCAAGTGTAGCGACTGCGACGATAGCAACCAAAACAGGAGGGAGGGAGGGGGAGGAGAAGCAAAGTCTGTCGGCTGGCTGCTCGCTGTGAGCCGAGTGACTTGAGCAAGAGCCAAATGACGAACGTAGACTTTGAGCGAGAGCTGAACGCAGGCTTCTGTTGCCGAATAGTGATCAATTTCTATTGCGTTGCAATTTATATGCATCATATAATATTGCCATAAGTGAAGACCGATTTTTACCTCATGAAGTACTTATAAAAACTCAATTTTATACTAAAAATCTTCCTGGTTTCCCATTTCTAAGGTAGTAATCAAAAACCCATATTGTTTCGTAGTTTTCAAAAACCCATTTCTAGGGTAGTAATCTTAGCGGGAAAATGCGAGACAACAGATGTTCGGTGCGCGAAGAAACACGGATGCAATGGAAACTTCATATCTAAATTTGTAATCATAATGTCTCAATTCTTTCACAAAATATAAATTAAAAGTTTTATACAAATTTCATATGCAGCATAGGTATATAGGTCTATTTCTAAAAATACGAAAGTTAGCAGGCGACCACTTTTTACCTCACAAAATTCGAAATTTTTACTTTAAAACATGTGTAAATAAAAATAACAACGTTGAAACTGATTCAAATACAAATAAACGTTTATTGATTAAATAATAATGATGTGTAAGAAACTTTCACTATAAGTTTTAGTTTAAAGAGAACCATTTGCCTGAAGGCAGCGTGAATAAGATAAAATCCGAAAATCTACCTAACTCGCAGAAATTCACGAAAATATTTTTTACATGTTTTATTTGAAACAACATTGAGTAAAGATAACGCTAACACATCACTCATCCAAAAATGAAGGAAGGAAAAATGAGATAAATGACAAGGAGACATCGTATTATTTCGCATTATTCAGGCCCTGCCTGAGACCCAGCTTAGCGAGACCTTAGAGCTAATCCTCGGCCATTTGGCCCGACCCTCCTACTCATTTACGATCCTCATAATAGCAGGAATCCGTGTTGTAGTGGTTGAATTGTCAATGATTTTTGCAAAGAAAAATTTATTGCAAACTCCAATTTTTTATACCTTGAAATGAATTCTTCGTTTTTTTCTGTGCATAAGCAATTTTTAAACGAAATTTTAGTGTTATTATTAACGGACTTCTTGTGTGAAAGCCTTGTGTGTTCATATGCGATGAAAAATACGCAAAAAGAGAAATGTTGTTTTATTGTCTATATCGTACGTGTTTGTTACAATCTGAATGCCTATTTACACTATATGTCCTCTATTTTCCGATGCCTTCATTGATCCCCTTAGTAATTACTCATATTCCGGTATTTTTCGGTAATGTATAGGTATTGTAAAAGCATACTTTTAACTTCGCCTACGTTGGTCCAAAGCCCGAATGAAAAAGAAGGATGGGAAGTATTATTTGGAGGTTTATTCAAAGAAAATTTCGAGACGTCCTAACTTGCTGTAAAAATGGAAAAGTCCTAACTTAGTTATTATTAACGCTAGAAATCCGTTTAAAATTCTACAATGCTTAAAAAAATGTAGTTATTCTTATATAAGTGTAAACTGTTAAAAATCATAGACAATATTTAATTTTAAAAAACACTGCTAATGCAATGAGTTGACCATGGACTCCCGCTAAGAAAGGGTTGGAGGGTCGAGTCCAGTGGCCGGGGTAATAGCCGGGCGCCCCGTTATGTAGGGTCCCAAATCGGAGGGACGAGAGTACCTGGGCCACTCCACCCCAAAAAAGTGCTTCGCAGAGCGAGGTTTAAAATTTTCGCAAGCTACCCGTAGCACGGAAAACATTTTCCTTTCGTAGTCGCCGGCAGGAAAGGGTTAAAAGTAGTTACACCATACGAAAATCTCAATCAAAATATTGTTTAACACTAATGGGCAGCATTTTGAATCGAAAAGTGTTTCACCGTAGTAGAGATTGGAATGCGAGACGGGGAATGCTAAGAGGAGGAATTCTGCCATTCTTACAGACTGATAGCCGCGCGATTGGACTTCTCTCGCTAGGCTACCGCAGGGGGAAAGAACCACACTTTTGGAAGTCGGATCGGCGTAGAATCATCAAAATGACCAAGATTGGGTAGGTCAGCGCACCGCGGATCGAGTAATGTACTCATTGTAAGCGTTTGTTGCAAGCCTTCGGCTTGTTCAGCCGAGCGTCATAATTTCATCTACATCTACAAAATACCCTGCAAGCCACCTCAGGGGTGTGTGGCAGGGGGTGAGTAATCACCAACATAAATCACACTATATCCTAAAGTTAGTGTAACTACGACTAATTATGCATCAGCACAAATCGCTAATGCTTGTCACGAGGCGAAGCCTCACAAGCATGCAACACTACAGATGTCATCAAAATGGAGAGTGACCTCAATATACATGCATTCTACAACTACACAGATGGACAGGGACTCAAGACCCATGTAGAAAACATGCTAGGCGTGCTGTTAGTATGTACTAGGTAACAGTAAAGGATTCAAGTATTAGGAGTACTACAACTACTAAGAGCTACACTACCTAACGACAAACCTAGATAAAAGTCTCATGGCAGCTATTATGGTCCCTTATCGTTCGTGGGAAAAATGACATCTTAAATCTATCCGTTCTGCAGTCTAGTTCCCTAATTTTACTCTCATGATCTGATCTACCGTAGTATGTCGGATTTCGTAAAATATTATCAACGTCGTCAGAGAAAAGACCGGTTTGGAACTTACATAATAGATTTAGTCTAAATTTTAATCGACGGTCTGAAAGCTTTTCCCATCCCAGTTGCTGCAAAAGGTCAGTAACACTAACAAGATTATCATAACGGCCTTTAACATATCTTGCCGATCTTCGCTGCACGCGTTCTAACTCAGTTTCCAAGCCTATCTCATAAGGATCCCAAATACTGGCGGCATATTCTAAGTGGGGTCTAACGAGGGAGAAGTAGCTGATTTCCCTAACTTTATCGTCACACTTGCCAAGTACTCTTTTAACAAATCCCAATTTACGGTTAGCTTGACCGGTAATTTCTCGAATATGTTTACTCCACGATAGATCATTAGTCAGTTTAACTCCGAGGTACTTAACCGATTCTACGGTGTCTAGTTTTATGTTGTTTATGCAATAGCTGTTACAAGGAGCGTTTTTCCGTTTCCAAAAATTCACAACAACGCATTTTTTCAGGTTTAATTCTAGCTGCCACGCATCGCACCACTCTTGTATTGCCTCGAGGTCCTTAGCGCTTCCTTGTCATTAAAGCTACGAATTTCTCTATACATCACTGCGTCGTCGGCAAATAATCTAAGCTTACTGTCAACTTTGTCACCGATGTCGTTTATGTACAAAAGGAACAGAAGCGGGCCTATGACACTTCCCTGTGGAACACCCGATGTGACTTTTACTTCATTAGAGATAGCGCCATCTAATACAACCCTTTGCACGCGATTACTTAAGAATTCTCTAATCCAGGAAACTACGTCGTCGTCTAAACCGTAGGATTTTAATTTCATGAGTAGCTTAATGTGGGAAACTTTATCAAATGCCTTTTTAAAGTCAAGAAAAATTGCATCAACAGGAGCGTTATGTTCACCCGAGACTAAAATATCGTGAGCAAAAAGTGCTAATTGAGTTTCGCAAGATCTTCCCTTTCTGAATCCGTGTTGTGTTTTTGTTAACAAGTTTTCTATATCGAGGTGTCTCATAACTGAACTAACAATTATATGTTCAAGGACTTTGCAAGAGATAGATGTGAGAGATATCGGTCTGTAGTTCGATGGCTGTTCCTTATCACCGCTTTTGAATATGGGAGTGACATTTGCAATTTTCCAGTCCATGGGTACTTTGTGTTCGTTGATGGATTTACTAAATATATTCTGCAAGTAGGGTGCTATTTCACAAGCTAATTCTCTATACACGCGGGCAGGAATTTCTTCAGGACCTGGGGATTTATTTGGACTTAAAGATTTTAGCAAGTTTTCTATTCCGTGAGTGCAGATGTCGATAGGCGGCATCTTTTGCTGGAAGTTATCATTTAACTTTACGGAAGTACTCTGCGTTGACTTGGTGAACACACTTTGAAAATAAGAATTTAATAAGTTGGCTTTGTCCGAACTGCTTGTTAATAATTCGCCATTTTCGTTTCGTAGTGGAATAACTGTTGATCTATTGCCTTGAACTTCCCTTACGTATGACCAAAATGCCTTTGGGTTGTCCTGTAATTGTTCTCCTAATGTTTTTCTTTTAAAATCCATGAATGCATTCCGAAAGGCTTCCTTTGTAGTGGCTTTAGACAATTTGTATTTTTCAAATATTAAATTTTGATCACTAGTGGACAAATCTCTACGGAGTTTTTTCATCTTGGCGTGGCATACTCTCTGACGTCTTAACGATTTTCTCACTTCTGCATTGTACCATCTTGGTTCGCTGCCCTCTTTTTTTACTCTACTTGGAATGTATCTTCTGATCCCTGAATGTACAATCGAAAGAAAAGCTTTCCAACTACCCTCCGTGTCTAACTTTAAGCTTGATTCCTGGAATTCGGGAAGAGAAGTTTTTAGATGACTCTTAAACGCATTGAAATCGGCTTTTTTAAAAATGTAGAATTTTCTTCTTTGTTTAAAACTTTTAATGAAACTCAAGGAGAACTTTGCGGTAACTACTCTATGGTCACTAATGCCCTCAACAGTGTTTAACTTAATTACTTGTTGCGATATATTTGTTGCCAATAAATCAAGAATGTTGTCCCCTCTGTTAGGCGTCGTAGCTATCTGATGTAGGGCATTTGATGAGAACGTGTGCAGCAGGGAATCGCATATATCTTTGTCTCTTCCTCCTGATATGTAACTGTAGGTCCTCCAATCTATAGAGGGCGTATTGAAATCTCCACCTATGATTAAATTTCTTTCGGTGTTCCTGGATGTGATGTTCTTTATTTGTGCTTCGAGTTCTAAAATTGAGGTGACGTCGGTGTTAGGTAGCCTGTAGTATGCGCACACGAATATTGTTTTTGATTTAGGGCATCTAATAGAGCACCATACAGATTCTATGCTGGTATCTGGGACGGTTTCCGCTCGGCTGACTATGGTTTTCTTTACAGCTATAAATACTCCGCCTCCGGTTCGGTTGGACCTATCTTTTCTGTAAACTTTGAATGATTTAGGAAATATTTCACTATCAGAAATATCGTCCGTCAGCCAACTTTCTGTGCCAATAATGACGTTACACTCCGTGCTATGAATAAGGTGGTGAAATTCTGGAATCTTATTTTTTAAACTACGGCAGTTAACTACTGCAACGACTAATGCTTCATGATTATTGTTTATGCGATTCGGGGTAATTTCAAGATTGCTGTCTTCAATTAAGCTATTCTTGGACGCTATATTCAGAGTATTCTTAGCTAAATTACTAATTGGCAACACATAATTATTGACCCCACTAATTGACCTGCCCTGTATCCTACCGTCTATGTTAAACTCGACGAGTGTGCTCAAGTATCCTGCGCGCTACCTCCTGCGATGCCTCGTACGTATAGTGGACACCCGAGCGATTTATAGGCACCCGACACGAATCCAGCACCGGCCTGAGGTCCAAGAACTCCGCTCCCTCGCTCCCACAGACTTCACTGAGTCTCTGGTTTATGCCTTCCACTCGGCTCCAAACCATCGAACCCCGATCCGTCCTAGGTACCAAGCTGCATATGGTAAGCCTCAAGTTTGTACCAGATTCTCCGCGAATACGGCGGAACTCGGAGCATAGGTCTCTCACAGAGCCTAAAATCCCCTCGGATCCCATAAACACGGCATCATTGGTCCCAACATGGGCAACCACATGCAACTTGGAGCAGTTCGCGCCCCTGACCGCCGACTTCATCGCCTTCGTCACCTGTGGCACCTTTCCTCCCGGTATACACAAGGAGGTGACCCGTGGTTCTCCTCCTTCCCGTCGGGCCTTTCCACGCATCGGGGACACTATACGCCGGACATTGGAGCTACCTATCACTAAAATTCCCTCCCTTCCCTCTCCACTCCCACTCGGCGACCCACCTCCCAGCTCTAGCTCCGATGGCTCAGCCTCCGCCAGCACATCGAACCTATTGCTGACGGGGATTGACTCAGCCTCCGCCCCTGCCAATCCTCGTTTTCGGAGGGTGACCCCGTGGCTACGCCTCGAGACCACTTTCCATGTCCCCGAAGCAACGGAGGGAGACGACACCGGAGGCACGGAAGTCCGAGAAAGGTCCTCCACTCTCCATCCCGCGACAGAGCCTGGGCTTCCCCTGGCCTTGACGCGTTTGGAGCGCTTAGGGCCCTCCTCATTCCTCCGCGACCTTCCAGGACCTTCCACCAGCCGTTCCACCAGAGCACGGAGCTCGTCCACCGTCTTCTCAAGCCCAGCGATCCGGGCCACCAAGGACTCGCGATCGGGTGAGCCCCTGAAGAGGTTAAGAGCAGTCCTAATGGGAGTCATTCTATTCTCAAAAACCCTTTCACGAGTGCAGAAGGCTTTACGACTTTATTCCCTTAAGGGGATGGGCTAATTAATTGCCTGCCCAAGTGTTATATGCCGCTGGCCGTCCGACCTAGCGGCCGCTAGTCATTCCCTCCGTCGTCCTTCCCCGATTCCCCTACCTTCCCCATTACTTCGCGTGTATTAGCTCCGAAATATGGTTGATGGTTTTCTATGGCCTTCGAGGGGCAGAGCTTCGAAACGGCACTATCACCCTCTACACGGCGGTGAAGTCAACTACGTCACCCTGAACGGCTTGTTCGCAGAGACATCTCTGGAGAGAAGGCTGCGACCAGCTTCCTCTCCAGCACGTTCTTAAGGAAAATAGAACATGGTCGACCTATTACTTTCCTTCTGCGAAGTGTAGTTGCTTTTGCAACACGTCACACAACATCGGCTGGGTATCTAGAAATAAAGAATAATACACTCATTATTTTCGTGTTTCATCATGCATACCATGCAAAATATGTGCAATAAAATCATTTGCTAAGCAGGGCCTCGGTTTAATACCTAATCAAAGTAGACACGAACAAGTTTTATTCCTCACAACGCTAAGTATGTACCTACAGGTTTATAATTCGAATTAATCGCGGAATTTAACACCTTACACGAGATAGCTCATTCATATTACAAAATTAATAACTATAAAACTAATGATAACAACAATTGTCTTTAGATAATAGGCAAATTAAATAAAATTACGTTCACAAAAGCAAGATATAACGGCCAAATTACAGTTATTGCAATACATGCGAATTAGGAAAACATGAATGGAATTAATAGTCATGACAATTCATTGCGTAAAATACACCTTATTGAAGAAATTATTTTATAAATAACTATTCCCTGGGCCCAGCATTGAAGATTACATCACCTTCACATTTAGCGCGAGCACATGGTCGATTGGAAATTTTACAGGTGGAGAATTATAACGCATTTTTCAATTTCTACTAAACATGATCATACCAAATTATTCTACATACCTTTAGCCACGCCTGAGTATCATTTTTTTGACGGCTAAGTTAAAGAAAACTATTTAAAAATCAAATTTTGTTCACCACGGTTGACCACGATCAACACCACACGTAAATAAACCATGAATTTACGACATAGCGATAGGCAGCGGTAGGACCCCCAGGCGGAGTTGCCACATTTGCATGTCATGGCCTGTTATAAAGTCGGCCATGATAAGGGCGATCGTTCCATAGACCTTGAATATAGCTAGATGGCGCTTTCCAATGCTGGGGCATAGGCGGCCGGTGAAGTCAACATGAGGTCACACGCCATGTGGCAAAAAAGTGGCGGCGTTCAAATGCGTTGAACCACTTCGGAGCACAAACCAAGAAATTCCTGTTCTATGACACCAGTATTTACTTTGAAATTGAAGTCGCTTTTTATACGATCATCCTCCCTACCCACTGATCCATGATCAACCATATATTATGCCGAATAAAACGTAGTCTTCAGAAACTTTGTGGTATTCCATTACAACAATTTATTACAGCGAGGAAACTTTTACAAACCACATAACTATAACTCAACCACGACCCGGGTTTCAACGGCTAAGCCGCGGACGCTTAGCCGTTGAAACCCGGGTCGTGGTTGAGTTATAGTTATATGGTTTGTAAAAGTTTCCTCGCTGTAATAAATTGTCATATATTATGCCGTTTTTTCGCACAATTTAAATTTTCTTTTTACCTTAAAATTCCGATTTTTTCCTGACCTTAAAAATTGCATCCGCTTAGCTATTAACTCGTCTCATGATGCAGTATTATATTAAATAATGACAAGGATGGTTAGAAAAATAAGTTGGTGGCATAAAAATGAAGCTGACGGCTGTTCGAATAAAATAATTATGCATAAACATGAAAGCTTTTAACCTTGAGACTGCGAAAAATATCCGTAGCAAGTGTCAAAGGCAGTGTAATAAAAAATTAATATTATGATATAATTAAAACGAAACGGTACTTCAATCTTTAAACAATTTTGCCTCATGCAGGAGCTCACGGAAGAGTTTTTACAAACAAATGTACCGTGTAAAACGGCCTTCAGACCGCACGTAGAATACCCTGCCAGTATTAGGGATCCTTATGAGGTATGCTTGAAAACCGAGTTGGAACACATACAGAGAAGATCGCTAAGTTGATGGCCGCTATGATAACCTTTTTAGTGTTACTGACGTTTTGCAGCAACTGGGATGGGAATCGCTTTCAGACCGTCGATTAAAATTTAGAGTGAATCTGTTATGTAAGTTCCAAACCGAATTATTCTGACGAAGTTAATAATATTGTACGAAATTCGACATACTACGGTAGATCAGATCATGAGTATAAAATAAGGAAACTATAATGCAGAATGGACAGATTTAAAATGTCTTTTTTCCCGCGAACGATAAGAGACGATAACAGCTGCCAATGAGACGGATAGAAAGAGAAGGATACTCCTAAACCTCTGGGATATGTTGAATACAAATGATAATGAATACAAATCTGCACATCTTTGCACGATTACATTTTCACTCTGAAGAAGATGACTTGTTCTATTAAACTTTCCTCAAGTTTCATTTTTTTAAATTCAGCTTGAACATAAATTCCAGTTATTGCATCTTGTTTGCAATATTCTTTGCCTCCCGTTTAGAGTCATCTTTTTCTTGAAGAAAGAGTTGATAATTCCTGCAGTTTCCACGGCATGTACTTCCTATCAGGAGGCTGAAAGTGAATTCAACACTTTTTTTCTTTCCAATGCAATCTTTGAAAATTCTCCACTGAGCAGTTGAGGCGGAAAAGAATGAGTACAGTATTTTTCTTCATCAGAGGATGAGGAAACTTGAAATGCGAAATAGCATCTAACTTAAGCCAGCGGCCACCGAATCTTTCTTGACAAAACAATATCTGAAAAAATACTTCCAACGAAGTTTAGAACAGACCCTTGGCACGAACGTATCCCTATTCAAAACAATTATTCACTTCCTTTTACTTTCTTCGTCAGTGGGAAAAATATTGCACATGGAAGAGATAATGCATATATATGATAGTTTATTTACGAATGAGTAGAGAGAATTCGGCGAGTGATAATAATCAGACAGATGAGCAAGTGAGATATTCCATGTTATCCTCGCACCGTGAACAAATGTAACTCAAACTCTCGCGATTATTCTCCGAAATAATTTTCATTAAGAAAGGTACATGGTATATAGACCTTTAGAAGGGATTGGCTCGCCTGTGTAAAGATATTCGGCTTCCTTTTACAAATTTTTCTTTGAAACCGTAAGAACGGCAGGAGTGAACCGTGTTTCACCGTCGAGGCCTCTCAAGATTTGCCACAAAGCACGTGCCCAAGCCCTGGCTTATCCCTCCCTCATGTTCGTGACGTCATGCTCCATCTACCTATATTCAAGGTCTATGGATCGTTCAGCAGAACATCGAACGTACCGGTGTTGTCAGATTTACAGCATAGTTCGCACTTGTTTCTCTTCTACGCATGCGCAATGAGCTGATATTGGAGTGACTGCACTTGTTTTGAATAATTTTGAAAAATATTAATTTAAATAAGCACTGCAATGTCTGAAAAATTGAACTTTATTTCCTCACGAGTACTACAAACGCTATATACTGCCCTAAATGCGTTCCTAATTATTTCCTAATTACTTGTCATTCATTTTTTTACTTTTACGGATTCAACTGTATTGTCGTCTGCTTAGATTGGCATAGACGTCTGCTTGAATTGCCTCTTATATTTCAATTACATTCCAATCGTCTTTTCTGGATTCTGAAACACTATATATTTCAGACGGGTGATCAAAATTTCCAAGCTTGTCATCAGCAAAATTCTATAAAATAATGTATGTACTTCAATGACATCGGTATCCTTTCGTACGAAACATTTTGTCATTCACTCCAAATACATACAACGCTTTCCCTCACAAATAAACCTTGATGCGGATTGAAAGATAAATAGCAGTTATCTGAATAATGAAGACAGAAATTGACATTTTCCACTGGCAGACCAGTGCATTTTTATTAGTGGAAAATTTCAATGTTTGCCCTTATTATGTTCAAATTCCACGACATCACGCCTGATACTTCTCGTAATCTAAATAAAATAATGCTCTCAGGTTCACTTCTAAGATAATGTTCCAAAAGTACACTCAGACGTATATGACACCTTGGCATATAACTTCGGACATGAATTGATTAGGATATTCATTGATACTTAAATACTATCCTCAAGCTAGTTCCCATCATTAACGTACTACTCAACCTTCAATACAATTTAAACACAACCTTTTCCCATCAAATCGAATAGAAATACTATATAACTCACTTTTACAAGACCGTTCACCGCCTGTCAAGAGCTTTCATGCAGCATATATGAATACCTACCTTGAGATATAGAAGGCAGATTTTAATCATTTCCACTATTTCTCCAGGCACACACAGCAGCAATCGAATAAAGGAACAATGCATGCTAATGAAATCACGTTGAGTAAATGAAAGGATAACTTTTGAGATGGCAAAATTTAATGAATGAAGCATAATGAAACAAGATACATTGCATAAGTAGACAAAACAATCATCACCCTTTCACTTGGACCTAAAGAACCACACTCGCAATTTAAGATACTGTAAACAACACAGTAATCCCTGCCCAGGACAAATCAAAATGCCTCTTGCTAATTAGTCATTACCTGCTGTCGCAAACGGATTAATTATTTCAACAAAATCACATTGAACACAACAATGCAATTAAATAAAAAGATGACACTTGGGGTGCCACAATTCCCTGAATGAAGAATAATTAAACAGTATACTGTTTATACTTTCAGTGAGACCTAAACAACCACATATACAAGTCAAGAGCAATCCACGAGTCACCAACTTCAATTCACATAGATTACACGTCTTAATTTAGTCAATATTTGAAAACAACGAAATGATTGCTGTTACGTCTTCTCCAATACTTACTACGTATTTGTTACATTTTTAATACCATTTCTGTCATAACACATTATTTAAAGAGAATAAGTCTAGCTAATTAACGTTAATATATCACAACTTTGACACACACAATCCAGCGCAGAACATAAATAACACTTGTCATCACTGGCATGTCTCAATGTACACAGTCTAAACACTCGATAAACCTTCGTTTAAAAGTTATCACAAAAAATGACACGGTTGTTTCTTGTAAATCGAAACCTAGTGATGCAAACTTTATTTAAAACTTTAAATTAAATGCTCCACTGGGATAATTTTCTTTAAATCGCCACAGCTAAAAACACAACACAAGTCGTCCGTTCGAAACTATCTTCCAATATAACGATGCACAGCATTCTAGACCACAATTCACATTTGAAGCCCAAGAATAGTATGTTTTAAATGATTTGTATTTCACAAAATATATCATACTGAGATACTTCTTCAAATATCATTCAAACGAAAAACCAAAACAAACTGCTCTTCGATCGATAATGGCCGCTTCGACATGTATTTTGACGTCGAAGCCAAGGAGTCGTGCGAGAGGCAAAAAACGTTCGAACGTGAGTTATAGAATCGCGATCGGCAATTGTTCTCGATAGAATTCCCATAATCCAGCGGGAATGACTCTTTCACTATCGAACGTAAAGTTATGGAATTGGCCCCCCAGGGGGCCGATTCTATAACTTGGCTGACGTTCGAACGTTAGGGATCCGTTCACCTTCGGTCGAGCTCAATTTATTCGAGTGATGACCAACGAGCGATTCTATAAGGCCCCGTTTCCACTACTAACATTCTACCACGGTTATTTCAGCCGTCATAACCTACCTGCGTTCCGATTAGCTACTTCTAACCGTGGTAAAGCATCGTATTGTGACGTAGCAATACCAGTTTAAAGGACAATTGACGAACGAGATTTAAAAGCGTACGACTTCTCGCCTTAACGAGAAACATATGTTATCAATATTATCATCACAATTGTGTTTTTCAACACTTACTCTCGTTCTATACACGCACCTGTTAAGTATCAACCTTAAGATTTATTGGTAAACTTAAATAACTGTGGTACAATCTAAATAATATATGGATTTATAAGAATATGAATTCATCTTTTGAACACTTGCTTTTCTGGACGCCTTAATCTTCTGCTCTTCTTCATCAGATTTGCTGCCCATATTACATTTTAGCGAATTGATAATTCGTCTACCATTATCGGGAACAAAAGCATTAGCAAAATATACATTGTTGTCAGACTGTGGTACCCCATTGTCCATACGAAATGAAGGAACCTTTGATTATTCCACAAAAAATTTCATTTCACTAGCCGACTAAGGTTTCGACTTGTTCAGTCATTTTCAAGGGTTTCGTATTGAGTTAATAATTCGAAATCTCGGTCGACAAGCGAAATAATAATATGTAAATAAGAAATATAGGCCATGATAATGACTTCATAAATCGAAACCTAAGTCAGGGTGCCCACTTTCTGGAAAAACAGGGAAAACACAGGGAATTTTTTAGGGAGAAAATCACAGGGAAAACACAGGGAAAATCGGCAACCGATGCGCTAAGATTTGTTTCTGAGCTCCACCCGCAACATAAATTTTAAATTTCCAGAACTAAGGTAAGCTCCGAGCTCTCAGTTCAAAGAGAACAAAATTATGTTCTCAAATCTTGCAGAATAAAGAGCTTATCTACTCTCGCATTGTTGCCTCCTGCGAGGCGACCGCGTGTGTTTTTGTGTGTGTGCCTGTAGGGCTATTGCGCAGCTCACCTCATCTTTTCTGTGTGTTCCGTCTCCACCACGGCCACGTGGGTTCCGGCGCATGAAGGAAGCTGATTGGCTGTGCATTCCAAATCCACGTGGCCGTGGTCAAGACGGAACGGATAGAACACATGAGATGAGCTGCTTAATAGCCCTGTTGGTGGGGAGACGAGAGCAGCGAGCTAGCTGTATGTGGAAGGAGTGGAGGGTTGCAGTAGCGTGTAGCGGCGGACTGCAGTTCCCCTATTATGTAACTTTTTCTCCTGGCGAGAGCTACGACTTTTGGTAGTATTCTTGCATTTGTATCATATATTTTCGCTTTTTGCGATTATGTAACTTTTCTCGCCCCGCGCGAGCATCCTAGATTACGCCTACCTCTCTCACGGCCAGCTTAGAGGGTCGTAGAATGCGACTCATTCACCTTATGACAGTTTGTTGCTCCTCAACACCACTTTTCAAGCCTATGCTTCTTTATTCTTTCACCTTAATGAATTTATATGTATTATAGTTATAACTAAACATGCTGAATAATCAATGATGAAGGTTTAGGACGAGGATTAAAAATGTGATTTTGGCCAATTTCACGCGAGTAGCAATGGGGCATTTTAGATGTAGGAAGGCTAATTTTAAAATATATCTTCATTGACATTATATAATAAATTCTACTTACGGAATCTAGGATTTCTCTTCCATTTCTTTGTTATAAATATTTTTTATTGAGAACTACTGATTGGACGTCTAGGTTCTTTTAAGCGTATAATGACACATGCAGAGAAAAATTGGTTTTCCTGTTACATTGAGGGGGTGTAGTGAGCGGGTGTCAATATGAGATATTAACTCTTGAATTGACAGATAAAGATAATTCATTGTTTCACTCACTGTATATTGTGGTAGAAAAAGATTAATGAGTCTTTCTCATTATGCTTCGCACACCAGCCAGTATTGAGGCAACTACAAATCATTGTTGCTCTCTTAATATTTCTCAGACACGGGATTTATGCATGAAATTACATGAAGAAAAATAGGATTATCAGATAAACCAACATGCAATGTTAATGCATAGGGTGCTTTATTTTGGTAGAAAATTTGCTAAGGTGCTTTTTAAGAAACTTAGAGCATAAACTTACCGTAAGCCATATTTTCGATTGCTATAATTAAAAATGGAGCTTAAAATTGTTTTTCTTTTTGGATATCTCAGCTTCGTTTTGAAATTTTGTGCGAAGTAATTAATATATTATGCTGTTTTTTTTAATTAGCGCACGATAAATTGAATGACCGCCCGAATAATCTATCTGGGACAAGTTTCTTTGGGGCAAGTTACAACATTAATTCGCAGTCATGAAATTAAATTTGTTACAAGTCAATGCATTTTGAAATTCATTAATTTTTTGTCATAAATTCTGCACAATAATATACTTCATTTCATATCATATTCTAACAGCCATATAACTTCAGTTTAAAGTCGACAGCTGCCTGCTTCATCACGTGATAACTGTCTATGTTCTCATTGGCTTGGGGAATATTTAGCGGACTGTTCCGAAACTTTTCATACTTATAGTTTTCATGCGAGAATCTCGTTTTCTCGTCCGAGAAATCCTTCTGACCCCCCAGTTACATAATCGCACGAGACGAGAAGGACTTGGGAGGACCATGTGGGCGGCAATTCTAACCTCGAGTTAAATAATAGCCCTGCAGCGCGCATTTAGGGAAACTCGATACGGGTGCGACATTTATTTGCAGGCGATAGTACAGCAGCGAGCGCAGTATCTCAGACCTCGAGGGGACGGTGGTAGGAAGAAGGCGAAGGTAGGTTGGCGAAGATTGTTCAAAAAATCATTGAGAGAAGCCCATTGAAGTATAAGATCTTGAAAGCAGCTACATCCCTGGATCCCAGCAAAATTGCCACGAGACCAGAGCAGTGTAAGACTGATTTCGGTACTTGCATGGGGATACTTATGGCGAATTGCCATCTATCCCCCATTACACAGATCGATCAGATCGCACCAGTGTCCAATACAAGTCGTTTGTCTCTCAGGCTAGCTTAACTCAGCTTGCTAAGTTCAGTCGTAGCAAATCGAGGCTTGACCACTTCTTTGCTGGACATCTTAATTAAGGGCAAGGAAGAATTCAAAGATTTGTGGGAAGCTGTGAAAATCCTTCTTTTGTTTTCCCACGGAAATGCCTTTGTTGAAGCTGGGTTTTCGATTAATAAGAAAATGCTTGTAGAGAACTTGCACAATGAGACCCTGATAGCTCTCAGAAGAGCATGGGATGGTGTACAAGATGCAGGGGGTGAGCATGCTATTGTTGTTGACCAAGAGATGGTCCGCTACGCTCGCGGTGCTAGCTCAAAATATAAGGAAGCACTGGAAATGATGAGAAAAAAGGAGAGTGAATTAGAAAAGCTAAGCAGGAATGAGCGAGAGGAGAATAAAAGGAAGAAGGAAAAATTGGAAGACTTTGAGATGCAAAAGAAAGAGCTCGAAGTGAAACAGAGTGAGTTAGAATCAAAGATTAAGAAACTTGAGAAGAAGTGAGATTCTTAAAATGGTTACCTACCTACCTCGTGTGAGTAGGAAACCATAGGGACAATGTCAAACAGCTTTGATTTGATTGATTTAGAAACCAAAGATGGTAATTATGAGTTTCTTAATGGTTACCAGTACTTGTTTGGTTTTTAATTATAAGATGTTTTAACCATGATTATAATTTTTTAAATTTCTGTTTTGCTTTTATTATTCTTCCAAAAATGCCTTTCCTTCCTAAAATGATAACAGAAATGTTGATTTCATACATAAAAATATCACAATTTACTATTAACATTGTGAAAAATGGGCTTTAAAAAGACAGGGAAAGTCAGTCGAAGACAGGGAAAACACAGGGAAAAGAGGAAAAGAGAACTGGTGGGCACCCTGTAAGTAGTTCGGCATATAAAATAATTAATTCTATTCTGGACTACACAACATTTCTCTAATTTCATATTATTATCGATCATGTATAGATACTTGATTAAAGAGTCCACGTCCCAAATATTTAAATATCCTCCCTTTGAAAAATGAAGGCGATGTCTAACCATTAACGATAGGTCGTAGTTATATATATGTTGAATGCTGACAGTGAATTATATATGGATACCTAATGGTGATCCCCCAACGCTTATCATTTTCAAGGCATTGACTTCATAAGTTGAAACATTGGTTGACAAGCGAAGTTAGAAATAATAATTAATAATACAAATTAAGGCCTTGATAATGTCTTCGTAGGCCGAAGTCTTGGACAGGCAGTGAAATAAAGTAGAATTGTCGACAAGACAAAATTTCCTTCATTTCATATTATTATCGATATACTGGAATAGTGTAACCTACCCTTTATAAAATCTATCCTCTCTTTAACTACGCATGGCAACGTCTAATCACTTTTAACCATATCGGTAGTATATACATATTTATTCTTTTTAATATTGTGTGCAGACGGTGAAACCGTGATCCCTCCACGCTTTCCGTGATTCAACTGTTTTCCCATGATTCTTACCAGGATTTTGACTAACTTGCGTTCCCATTACAAAAAAACACGACGGTAACCACTATTCCCTCATCTTACGAGGGTAACTCAATGCTAGTAGGACTATCTACCATGGTAGCCGTTTTCGAGCGTTTCCATTACTAGCATTGCGTGGGTAGAGAGTTACCGTCGTAGAAATGTCAGTAGTGGAAACGGGGCCTTAGGGCGATCGTCAGCAGAACATCAAACGTTGCGGTGTTGTCGGATTTACAGCATAGTTCGCACTTGTTTCTCTTCTGCGCATGCGCAATGAGCTGACATTGGAGTGACTGCACTTGTTTTCAATAATTTTGAAAAATATTAATTTAAATAAGCATTGCAATGTCTGAAAAATTGAACTTTAATTGTTGCCATTAATGCGTTCTCATTGGATTAATTATTTCGGTTAGTGGTAATCTTCTGGGACCATGTCCCAGGTATCTACATCTACATACTACCCCGCAAGCCGCCTCAATAGGCGTGTGGCGGGGGGTGTTAGGACACCAGCCGTTTACATATACAAAGGAAACTCTCTAATGAAATTACGCCTTGCATTTATTAAAGTCCCTTATTGTTCGGGGGAAAAACGAATTCCCATACCTATCCGTTCGGCAAAATATCTCTCTTAATTTATCGTTTCTGTCGGACCTGGAAATATAGTGGGGTTCTAATATGATGTTCTCCGTGTCGCTCTGAAAGATATCTATTCTCAATTGCTCAAGTAATCTAAGCCTAGCGCGTAGTCTCCGAGTCTCTAGCAGCTCCCAGCCTAATTCGTTTAACATCTGTGTAACGCTGTCTGTACGCCCGTAGCAGTTTTTGACGAATCGCGCAGCTTTCCTTTGTATTTTATTAAGTTCCCGAATTAAGTCTTTCTGCACCGGATCCCATATGCTTGCTGCATATTCAAGGTGTGGCCGGACGAGTGCGAAATAGCACCTCTCTTTTACTTTTTCATCTGAGAATCTTCCCACAATACACTTGACGAATCCTAGCTTCTTCAGAGCTCTGCCACAAATATTTCTTATATGTGTTCCCCACGATAGGTTTGAGGTAATCGTAACTCCCAGATACTTAACTTCATCTGTCGCCTTTATCTTAACGCCATCCACAGCATATACACGGGGATAGTTGGACGACCTCCGCAAGAAATGTACCGCCGTACATTTGCTCAGATTAAGTTCGAGTCCCCACTCTTGGCTCCACACATGAACGTTGTTTAAATCCGATGATAGAATTTCAAAGTCACAGTGATCATTAATTTCGCGATAGATGACAGCGTCGTCAGCAAATAAACGTATTTTACTGCTAATTCGAGAGCATAGATCATTTATGTATATAATGAACAAAAGGGGGCCGATTACGCTTCCTTGTGGGACACCTGATGTCGCTTTAACTACATCAGAGCTAATTCCGTCAAGAACTACTTTTTGCTTACGATCACTCAGAAAGTCGCGTATCCAGTTTACTACTGTTTCGTTTAGGCCGCATGACTGTAATTTGTATAAAAGTTTGTTGTGAGGTACCGTGTCGAAAGCTTTCTTAAAATCTAGGAATAATGCGTCCACTTGTGTTTTCGATTCACCAGATTTGAAAACGTCATGAAGAAAGAGCGCGAGCTGTGTTTCACATGATCTACCTTTCCGAAAGCCGTGCTGACAGCCATGAAGGAAGTTACGACTGTCCAGGAACGTCATGATATTGCTAACGACGATATGTTCGAGTATCTTGCCTATAATAGACGTTAATGAAATCGGTCGATAGTTCCCTGGGTCATGTCTGTTTCCCTTTTTGAATATCGGTGTAACGTTTGCAATTTTCCAGTCTATTGGTATCTTTCCTTCAGACAATGACTTCTTGAATATTATGTCTAAGAACGGTGCGATCTGTGGCGCTAATTCCTTGAGGACACGCGCGGGTATTCCCTCCGGACCCGGAGATTTACTATTTTTTATCGACTGTAGCTGTTTAGTTATCCCATCACATTGAATAGTGATTTCTTTCATCGGTTCCTCAGTGAATGAAATGTCAAAATAACATGCAGTATCGTCTGTAGTGTATACACTTTCGAAGTGGGAATTTAACGTGTTAGCTTTGTCAATGTTATCGGTGACAAGTTTGCCATCTTTATCAAATAACGTATCTACGGTTGAAGATTTTCCCTGAAGCTCTCTTGCATATGACCAAAAAGATTTCGGATTTTCTTCGAGTAATTCACCAAGTACTTTTTTCTTGAAATTGCGCAATGCAGTACGCATTGATTTCTTGGTTTTTGAGCGTTGTGCAGCGTAACTTTCTTTTGCTTCAAGTTCCTTCGATTTGTCACCTAACGTAATGGACTTTTTGAATAAGTTGTACAGTTTTCTCTGTCTCTTAAGGTCCCTCCTAACATCATTGTTATACCAGCGAGGTTCTTTACTATCACATTTCAATTTTCGCGGAATATATTCGTTGATTCCCTGGCGTAGAATTTCTAAGAAATATTTCCATGATGCATCAGTGCTTTTGTCCTCTGTTTTAGCTACGAAGTCAGTGTAAGAATCATTAAGCATCTCGCCAAATTTTATGAAGTTGCATTTATCAAATAAATAAATATTGCGTTTCGGTTTTACCGCTGACTCTACTTCAAGTTTTAAGGTTGCAAAAATTACTCTGTGATCACTTATGCCATCAATAATATCGAGTTGTTTTATCAACCTAGGATGGTTTACTGCAAAAAGGTCTAATATTTTATTTCCTCTCGTAGGCTTGTCAACTAATTGGGCGAGTGAGTGCGTAGTAAGTGTGTTGAGTAAGATCTCGCTGATTTCCCTATTCCTTGATTCGGCTTTATAGTGTTAGAATCCCAATTTATAGATGGCAGATTAAAATCTCCCCCAATAATGATTACACTTTTACTGTCTCTCAAAGTAAATGCGGATATTTGATTTTCTAATTGGTAAATAATATCAGCTTCGGAGTTTGGAGGTCTATAAAAAGAGCAAACATGTATACTCCTTTTGTTTCGTTGTTTAATTGTACACCATACGCTTTCTATTTCATTATCAGTTATTTTGTGGGCGGTGCTGTGTAAATGTGATTTAACTGCTATAAAAACTCCGCCACCTGTCCTATCGCTTCGATCGCATCTGTAGATTTTATATCCTGGAGGAAAAACTTCGCTGTCACTTACATCCTCAGTAAGCCAGCTCTCCGTTCCTATGACCACGTCTGCGTCCTGAAATATATGCTCGATTTCAGCGCGCTTGTTTTTAACACTACGGCAATTAACTACTATAAAGTTAATGTCATATTTTGTAGATTGAGTGTCGGTTGGTTCTTTTCCACGCTTATGGGTATTAGGTGGGCAAATTTCACTGGAAGTGCTTATTACATTTGATATAATTTCTTTCCCTGGAGTACGCGTTTTGGGAATATTGTCGCTATTTTCCGGCTGTAGCCCTTCTAAGTTTACTTGGATGTGAAAATTTTCGCAATGCGGACTTCCTCGGAGACTACGTTCGGTTAAATCTTTACAAATCCCACTAGATGACTTACCCTCTAGTCTAAAAAATATCTACAGTGCTCAAAAATCCTACGAGCCACCCGTTCAGACGCCTCGTTGGAATAATGCACCCCAGACGAGTTGAGGGGAGCCCGGCATGATCTAAGCACCGGCCGAAGATCCACGAACTCTGCCCCAATGCTCACACAGAATTTCCACAGCCTCTTGTTGATCCAGGCAATCCTGTCCCAAACTCGAGGGCCGCAGTCAGTCCGTGGAACAATGCTGCAGATGGTTAGTCGCAGATCGACACCAGTGCCCCTCCGAACGCGTTCCACCTCCGAGTTTAGATCCCTAAAGGAATCCAAGATCTCATCGGCTCTACGCTCGGAAGCATCATTGGTGCCGACATGGGCCACCACCCGCAGTCTAGAGCAGCCCGTGTCCTTCACCGCTGCTTTTACCACCGCCGTAGAATTAGGCACGATTCCCCCTGGTATACACCAGGAGGTGACCCGTTGGTCCGCTCCGTCTCTCCTTGCCCTCTTCTCTAACTGGGGGAAAATCCGCTGGACGTTTGAACTCCCTAACAATACTATCCCTGCCCTCCCAGCCCGGCTGCCGTTCGAAGTTGAGTCCCTTGCAACCGGGGGTTCGTTCACGACCTCGGTAACTGGCCCCCCAGAATTGTCCTCCGACAAAACCGCGAAGCTGTTGCGAACGGGGATGGGATTAGCCTCCGCTTCCCCCACTCCCCGACTCGGCCGGGCCACCGCCCCCCGCCCTTGGGGCACAACCACCCACTCGGGCCTCAGGCCGTGAGTCATCCCCCGACCCGAAGACTGCACCGTCTTCCCCAGGGCCATCGCACTTGCTTTCGCCCCCGAGCATGCCCGGGACACCACCTTGGTGCTGTGCAAGGTCCTGGAAGAAACACTACGACCACCGGATCCCGAGAACCCCCCACAACCCGTAACCCGGGCGTGCATCTCCGCAACCAACCTCTCAAGTTCGGCGACACGTGCCTCGAGGAGGTCGCTCTTCACCTTGCTCTTGAGGTTCGCTACAGAGGAACTAGGGCCGGCCATACTATTCTACAGGCTTTAGCACTTAAACGATGTGAATTTACACTAAGTCTTCTAAATGTATAAGGCGGGTATAAGCGAATCAAGCACGATACGCAAGGTTGCGTAAGAAGTACTTTCTAGCAAAGTAGTTAGACGGTTAAAAAGAAAACAAAAATGCAGTGGATCAGTTACTAGACCACGCACGCACGTATAGGATCAAATAATTATTAAGAGTCAATACTAATACCTGGGAACGATTAATAATTTTAAGTTCTATAATACTACTTAACCACAAAAGCAAGACAAATTATAACTAAGCAAGCACGACAAACTAGTAAGACACTTGAATAAAGGAAAATAAATTAAAGAAAATAAGATGGACAGCGACTACTTATCCGTTACACCGTCAGCTACAGGACCAGGCTGCTTCACAACACTACTTCACTTCATAACACTACTTCACTTCACAACACTACTTCACTTCACAATACTACTTTGCAAAATGCGATTTCAAAAATAACACACTAAAATCACTGCTGCACAAATCTAGGTGATCGGTGCCGCTGCTGGTCAGACAGGGAGTCAAATAGGTGATCGCTGCCGGTCAAAGAAGAAACCGGTTTCAGGAGCGCTCAGTAGACACAACCTCACCCTTCGAGAGCTGGCTGAAGAATGTGACAGATATACGCCAGTTGGGTGTGGTACACCTCGCGAAGGGTCTAAATCCGAAACCCTTTCCCGAGCACTCGGCCCAACGCTGGCCTCTCTCCCCGACCCACGCGGTGGGGTGCTACCGCAATAAAAACTGACCCTACCCAGTATAATTTAAACTTTAACAACTACGCCATATTGTAACAAATGCTATTTTTCATCGTACTCCTGATAATCGTGCAAGTACGCTCGTCTTTTAATCGTCGTTCTACGATGAAAAGTAACCGTTTTATAGATTTTGGTTAAAATGTTAAAGATTTTGGTGGGCAAATGGCAACGTCGCAGTGAATTGGAGGCGGTTGCGCGAAGTTTGAATACGTCTCGGGTATTTCCTGACGCTTTCCTCATTGTGTGTACGTACGTCTATTGAGTGTAGTTTTGTTTTTGGTGTTATTGACGTCGATTAATGATATTTAACACTGTGTTTACCGAGTTGTTATCGAGGGAATGTTTCCAACATTACCTGTCGCCCATTTTTATTGGTAAATCAACACTTTGTCCGCGATCGCATCACACTTGGTCCGCTCCCATTAGTGCCCGTCGGCAACTTAAGTTGCCATGCCACGTTTTGCCTTACACAACGTTCACTTTGTAACAGATTCATCCGATTCTTCGTGTGTGCCTTTGCTAGACCTTACATTGTTGACTGGTAATACTCGTCACTCATCAGTTTGATTGTGTTTCGCGTGCTAATTGGATCACTGCAGTCCCTCCAGGTGTTGACTTGACAACTGGTGACAACCTTTTATAAAATGTAAGTTAAATTCTTTTTCTGTGTTGTATTAGTAATTTTTTTCATGTCAATGCCTAGTGAATACGTTATTAAGTATTCATTCAAAATAATATGCAGATACGTGGATATATTATTTTTCTGTGCCAATTTTTAAGTCGATGGCAACTTTAGTTGCCGACGGGCACTTGCGTAGTCAAATATTGGGAAAAGACACCGTTTCTCAAAATTTTTCTAATTTCAAATGCTATTAGTAAACCATTAGTAGTTTTTTTATCATAAGTGAGTAATTTTTTTGTGTTTATGCTACATTGGGCATATTTGTATCATATATTTTTTAAAATATCGATATTTGGATATTATTGCATCAGCGGCTACCAATCAGTGCACTTTGGGAAAATACTATATTGTTTCCTAATGATGATGGAAAATTAATAATTTATGTTTTATCATCATAATTAACCATTATCACGCTATTTACACATTCTTTGAGCTCTATTCTTATTTCATTAGTTTGAGAAGCATAAGAAACATGGCAAAAATCATAATTCGAGGCAATACCTCCGTGATACCGATGAGTAATTTCGTATATGAATTAAAATATTGGCTTTATTTACTTTATTACACATCTTAAAAAAATGTATAAATTCGCTTTTAGGTCCCGAAAAAACGAGATTCTCGATGCCTTAGTGGAGGATGATATTTCTCCCGACAGAATTGCTAATAGCCCACCTATCAAAGAAAAGGGAGTGATTAGCGATCAAGATTCCGATCTTTCTGACGAGGAGGTAGATGGAGACTTAAGTCATCTTTCTGCTTGAATACTGCAATCTGATATTCTTGCCAACTTCTCCGAGGAGGCTGAGGAAAGGTTGATTCAAAGTGGAAGGAGCAATTTAAGTGAAATGTGTGAGTCTTCAAAAACAATGACCCTCAAGAAAACTAAGAAGCGTAAGCGTTGTTACCCCTCGCGATCTTGGAAAGAAAACTAGTGATTTTACCGCTAAAATTGAAAGTCCGTCGCCTCATTACTGGCCCAATGCAGACGACTATTTGCGCGAACATGTAAAATCTCCTTTTGATGCCTTCAAAGCATTTTTGCAGACAGTTTAGTGAACCACATAGTCGTACAAACTAATAGATATGTTGCTCAACATCTTGTGTACGACTTTGAAGCAACCAATCACGAAATACACTCGTTAATTGGAGTAATGCTGTTTTCTGGCTACCACCGTCTACCTCAGAAAAGAATGTACTGGAAAGTCGACCTTGATTGCCACGTCCAGATAGTTGCGGATGCCATAAGGCGAAACAGATTCGAGAATGTACATCGCTACCTTCACCTAGCGGATAATGATGCTAACGATGGGAGTGATCGCATTGACAAGGTACGTCCATTGTTTGATTTCCTCAACAAGGCATACAAGCAGATAGATCCAGGGAACAGTTTGAGCATCTATGAGAGTAGGGCGTCTTGACAGCGAAATGTTTATTCGAGGGATGCCCATACGCTTTGGATTTATGTTATGGGTTGCTACTAATCCAAAAGGCTATGTTCAGCATGTTGAGCCGTACTGTGGTGCATTCACTCACCTCCCTGACACTGGGTTAGGACAAAGGGGGAAAGTTGTGTTAGGTTTAGCCAAGCATATTGTCGTGTCCTCGATAGGTAGTGTAGTGTATGTCCTTGTAGATGTCCTTGTCCTCGATAGGTAGTGTAGTGTATGTCCTCGATGTCCTTGTAGTGTAGCTCTTAGTAGTACTCCTAATACTTGAATCCTTTTCTGTTACCTAGTACATACTAACAGCACGCCTAGCATGTTTTCTACATGGGTCTTGAGTCCCTGTCCATCTGTGTAGTTGTAGAATGCATGTATATTGAGGTCACTCTCCATTTTGATGACATCTGTAGTGTAGTGTTGCATGCTTGTGAGGCTTCGCCTCATGACAAGCATTAGCGATTTATGCTGATGAATAATTAGTCGTAGTTACACTAACTTTAGGATATAGTGTAATTTATGTTGGTGATTACTCACCCCCTGCCACACACTCCTGAGGTGGCTTGCAGGGTATTTTGTAGATGTAGATGTAGATAGGATCACAAGGGTTCGTAACTCATTTTGGGATCGCATATCAACTGGCAGGAGACGTTAGATCAATGACAAAACCCAAATCTTATATATTGCATTTATTCAGCAAGACTCTGGCTTACATTTCGTAGATTCAGCGGAGTCGACGGTCTCGGTCGATGCTGACATCCTTCGGGGTTGGATCTCGGGTCGAGGTACACAGTGCCCGTGGTCGTTCCTTAGGGCGTGGCCATCGTAGAAAAGCGTAGTCACAAGTCAGATGGTTAACACCAGGTTTCTCTAAGACACTGAGATCGAAGCCATGCTTCGCGGGGTCTTTTAATGAGTTGGAGGGGTGGGGGTTCCCGCCCTGACTTCCACTCCGTCCGGCCAAATAAGTGGACTCCTTTGAGTCTGCTTATTTGGGTTATCTACCTGTGACACCTTAAGTTATACCAGGTGTGAATAGGTCGGGATATTTAAAGATCTGGTGATTGATGTCGGTAGGGAGCCAAATATCTCCCAAAAGAAGGGGTGGTTCCTTTTTAGTAATTAAAAGATGGATGAATAAAAGATGGACGGCTCTTTCCCCTCACGTCGCCCTGTGGGGCAGGCGGGGGGGAACCTCCCTTCCTGTTATTCCCGCTGTATGTCTTGACGTCAAGAGCAAGTGGAAAAATACGTTGTTTGTCCTTTTTAGAGGAAGTGGTAGAGTTATGGAAATAACTAGGAGTACAGATCATCGAGTTGTTTGTTAGTTAAAAGGAAGTTACGCATTATGGAAAGATCCCAAATGCGCAGTTCGTCATGCAAATGCATGACGGGGTACGACAATACGACTGGTGTAGAAAAAGGAGTTACACTCTATTTCGATAGTCTTGTTACGTCACTAGAGCTTTTAACAGAGCTGACAAAGAAAGGGCTTGGAGGAACAGGTACAATGAGAGAAAATCGAGTTGGGACGGATACGAAGCTCCCTGACTAGAGGGCTTGGAAGAAGACGAACAGGGGCTCTATAAGTTTTACCGCTTCTTCTGATCTGATTGCAGTACGGTGGAATGATAACGCTGTTGCCACAGTCAGTGTGTTTATTTTTCTTAGTTTGTATAAAGTGATCTTTGTCAATGAATAGCTGTTACTAATCATACCAAGTAGCCAAATTCTTAATATGTACTTATGTGACTTGTTCCACAGTATAAACATAGCAAACAATAGTATTATGTTAATAAATTTAAATCTAATTTTATTGACAAGTAATGGTGAGCTTTTATTGAATTCAATGAAAATCGTTTCCTATATTCCATTCGTAACAATCCATCCACGTTCATAGGAATGGTAAACATTGCATCAAACTATTGTGCCTTAATGCAAACTCCTCTTACTTTCATGTAAAAATATTGCTTTGGGAGTATAAGATTTATTTAAGTGAAGTAAACTACAAAAAACTGGGGAGCAAAGGACAAAAGGCGAATTTACTGCGAATTTTGCCGATTTTGACTATGCGTGTGCCCGTCGGCAACTAAAGTTGCAACCTCAGAAAACCAATAAAAAATTATGATGAAGTGTTAAATAATATGTTGCTTGCAAGGGGTATAGGCACAATGAAACAAAAAGCAGACAATTAACCGGTTTCATTATAATTGTTAATAAAATATATAACACGCTTCACATTTACAGAACTGGTAGCGTGATTTAAAAAAAAAAGCAGGATTTTTCTTTTTGTGAGCGCCTTCAGCATTGCCTTGGATAACTATTCTATTTTACTGAACGTATTTTCAAAAAATAAACATATTATCCAAATTCTGTGACTGACAAATTACATATTTATTTGCCTAAGCACAAATATTTGATCAGTAGTGCCCCTGCCAGTCTAAAATCCTCATTGGTATTTTTTTCAAGAATATACTCTGCGTTTAGTTTAATTCTTTCACTAATCAGGCCAGACAAAATCTTATACAACACGCAAAGCAGTGTGACACTTCTATAATTGTCACATATTAATTAATCCCCCTTCTTGTGAATTGGAAAATTTATTCCGGTTTTCCATTGGTGTGGCATATTCTCAGTTTACCATATTCTTGTGATCAGTCACTTTAGGGCGAAAATGCGTATAGCGGTAGCCAGAATTCTAGAAAAAAAATGTGTGTAACGATACTCAGAATGTTGCTGTCACACTCGTATGCTATTAGGCAGAACCTTGTTAATGCATCGATGGGTCAGCCCTCCGCAATTCCACGGCGCTAGATATCTTTGTGGGTTACGAGCACTGCGTGGTGGGTTTTGAGCGAAGGAAGCGGTTGCCCCGTTGCGATTTGAGGACTATGGAAACCCAAAAGGTGTGCAGAGGGGAACTAAGATTCGAAAAGATCTTTTCAAAGACAGAGTGATGGTGACCAAGGTCGCTCTAACCCTAACGGGTATAGCGGCCTTGATGGTGACTACACCCCACCTCGACATTACCCATTTCCCCACCCTTCACCTCCCGCTGTCTCAAAAGCGCCTCGCACCCATGGTCGTTAACTCGGATAACGAGTCCACGTTTCCTCCCCTTACACCACCTACCACCCTTGTCATTTACTCCGCGCGGTAAGGGCGCCCACCCGGCGAAAGGAGACTGCTTATCGGATCTTATCTGGCATTTCCTTCATAGGGAACCATGAAAATAAATAAAGGAATCCGGAAAAGTGGTCTAAACAAAACCGTATTGGCACTAAATTTGCATCCATTCTGTTTCTTGCCGCACTTCCATTCGTATTTGCCCCATCCCTTCCGATTTTTCTCCGTCGTGAAGAAGCAGACGTATCTAGTACGTGTTATATGATTTTTAATATTTTTCAATGATAACTAGCGGAAGGTACCCGTTGAAATTCAACGGGTGTGAAAAACATTGAACTTATTTTATAAGGAAACCACAAAGAAAAACTGTCAGCGTGGTCATTTGAGGAGTTCGTAACCTATCTTGTATCTTGTGTTCGTTGTAGTAGACACGCTGATCGTTTTCCAGGTGCAAAAGGTCGTCGATTTTAAAAGAAATATATTAGGATAACAGTTACAGGATAAACCTAAAGTCTTTTGGTCATACGTGAGGGAAGTTAAAGGCAATAGATCAACATTTAATCCACTAAGAAACGACAAGGGTGAAATATTATCAAGCAGCTTGGACAAAGCTAACTTATTGAACTACTAGATTCAAAGCGTATTCACCAGCTCATTGGGGAACACATCAGATACGGTTCATGGCAATTTCCAGCGAAAGATATTGCCAATCGTCAGCATTGTACGCTGGAAGTTATCTACATATACATCTACAAAATACCCTGCAGGCCACCTCAAGGGATTAGTACCACAGATCGCACCGTTCTTAGACATAATATTCAAGAAGTCATTGTCTGAAGGAAAGATACCAATAGACTGGAAAATTGCAAACGTTACACCGATATTCAAAAAGGAAAACAGACATGACCCAGGGAACTATCGACCAATTTCATTAACGTCGATTACAGGGAAGATACTAGAACATATTGTCGTTAGGAATATCATGACGTTCCTGGACAGTCGTAACTTGCTTCATGGCTGTCAGCACGGCTTTCGGAAAGGTAGATCATGTGAAACACAGCTGGCGCTCTTTCTTCATGACGTTCTCAATTCTGGTGAATCGAAAATACAAGTGGACGCATTATTCCTAGATTTTAAGAAAGCTTTCGACACGGTACCTCACAACAAACTTTTATACAAATTACAGTCATGCGGGCTGAACGAAACAATAATAAACTGGATACGCGACTTTCTTAGTGATCGTAAGCAAAAAGTAGTTCTTGACGGAATTATCTCTGATGTAGTTAAAGTGACATCAGGTGTCCCACAAGGAAGCGTAATCGGCCCCCTTTTGTTCATTATATACATAAATGACCTATGCTCTCGAATTAGCTGTAAAATACGTTTATTTGCTGAACACTTTCATCTATCGCGAAATTAGTGATCACTCTGACTTTGAAATTCTATCATTGGATTTAAACGACGTTCATGTGTGTAGCCAAGAGTGGGGATTCGAACTTAATCTGAGCAAATCCACGGCGGTACATTTCTTGCGCAGGTCGTCCAACTATCCCCGTGTATATGTTGTGGAGGGCGTTAAGATAAAGGCGACAGATGAAGTTAAGTATCTGGGAGTTACGATTACCTCGAACCTATCGTGGGATATTAAGCGTATTGTGGGAAGATTTTCAGATGAAAAAGTAAAAGAGAGGTGCTATTTCGCACTCGTCCGGCCACACCTTGAATATGCAGCAAGCATATGGGATCCGGTGCAGAAAGACATAATTCGGGAACTTAATAAAATACAAAGGAAAGCTGCGTGATTTGTCAAAAACTGCTACGGGCGTACAGACAGCGTTACGCAGATGTTAAGTTGGCTGGTCGGGTAATCGTTAGTCATTGAGAAATTTAGTTACTTAAATTTTAATGATTGTTTAAAATTTAAATAATAGGTCGTCGTTGTACTATATTCAGTAGGAATGACTTATGTCTTAGGTACATGCTGAAATATTGTCCTTTAAATTTACACATTGCCATAAAAATTTGCTTAGATGCAGACTTGATTCATTTCTTAAGTCATTTTTGCGAAATTAATTTTCCGAAAACAGTTCACACCCGTGGCCATAGAATTCAAAATAAGTATTTTTATGAAGATATATTGTCACTCGAATGCGAACTAGTATTAAAATATGTTTCTATACATTATTTTATCTTTCTTTTTTAATCCGGCAACAGCGTCCATTTTGCAACACGCTGCAACACGTGTCTCTGCTTAGCATGTCCTAGAGGCCCTCTAGCATGTCCCGTACTTTTGTGTGCCACGTTGCCAACTTTACACCACATAGCCGCGCGCGACATTTGAAATTCTCTCATACATATTTTTAAATCGTATTTACGAAAAAGTTAATTCGATAGTATTAAATGATTTTTTCAGAATAGATTTTAATTTATTAGAGCTACATTATATCAGTTTTTGGTTGAAATCTGTTCTGTAGGAATGGAGAAAGAGCGTAATTTATCCTATTGGAGTGGAGAGCGCCATAAGGCTCCATGTTAAAAGAATCTAAAATATCGCAAAAAGTATGTCGATGATCCCCCGTTTTTTCTTCGATATTCCATAGAATATCCAAAAAGGAACATATTTGGAAATTTTCAAGAAAATCTGTTCACTTTGGTTTTTTAGACCAGCCACCTTAAACGAATTAGGCTGGGAGCCGCTAGAGACTCGGAGGCTGCGCGCTAGGCTTATTGTTAGATTACTTGAGCAATTGAGAATAGATATCTTTCAGAGCGACACGGAGAACATCATATTAGAACCCCACCGTATTTCCAGGTCCGACAGAAACGATAAATTGAGGGAGATATTTTGCCGAACGGATAGGTATGGGAATTCGTTTTTCCCCCGAACAATAAGGGACTTTAATAAATGCAAGGCGTAATTTCATTAGAGAGTTTCCTTTTTTTATGTAAACGGCTGGTGTCCTAACACCCCCCGCCACTCGCCTATTGAGGCGGCTTGCGGGATAGTATGTAGATGTAGAGGGGTGTGTGACAGGGGGTGAGAAGTCACCAACATGCATTCCACTAAACACTAAAGTTAGTGTAACAACCAATATTGATGTATTAGCATAAATCGGTAATGCTTGTCACGAGGCGAAGCCTCACAAGCATGCACTACACTACAGATATGCTACCTATGGTAGAGGGACCGTTATTTTTTATGTATTTTTCTACTACATAAACGGACAAAGATTCAAGAATTATGCTGAAAGCATGCACGGCGTGCTGTAAGTGCTAGGTAGCAGGTAAGGATAGAAGAATTAGGGAGTGCTGCTACTACTGAGAGCTGCACTACCTAGCAACAGACCTAGTTAAAACTTAAAAAGCCTAATTGGCAGCTGGTATGGTCTCTTTCCGTTCGTGGGAAAATGACATTATAAATCCTTTTAACTTTAATCCTTAACTTTAACTTATTGTTACATTTATTTACAATTATATGTTCAAGGACTTTCCAATAAATATGTGATATTATCCAAATCATTGTGACTAACAAATGAAATATTTATTTGTAAAAGATCAAATATTTGATCAGTAGTGCCCCCGCCAGTCCTAAATCCGCTTTGGTATTATCTCTCCTCTGCATATAGTTTCATTCTTTCACTAATCAGGCCAGATAAAATCTTAAACACCACGAAATGCACCATAATTTCAAAATCCAAGCGATAATGCAGTATAATATACTATCGTTTTACACGGTTTGGAATTGTGGAACGGCGTTTCGAGGTATATTTCAGAAAGGTGGCCAAAGGATTAATATGCCCCGGAAAAACTGAGAGAGGGAAACCCAGGATAAGGTGGTGGGATTGATTCAGAAGTAAAATGGAGGAATCCCGTTTAAATACCTAAACATATCATGATATTTCTAATGATAAATAGTCCACCAAATGCAGTTTCTAAGCATCCTTGTAAAGGAGAGTGCTAGTTATTTGTACTAATTTAGCGTTCAAACTTGAAATAATTCAGTTAATCGATAGATAGAGAAAAATCCTTTGCAAAAACTAAATATATTGATGTTTTTGCCTAATTTGACTCATTTTGTGGAGAAAGTTATGAGAGGATTTATTGGCACTCAATTTCCATTTTATTTCATTATTTCTCGATTGAAATCATGTTCAGTTCCATTTATGTTCGGCAGCGAGGAATTCGTTTTGAACAAATGTGTCTGCTCGAAGAGTGGAGATTAGTCACAAGCCTGCTACAAATATTTAAATGCGTACCTAGTTGATTAACAGCCAAGAAAATAAATAACGTCAGCAGACCTGGAAAGAGCTTTGTCCTGTAGCAGCCGGAATTCTTGTCATGAAACTACCTTCCTTCTTCCTAAATGTGGTGATAGGGAACAGCCATCGAACCACCGTCCGATATTGCTCACATCTATCTCTTGCAGAGTCCTTGAACATATAACTGTAAATAATTGTAAAAATGCATAATTGTGACGATAAAGTTAGGGAAATAAGTTACCTCTTAACAGGCTACAGAAAGGATGGATTAATAATGTCATTTTCCCGCGAACGAAATGAGACCATAACAGCTGCCAATGAGACATTTTTTAACTAGGTTCATCTATAGGTCATGTAGCTGTAGGTAGTTGTAGTACTCCCTAATACTTGTATCCTTATCTGCTACCAAGCACTTAAGCCCGCCGTGCATGTTTTCAACGCAATTTCTGAATCTGTGTCCGTTTATGTAGTAGAAAAATACATAAATAATAACGGTCTCTCTACCATAGGTAGCATATCTGTAGTGTAATGCATGCTTGTGAGCCTTCGCCTCGTGACAAGCGTTACCGGAGAACAACCGATTTATGATAATGCATCAATATTCGTAGTTACAATAACTTTAGGATCGCGGACAAAGTGTTGATTTACCAATAAAAATGGGCGACAGGTAATGTTGGAAACATTCCCTCGATAACAACTCGGTAAACACAGTGTTAAATATCATTAATCGACGTCAATAACACCAAAAACAATACTACACTCAATAGACGTACGTACACACAATGAGGAAAGCGTCAGAAAATACCCTAGACGTATTCAAACTTCGCGAAACCGCCTCCAATTCACTGCGACGTTGCCATTTTTCAAACAAAATCTTTAATATTTTTACGAAAATCTATAAAACGGTTATTTTTCATCGTAGAACGACGATTAAAAGACGTGCGTACTTGCACGATTATCAGAAGTACGATGAAAATTAGCATTTGTTACAATATGGCGTTGTTGTTAAAGTTTAAATTATACTGTTTAAGGTCATTTTTTGTTGCGGTAGCCCCCCACACGCCACTGACACTCCGGTCGTTTGTTTGGCTTTACTTTGAGGCCGTGGAGAAATGGTGAACTACGCGGCGCTGCTTGTTGTCCAGCCCATGAGCGTTGCGTCTGCTAGAGCGAAGTTAATGATGACGGAAGGTATTTCGCCACTAATTGATGGGGTTATTGAACTATACGGAACGTTTAACATGCTTCATAAATTAGCGGTACTTTCGTAAATAAATTTGCGAGTGGTCAACTCTTTTGGGGGACGACGAAAATAATTATCGACTGGTAAAGTTGTGACATTTCCATACAATATTTTCCTGTAAAGTTTAAGTTGCCGTTCTATTTATTTGAAGATAATACCTCTGAAAGTAATTGCTCGTGACTTCATATTTTACTAATCCATTGGTGAAAGAATTTGGCATCGATTGCTTCACATTTATTTCTATTTACATATTATACAATTTATTTCGTGGCCTGCCAAAACAATGATGCTTATTAAGACTGACATAAGTGATAATAAGGCGAAATTCCGAATGCTGAGAATGGTAAAATGTACTGGACGACGGGCTAAAAATATTTCTCAGACGTCAAACCTCGACGGCGTAGTTACACGAATGTCCATTTAATTCACGCTATCGTAATGGTAAATATTAAGAATTGATGATTTTGCATAAACTCGGCCGCGATTGGCAATAATTACCTTACAGGGCACGCCCACTACGTTACCGCTTACAGGCGTACGGGCTACGATATTAGCGAATTTTCTCCATGTCATCCCATTGTAATGGCTTATGAAACATCTACAGATATATGAAAGAAGTTCGAAAATAATAAAAATGACAATTTTGCATAAACTCGGCCGCGATTGGCAATAATTATCTGACGGGGAACGCCCACTACGTTACCGCTCATAGGTGTACGGAGGAGTAAGGGCGACAATATTAGCGAATGTTCTCGCATGTCATCCCATTGCAATGGCTTTTAAAACATCCCTAGGAAGATGAAAGAAGTTTGAACATGAAAAATTGACAGTTATACATAAAATCGGCCATTGCTAATAATTCGGGAATAACGCATTGGTGAGGGATACGGAGCCAAATTGGGTGCTGCCCGGTCAGCGCAATGACAACAAAAAGCTGTTATTACTTATATTGCCGGCTAAGTCCCATTTATAGATATTGTATCCGGGGTTAGCATAAGGGATTTACCGGCAACATAAAAAATAATCGAGGCGAGGAACCATTTACACTGCATTGAAATAATGCTGTAAGAACTGTGACTTTTGAACATGTGCACCGGCATCATATCATAGATACAATGGGCTGTAGACAGAGTATGAGCACAGTCTAAACAGTAGTTTAGACTGTGGTATGAGTGCAGCGATAATCAACAATAAACAAATATCTTCACAGAAGAGTTACATATCGAATGATGAACCCATTTCCATTACTATGGAAATGGGTTAAGTTATTGAATATAACTAAAGGATTGCCTATGCTTGGCAGCGCATCGCCAAACCCATATCATCATGCTTCACAAGCCACTTATAACATATGGGGGACAGAGACTTGCACCACCACCGCTCATTCAATCCTTTGATTGGTTGACTGCAGCTCTTGATACGCCCATCTAATGCTATTTTCCTCACTTTTCCGGAATTACCGTCAAGACTTGCAACGTAGACCTCACTTCAAAAGTACCCACCCCGAAATAATACGTCAAAGAAGGTCCAAAAACACAAAGTAATACAAGATTATGCAGTGCCTTCCTACAAACCTCTAAAACTTTATCCTCAAAACTTTTCTTTATCTTAAAAAAAAGTCTTAGAGGGCACGTTCAACACGAAAGAAGGACCCGACGACATAGCAATAGTACCAGAAAAGGGTCAAATCGCTATAATTTAGTGGCAATGAATAAAACAGGCTTGGGCTAATGACATCTTTAATGACTCAAAGCAGAAACACCACATCTCCGTGGTAGCTAAAATACCACAAATCAGCATACACATTCGAGCAAACCATGATTTAAGAAACTGTGGAGAGTACAGGAAAAGGTAGAAGGTACACCAACATAAAAATAGACATGCAATAGCAGGAAAAGAAAGGAAAGGTAGACTTCTTCGAGCCGTATCCCTCAGTGCAACCCGGAGCCACATAACTCCTCGGCATTCTGAAATCCTGCATGAGAAAAAGCAATTAAGACAGTGTATATTAAGAATACATTAACAAATTACTGTAAAAATAACATTTACACTCACCAATGATTCAGTTTTGGTCGACATAAAACTGAAAAACACCGATGGAGAAAGATATTCTTGTAAATTTGCTCCGCCTTCAGGAATTACACCTCTCTCTCTATGCAAACGGTCAGGAAACCGTGGGCTACAGAACAACCAGCGCCAAAAAGAGAGAACTACTACCGAAGCCTCACGCGGTTGCCAGCCGACCCCTTAGGGCAAGATAGGAAGTGACCAGGAGGGCTATTACGGAACCGCGAGTCACCGGCGACAACTAGCATTTCGGCGACTCAGGCTGAGTTCTCACCCTGAGCGATTACGGATCTTGAGTCGCCGGCCGTATGGTGACTCGGAGTCGCCGGTGACTCAGCTCTCACCGCGAGCGATTACGGAACACCGTTTTGTCGCCTTCGGCGACTAAATAGTCGCTTCCCCATGTCACCGTCGACGAAGGTGCTCACTCGTCGAGTCGCCGGCTTGATTCCGATTCGCTTGGCGATAGTCTGCTGTTAAAAGATGTCTTCCGTCCATATTGTCTGTTGTTTACGCAGGAATATAGAGATGATAAGCCATGTATTTAGGTTAAAATGACGAATTGCCGGTGAAGTAGTGTTGATTCCGAGGAATAAATTTATCCGAGTTCATCGGTACCCTGTTCTTCTCACGTGTGTTTTGATTACGCGAGTGCAGTGCGTAATACCTAATGTGTTCTATTGTATTCATTTCGCCGCTATCCATCGATGTGTTTAATCAGTTATTCGTGCAACCATGGTGATACTTAGTGATATTTACCTACAGTGAATATTGTAACAATGTAGATTCATTGTTTGATTAAAAATCATAGTGGTGTTGCGTTATCTTTCGGTTGTGATTTGGATAGTGACAATGTTTTATCGCGAAGTTGTTTTAGCAGAAGCTTTATTGTGATTGAACTGTGATGAAATTGGCTCGAATAATATGTCTATGTTATTCATTTTGCTACCCTTTAGCTCTAGCGTACTTGATTTTGGTTACTATTCCTAAACAATGGATTTGTTGTTTGGAAGATTGTGTTGTTTGCTTTCGAATCAACTCTTGATTCTGTCGATAAGTTCGTTGGCTGTAGAATGTATGCCCATTATCTTCGTTCTATGGACGTCGTGAGTCATGATTTGCTACTGAAGGGTTAGTGCAAGTGGTGGGTAAAATCGTGTTGATGTGAATGAAGTTCTGTAAACGGAGACATACAATTAGTAGTATGTAATTGATGTGCTCCTCCATGCTATTGATGCAAGTGATTGGGATCGGTATTTGATACTTTTTAATTTATCGTTGGCATATTTTTATCAGAAAAGTGACACAAATAAATTTGTCAAGTATTATTGTTTTTCTTACATTTACCTCGATCCTCAACGATCATAGTTACTTTACCTTACCTATATTAGTTTCATGTGTAAAATAAATCAGGGATTGTAATCGACGAATAAAGGAATAATAGTCGTACAATATGGTATAGAATTAATGTTTTGAATTGTAAAATACCCTTTCCTTTTGGCATTTACTTGCCCTCCAGACCCATATTTAGAGGTGGATATATATTCTACTACTACTGAATCAATGTAAACGTAATTTTTTCTTTAATATATCAACTCGGTGCTTTATTTTTCTTAATTTTTTTACTTGGGCCTATTCCGTCAATACCTAGTATAATTCACATTTCTGGCCAAAAATTCGCCAGCTCAGTAGACAGCAAGCAAGTCTGCAGTGAAAGGCAAGGAAGCTTAAAAGGAGAGTCAATTAAATACATCAAGTAGTTACCTGTATATTGCAAAGTCATTGTATAGAACGCATTTAATAAGCGGGATAAATGGTCACTGCCTTATGCTGAGCATGTTTCACATCACACATATGTGGTGAAAATGTTTTAAGTGAAAAGCATATGCTGAAAACAAATTGTGCTGCTGTGGAATACAGTACTTAGGGAGGTAGTATACTATACTATAGTTGCCGAATTATTTCCCATTGGTATATTACCGTTTCATTCAAGCATTTTTGGCTAGCTCATGAGTGAAAATGATTGAAGCTCACACGTTGGATATTTTCGAGTTATTATCGTATCCATTGGTGCCCTTATTAGTTCCTAAATTATTATTTCAAGCTATTTATAAGTTGCTTCTATCGGCCACGAAATAGGTACTATCAATTTTGACCGCTTCGAATGAAATTCCACTAATTCCTGCAAATTCTCGTACCTAACATCCGAGCATCAATTTTATTGCATTGAAATATGCACAAAATATTGTACATATCTGTGGAAGTACTATTTACTATATAGCTAAGTGACGATATCACATTATACTCGTAATTTTCAAGTCGTCTGCTGCACCACGTGACTTGTAACAAGGCTGCTTATTGGCTCAGAAAACTGTACTGGAGATTCTCATACACTCAGAAGTCGCCCGTCAAGTCGCTAGCGAGATACGAGTCGCACCCTGTTCCGTAATCGCAGTGGCGACTTGCGAGTGGCAAGTTCGAGTGAGTGACGAGTGAGTCGCCAAAGATCCGTAATAGCCCTCCAGACCTGTATATACGACCGTGGCCCCCCACCGCGTGGGTCGGGGAGAGAGGCCAGCGTTGGGCCGAGTGCTCGAGAAAGGGTCTAGCATTTCGACCCTTCGCGAGGTGTACCACACCCAACTAGCGTATACCTGGGACATGGTCCCAGAAGATTACCTTTAACCATTATTTCCTAATTACTTGTCATTCTATGACTTCTACGGATGTAATGTCGTCTGCTTAGATTGGCATAGACGGGAAATAACAGGTCAAGCTAATCGTAAATTGGGATTTGTTAAAAGAATTCTAGGCAAGTGCGACGACAAAGTGAGAGAAATAAGCTACTTCTCCCTCGTTAGACCCCATTTAGAATATGCTTCCAGTGTTTGGGATCCTCATGAAACAGGCTTAAAAACAGAGTTAGAACGTGTACAGAGAAGAGCAGCCAGGTACGTGAAAAGCCGTTACGATAGTCTTGTTAGTGTTACTGACCTCTTAGAACAACTCGGATGGGAATCACTGTCAGACCGTAGATTGAAAACAAGACTAAATCTATTATGTAAATTCAAGAGTAGTTTATTTTCCGACGAAGTTGATCATATTTTACGACCGCCAACGTACTATGGTAGATTAGATCATAAAAATAAAATAAGAGAGATAGACTGTAGAACAGATAGATTCAAAATGTCGTTTTTTCCGCGAGCGATAAGAGACTATAACGGCTGTGTAAGGACTTAGAAATAGATTAGTTGACTGGTAGTGTAGCTTACTAACTTATGTATTTCTTAAAGCATGTTTGCGGTGTTTTATGGTGATTCTAACAGCATGTTTTGCATGTTCTAGCTTCATAGGCAGATTGCCCTCTTAAGTAGCATGTAGAAAATTATGTGTCATCGTACATGTGTGGCGTGCATGTGGGGATTCTCTTGCATGCTGTATGATGGTTTTTAGTTAATGATGGAATTGGTTAGTATCCTTAATATTCATGACCGTGCGGTGTGCATGTGGCGGTCCGCTTGCATGCTGCATTTTGGTGACTTGTCACCCCCTGCCAAACACCCTAGAGGTGGCTCGCAGGGTAATATGTAGATGTAGATGTAGATGTAGACGTCTGCTTGAATTGCCTCTTATATTTCAATTACACTCCAATCGACTTTACTGGATTCTGAAACACTATATATTTCAGACGGGTGATCAAAATATCCAAGCTTATCATCAGCAAAATTCTAAAAAATAATGTATTTCTATGACATCGGTCTCCTTTCGTTCGAAGCATTTTGTAATCCACTCCAAATACAACGCTTTCCCTCATAAACGAACCTTGTCGCGGATTAAAAGATAAATAGCAGTTATCTAAATAATGAAGACAGAAATATACGTTTTCCACTGGCAGACCAGAACATTTTTATTATTGGAAAATTTCAATTTCTGCCTTCATTATGTTGAAATTCCACGACATCACGCCTGATACTTCTCGTAATCTAAATAAATTGATGCTCTCTGGTTCACTTCTAAGATAATGTTCCAAAACTACACAGACGTATATGACACCTTGGCATATAACTGCGGACATGAATTGATTAGGATATTGATTGATACTTAAACACTATCCTCACGCTAGTTCTCATCATTAACGTACTTCTCAACCTTCAATACAATTTAAACACAACCTTTTCCCATCAAATCGAATAGAAATACTATATAACTCACTTTTACAAGACCGTTCACCGCCTGTCAAGAGCTTTCATGCAGGATATATGATTACCTACCTTGAGATATAGAAGGCAGCTTTTAATCATTTTCACTATTTCTCCAGGCACACACAGCAGCACTCGAATAAAGGAACAATGCATGCTAATGAAATCACGTTGAGTAAATGAAAAGATAACTTTTGAGATGGCAAAATTTAATGAATGAAGCATAATGAAACAAGATACATTGAATAAGTAGACAAAACAATCATCACCCTTTCACTTGGACCTAAAGAACCACACTCGCAATTTAAGATACTGTAAACAATACAGTAATCCCTGCCCAGGACAAATCAAAATGCCTCTTGCTAATTAGTCATTACCTGCTGTCGCAAACGGATTAATTATTTCAACAAAATCACATTGAACACAACAATGCAATTAAATAAAAAGATGACACTTGGGGTGCCACAATTCCCTGAATGAAGAATAATTAAACACTATACTGTTTATACTTTCAGTGAGACCTAAACAACCACATATACAAGTCAAGAGCAATCCACGAGTCACCAACTTCAATTCACATAGATTACACGTCTTAATTTAGTCAATATGTGAAAACAACGACATGATTGCTGTTACGTCTTTTCCAACACTTGCTACGTATTTGTTACATTTTTAATACCATTTCTGTCATAACACATTATTTAAAGAGATCTGGGGCTTAATTCTGTAACTCGTAGCTCCGGAGCTAAGAGCTTCGGCTCGCTCCAAGAATTAGCTCCTACTCGTATTCTGCAATTCACTGGAGCTAACTCTAGCTCCGAATCGGGGTGGAGAAAAGTCAGCAGACGAAGTGGTAAATTTAAATTCCTGCGAGCGAATGATCTGCCAATCACAATCGTCGTTTCATTTTTCGTGACGTTTTTCCGGCTTGTGCTTCCGGAAAATAGCAGACAGCAGTTGAGAATACCAAAAGTAAATAATATTGAAGCATTATTGATTGTACGACTTTAACATATAAAAAAGTACCTTTTTAGCAATATACATACTATTTTACAAGCTACAGAATTCTTAATTACGACTATCCAGGAATACCCTGCCGAGTTTAACGTGTTTACATATGGAAAGCTGTGAAAACGTCAGCTTAATGCATGCGCAATTATATGATTTTATGAGTTTGTTCGCATCGAGAAGAAGAACAAAGCAAAATTAAACACCTTGATAACGAACATTATTACCTGAATCAGTTGGTTTTTTACTGAAGAGAGCAAATTATTATAGTAATCTAGCATAACAATTGTCATCCTCAACAGCTGTTTCTGTGAACGGCGAGTTGAAAATAATTAGAAGATTTCCTCAATGTTTTTCTATATTTTCATATTCTTGATGGTTAATTTAAGTAAATCTAAGGTAAAATGATTTATTTAAAACTGTATCAGGCGTTAATCTATAGGTTAGTTCATTGTTTTACCATTCCGTCATGTATACGAACGTCGGTGATATAAGTACATGCATGATGATAAATGCAATAGATCGGCCATTAATTGATGATATATTTGGTATTCTGTTATATTTTCTGCGAAAAACTACTATTAAATCTACAAAATGTACACAACACTTCGAAAGTTACCATTATTTAGGAATTCCCACTGAAGTGTGCAGCTGTAATTTATACAAAATGCTCATGTAGGAAGATTGGCGACGTTTACTTGAAATTCTCCGTAGAACTTTTATTTTCAAAGTTCTACGGAATTACCGATGAATACTTATGCAACATAAATAATGAAGGTACCTTAAGAACGTTCTACATTAGGCAGCTAGTACTCGAAGAATCTGTATATAGGATGATACGCTCACTTTTCACATAAGGATACTAACTAAAGCTGGGAACTAATTAGCAATTGATTTACATCATTTAATTGTATTGGTTTATGCATATGAGCAATCATATTCTACGAGTGCATGCGTATGATCACTTTAACATAGACATACATTTAAGCATTTCTAGATTTTTTCATCGATTGAACTTCCATAAACATACCTTACCTAAACATTCTATCGTGCATTTTCCTTCTCTTCACGCAGCAATGTCAATATTAAGAGTAACACCTCGAACTGCAGTTGAAATAATGTTATTAATAGGTAAGCGAATTGATTGTACTCGGCCACACATTAAAGAACTTGCTTAACAATAATAAAAAAGTTAATCATTAGTTGATAAAAATTGTAATTTACGATCATATCCTTGCGGGTAAACAACATCATAATTAGAACATACGTGAAAACATAACAACATATGTTTTAAGACTAAAGGAAGTGCTCCTATCGACTTTGCTCAATACCTACAGTTTTATTAATTTAAAAACGATTCTCAACAGTATGAATGACAAAGAAATTCAATGGAATAACGTAGTAATCATGAAAAACACGTTTTTATCGATGAATGTTCACGAATTGATCTCCGGAAGACAAGTAAGGCAGCAATATTGACATCGAAATAATTTTCCATGATGTAAACAGGGATGGGATTTATTGGTTAAAATAGGTTAAAAATAAATCCTTTGGGTATCTTGATTCTTCCGCCGCGGTAGATAAGAGTATCACCTCAAGAAAAACTACTAAGAAAGAGAAAATAATATCATCGGATTCACAACAACATGCACACATCACGAAAAATCAACAAAACACTGCGGTAATGCGCATAGATTTCACTGAAGAATACTCCTAGCGCGGTCTCGAGGCTAGCGCTGGCCGGAGCTCCGATCTGAGGCATGCTGGGACTCCGTAAAGAGCTTCGGGACCGCTGCAGAATACCATGAGGAGCTAAATAAGCTCCGGAGCTTTCTCTAGCTCCTTCCGGCACCTTGAGATGCAATACAGAATACGAATTGGAGCTAGGAGTTTATTTTAGCTCTTTTCGCTAGTTAGCTCCGGAGCTACGAGTTACAGAATTAGGCCCCAAGTCTAGCTAATTAACGTAAATATATCACCACTTAGACACACGCAATCCAGCGCAGAATGTTGTACTTGTAAAAACCACTGTTTCAGGCTGGATATTGTACTTGTAATCTAGTTGCGACATATTAAGGGCGGTTTTTTTGTTTGAATCAATAAAAAAAACCGTAACATGTTTTGGCAACCACTTTTGCATTGTTGTTGTTGTTCTTTGAACGTTAAAAGACGTGTTTTATTTCTTAAAGAAGATAACTGTTCCTAGTCCACCGAAAAGATAAATCACAACAGGTTATGGGCCCAGGTACGGCCGAGGAACTGTTATTTCAGTAGAAATTAATAATTTGCGTGTTTCGTAAACGGTTGATTTAAAAATAAACGTAAAAAATGGCATCCGGCGATCCTGGCGTGACGGGCAGTGTAAATTACGGAGGTACGCTACAACTAGAGAAGTTACGAGGATCCTCTAATTACGAAACATTGGCAATGGACGTGAAGATGTATTTACTTCATGAAGATCTCTGGGATTACGTGTTGAATGAAGTAACTCCGGAGGCGTCAATACAGCAGAAAAAGCAAGGTCAACGAGCAAGAGCGAAGATCTATTTGTTGCTAGATCATGGACCAAAAATGGAGGTCGCGGAATGCAAAACGGCTAAGACGATGTGGGAAAAGGTACAGAAAACTTACGAAGACAAGGGTATAAATCGTTATGTTACCCTTATCGACCAGCTTTTTGAAATCAATCTGGAGTCGTATTCGAGCATGGAGGATTATGTCCAAAAGTTTACAACGATCGATGCGAAGTTAAATAGCATCGGGAAAAAGATCGATGATGAGTTGCTGGCGGTACTTATGTTTCGGGGCCTAACACCAGAGTATAGGCCGTTTCGAATGGCGCAAGAAAATACAGTAACCGGAGCCATCAAATCGGAACTGGTGAAGCAGAGACTGCTGATGGAAGGCAACAAGCGGGTCATGGAGTCCAAAGGGCAGGAGTTCGCCTTCGTCGCCAAACAGGACCAGAGGCGAGACCAGCGTGGCGGACATCGAGGAGACCATCGCGGCGAATATCATTGAGACCAGCGCGGCAAATTTCAAGGAGACCAGCGCGGCGGACCGCAAGGATACCAACGCGGCGGGCAACCTTCTTTCTCAGCACCGGGAGAGAACTCATCGGAGGGCAGCAGCAGAGGAAAGAAGTCCACGTTCGACCCGAGGAAGGCGAGGTGCCACAAATGTGGTATAATTGGGCATATAAAAAGTGAATGTATAGATAGTCAAAGGAATAACGGTACTAATCAAAGTAGCTCCGTTTCCTGGCTCACAGCATTGCATTGTGAGGTGGGGAAAGAAAAATGGTACATAGATTCCGGAGCGAACGCCCATATGGCAAGAGACAAAAATTGCATCTCAGATTTTAATTTTAATGTAGCAAAGGATAATGTGGCTGTTGCTAATAATGACATAATGAATGTTGAAGGGATAGGAAATGTGTCTATGGAATTGATGCAGGGAAATTTAGTCACCATTTCAAATGTGCGTCACGTTCCAAGTCTATCAACAAATTTACTGTCTGTAAGCAAGCTGGTTAAAAAGGGCACGGCTGTATTATTTGATGGATCTGGATGCAGGTTGTTTGATGCCAAATCTTTGGAAGTAAAGGGAGTGATCCAGGCCACGGGTTCTGAAGAAAATGGAATATATTGCCTAGATTTGAAACGAAGTAACTCAGACTGTCAAAGTAATTCTAAGGGTAATGTAGGATTTGCTGCAAAAGTAGGAGAGGATGATTTGCAAATTTTGTGGCATAAGAGGTTGGCACTCCTGGGGCACAGAAATATGCAAATTCTAAAGGGGCTTGTTAGTGGTGTGAATTATCCCACTAATAATAAAATTCAGCCTTGTATAGCCTGTGTAGAGGGCAAGTTAGCAAAGAAATCGTTCAAAGTAGGTCCAAGGACTGAGAGGGAAAGTAAAAAAACTAAGTCTGATCCACTCAGACCTGTGTGGTCCCATGAACCCTGTAGGTACTCGAGGTGAAACATGTATGCTCACTTTTATTGACGATTGTACTAGGAAGGTTTTTGTTTTATTTCTTAAAAGTAAGGAGTCTCATATAGTCCTGGAATGCTTCAAAATTTTTAAGGCCAGGGTGGAGAATGAGACAGGGAACAAGATCAAATGCCTGCGTACCGATAATGGGAGTGAATATATGGGTCAAGCACTGCAAGGGGAGTTAAGGGCATGTGGGATTAAACATGAAACCACAATACCTTATAATCCCGAGCGGAATGGAGTAGCTGAAAGAACAAATAGAACTATCATTGAGAAAGCTAGATGCATACTCTCTGGCTGCAATCTACCAAAATATTATTGGGTTGAAGCATGTAGAGCAGCTGTATATCTCAAAAACAGAGCACCATACAGAGCGCTAGGGAATGCATTGCCTGAGGAGAGATGGTCTGAACGAAAAATTGATCTTAGTCATCTTAAAGTATTTGGATGTATTGCCTATGCTTATGTGGCTAAAGAGCAGAGAAAGAAGCTGGATGCTACATCTAAAAAGTATTACTTTGTTGGCTATAGTGAGGAGTCAAAAGGGTATTTATTGGCTAACCCTAATATTGCGGGAAGAATAATTAAAGCACGAGATGTAGTGTTCTTCGAAAACATGTTTAGGGAGATGAAACCAGCCCAAAAAGCTCTTGGAAATTCTGTTATTCTACCTGGACTCTTAAGGGGAGATGGGATTTCAAGTTCTCTGCCCCAGCCTGAGACTGGAGAGAATGGTAGTGTTGAACTTTCAAAGACGAAGAGCCCAAGTAGTGAGGGTAATGGCCGAATTCCATGTGATGCAGACTCCAGTCCTGAATCAAGTAGTCAGGGTTATGGTATAGTTCCAAGTAGTGTAGACACTAGTTTTGAGAGCAATGAAGAAAATAAGTCAGAGTGTGGAAGCTAGGGTGCAACGGTAGCTGACGCTAGAAGTTATCCTGTAAGGAATAGAGTGGCTAAGAAATTTCCAGATCACATACTTTTCTTGGCATCCTGCAATCAACATTTGTCTCTTTGCAGTGACCCTCAGACAGGAGAAAAGCTTTGTCTCAAAACAAAGAAGAGTGGGACAAGGCCATGCATATAGAATGGGATTCACTTATTAAGAAAGGAGTTATTTCTCTTGTGGCCTTACCAAAAGATAAGAAAGCGATTAAGTGTAAATGGGTTTTTAAGCAGAAAGTGAATGCTGATGGGGAATTTGAGCGTTATAAGGCCAGGTTGGTAGCAAAAGGATTTAATCAAAGGTATGGCATTGATTACCACGAAACATTCTCCCCAGTTGTAAGCTATTCCGCCTTGGGGTTGTTGATTGCTTTATCAGTAGAACTGGACTTAATAATCCATCATTTGGATGTGGCAACGGCATTTGCCGGCTTCGGTGGCGGCGGGGTAACGTCCTCGCTTGCTAACCGCGGTCGCGGGTTCGAATCCCGCCTGGGGAGGATTTTTCACTTCCCAAGGGATGGTTGTTTGTGTTGTCCATTATGAATTGTTAATACACCTGATGTAAAGGCCCAATGAGTGGCTGTTTTCGGGGGTGTTGTCAAATAAATAAATAAATAAAAATTTCTAAATGGTGATCTTAAAGAAACAATCTATATGGTGCAGCCGGAAGGATTTGTTGTTAAGGGGGCTGAGAAAAAGGTGTATCGACTGCATAAAGCTAGCTATGTCTTAAAACAGGCATCGAAGTCTTGGTATGATAAGTGTAAAGGAATACTAAGAGGACTAGGGTTTAAGAATTTATCTACTGAGTCATGTATTTATGTAAAAGGTAGTGGCCCTACTATTTGCATCATTGCAGTGTATGTTGATGATTTATTAGTGTTCTGTAAAAATGATGGAATTGTTAATGAATTAATTGTATCATTGGGAAAACATTTTGAGGTCATAAATCTTGGAGAGGCCAAGAGCATCCTGGGCATGAGATTGACTAGGACAAATCAGGGAATAGAGTTGGATCAGGAGGAATACATTAAGAGTATGTTGTCTAAATTTAATATGATGGATGCTAACACTATTTCTACTCCCATAGAAGCGGGTTTGAATGTAACTCATGGAGACCCAAAAGCTTGTCCTGATGTTCCATATCAAGTGTTAATTGGTTGCCTTATGTATGCAATGATTTGTACAAGGCCAGACATTGCCTTTGCAGTCTCTAAGTTAAGTAGGTTTAATAATGATTTCACAATGGAACACTGGACACATGCAAAAAGGATATTAAGATATTTGAAGGGAACCATGAACTATCCTCTTGCTTATTCTAAGTCAGGAAAATTTCTTGAGGGATATGCAGATGCTGACTTTACCAGTGACAAAACAGATCGAGTATCCTGTACTGGATATGTGTTTAAATTAGCTAATGGAGCAGTAGCCTTGAAAGAAAGCAAAAAGCAGGGATGTGTAGCCTTGTCTACGACTGAAGCCGAGTATGTTAGTTTGGCAGCTGGTGCAAAAAAGTGTATTATACTCTCTACAATCATAAAAGAAATTGTTGGAGAGAACTGTACTAAATTACTCGGTAGTGATGTGGTGCATTTATACAATGATAACCAGTCTGCAGTTAAAAATGCAAATTGTGGAGACATCAAGGAAAGGTCAAAGCACATAGAGGTTAGACATCACTTTGTAAAAAGGGCTGTTGCTGAAGGAAAAATAATTGCAAGTTACATGTCAACAAATAATATGGTAGCAGATGTGCTTACAAAGGGTCTAAATAATGTTAAGCATTGGAACTGTATTAATAAATTGAATCTTGTGGCTCATGGAAGTAACTGGTTTAAGTGAGGGTGTTGTACTTGTAATCTAGTTGCGACATATTAAGGGCGGTTTTTCTGTTTGAATCAATAAAAAAAACCGCAACATGTTTTGGCAACCGCTTTTGCATTGTTGTTGTTGTTCTTTGAACCGTAAAAGACGTGTTTTATTTCTTAAAGAAAATAACTGTTCCTAGTCCACCAAAAAGATAAATCACAACACAGAACATAAATAACACTTGTCATCACTGGCATGTCTCAATGTACACAGTCTAAACACTCGATAAACCTTCGTTTAAAAGTTATCACAAAAAATGACGCGGTTGTTTCTTTTAAATCGAAACCTAGTGATGCAAAATTTATTTAAAACTTTAAATTAAATGCTCCACTGGGATAATTTTCTTTAAATCGCCTTTCTTTAATTTTCTTAGAATCGCGATCGGCAATTGTTCTCGATAGAATTCCCATAATCCAGCGGGAATGACTCTTTAACGATCGAACGTAAAGTTATGGAATCGGCCCCCAGGTCTGGAGATATAGTCCGGAATCCCAGTCATATCCTCCGTAGGTACCATTCTGAAAATTGCCTCATCTGAATTTTTCAAGTAATCCGAGACTAGAGCGTGTAGCCTTTGAGTCTCTTAAGGTAGTTTGAGCGAAAAATTACTTCACCTAGAATTTGATGAATTTGGCCTCATTTCAAAGAAATCACTCTAATCTTTCCAACGATATCAAAATCTCAACCCCTTGCCGAACTACTTTTCGAGCAGTTTGCCTCAAAATATAAGCTGTTTTACATGGGATAGATTATGGCTGTGCGCTCCAGAGGGAGAATATTAAAAAATTGTTACCGTCTTGGGACGGTAGATAGAAGTGAAAACTTCAACCAATAAATTTTGATCGATGGTGTATATTATCAGTAAAATATGGCAGGTTTATTTAAGATGAAAAAGCATAATTAATTTTGCATAAAATTTGTTATTTTTCATTTTTTATTCATTTTTATATTTTTGATTGTTCCTCAATTGACAAATTATTTACATCATTATTACAATCTTTAATTAAAGTAATTATTGGCTTATATAACTAAAATGGGATACAAAAATATGTGATTTAATAAAATGTATATATCTAGATAATACAGCATCTATTGTCGTTCCGCCTTTTGTTGTTGCGTCATTTCTATTGTTATTCATTGTCAATCCTAATTCATTTTCAAAGAAATCTAGCAATGGCTGGGCATTATCTTTTCCAAAATCAACATTAAAGTCTCCGCTTATTATTAATGGTATTTTATCATAGTCTTCGCCGAGAATCCGCGAACCAATTTTTGTACACGGTAATAATTGGAAATGAAAGAATTTTATTACATTTTGTACAGTATTATTTGGTGAAATGTAAACGCAGATTATAATTACAGTATATTTCTTATTTATTTTGCATTGTACAGAACATAAATCTCCTACAAGATTGCTCGCGGCAATTTCATTTACACTCTGTCTGGCATTAAGTGTTATATTTGGAGTGATGACGTTGACGATGTCACTATTATTGTGGTTGATCGAAACTCCACCAGATCTTATATATTTTCGCTTAAATTGAGATATACAAGTGAAGTTATCAATATTGACGTTATTTTCATTAATAACATTAGTTTCCGATAGTAATAATAAGGTACTATTCTTGAAAACTGAATCTTTGAAATCACTGGCGTGCATTCCCAAACTTTGACAATTAAAAGAATATATTGTGAAATGAGATTCGTTGGACATTACATTCAGCAATTGTTGTTCTATTGTTAATAAACGGTTTGATGACAATCTTTCATACTCTTGCTTTAATGCAAATCATAGCTGGGTCTTGTCTTCGCTCATGATAAAATGTATGGGCTTTCTTAAGGCCGTTTTACACGATACATTTTTTTGTACAATCTATTGTGCGAACGCATGTATCAGGAAATTGTACCGTGTAAAGCGGCAAATTGTGCGAACGCTTGTGCGAATGTATGAATGACTGAACGGAAAATAGAACCTGTTCTAATTCCATTCAGACAATCATACAATTTCGATCCGGTTTTATTCAACAGATGGCGCAGGTATGGCGAAAACTGTGGTACCTGTGTTACGATTGAAAATAAAGTTGTTTATAAAAAGGGTTAACACTTTCCCGTCGAATAATATGAGTAACTATTATCCTGTGTATATAATATTTAATGAGTAAACTCTTCTCGGGCTCTCCACCGGTTTAAACTATTCATAATTGCCGACGTTTCGAGAGACGACTCGTCACTCATTCTCAAATCAATAATTAATTACGTCGGGAATTATGAATAGTTTGAACCAGTGGAGAACCCGAGAAGAGTTAACTCCAAGTTGCTCAAATGTTTACATCGTCTTTTCGTCGTGTTATTTGGTGTTCTGGTTTTTCAGTGTAATCGCGATCTTTGCGTTTGTGGCCTTTTCCCCCAAAATTATGACTGCGGTCGCGCATTCAAGTAGAGTTCTTGATATCCCGCGTGATATAATAATAAACATTTTATTTCTGTTGGTTAGCAAGTAACATTTAAAAAAAGACATTAAAACACAGGTACAAATACAAGGGAGGGAAATTTGGAGGGACTAAAGAAACCTGTGCCGTGTTCGGCTATACCACTTGATAATAACACTGCCACACACAAAATAAACCTACGAAATGAGTCTATGAAGAGTGGATATCCAGCGAGAAACTTCAATGACTTGTCGCACTAAAATCCAGAAGAGAAAAAACGAAACAGTGCAAAGGTCGAATATAAAGCCAGAGAGAAGAGTCCAAGAGAGCTTTGTCTAAACCGGGAGAATAATCAGTAGGCAGATGGTCGAGAAGAGGTTCCGAATTTCAGGTGATCAGCTTTTCAAGGTGCCAAATACGTGAGTGAAACTTATTTTCATGAGTGAAACCAAGAACACTGTATATATGCAGTGTTCTTGATTGAAACAAACATGATAAACAAAACACTTGCAAATTCCGATCGATTTCTACCGCTAAATTGCACGGAAAATTGTGCGTTTGCACTCATCGTGTAAAGCGACATTCAGTCTGATTCAGTCGTTCGTACAATATTTTTTTGCACACTTGACTGTACATGCGTTCGCACGATAGATTGTACAAATAAATGTACCGAGTAAAACGGCCTTTAGGGGATACTAAAATAAGACCATCACTAGAAACTGGTCTAGTCATTGCTACATAAACTAAGGGTAACTGAAGTTTCTTTTCATAATTAAATACAACGACACTATAAGTACCACCCTGAGATCTATGTACGGTAGAAGCTGGAGCTGCTCTTAGGCCCAGTTTCACCAACACGGATAATATAATTAACTCGGATAATTTTCCGAAAAACCGAGATAATGCAATGTTCCTGTTTCACCAGTAGCATTAACTCGGTTTTGGAGAATTTCCTCGGTTAAAAGCTTATTATCTGAGATAACACGTACCTACACCCGAGCACATCGTAAGTTATGATATTATTTAATAAATATATAATTGTTTATTGTTGCAATTTAACCTCTCAGGGTATTAGTACCATATTGCTTTAAGGGCCAGTTTCACCAACACAAATAATATAATTAACTCGGATAATTTTCCGAAAAACCGAGATAATGCATTGTTCCTGTTTCACCAGTAGCATTATCTCGGTTAAAAATTTTACTGACGATATTCCTCGGTTAAAAGCTTATTATCCGAGATAACCCGTACCTACACCCGAGCACATCGTAAGTTATGATATTATTTAATAAATATATAATTGTTTATTGTTGCAATTTAACCTCTCAGGGTATTAGTACCATTTTGCTTTAAATTGAGAAATACGTTTGTAGGCTGTACGAGGCATATTATGGTCGAAAATATTTCTAGCGACGAAAGGTAAACAAGGGAAATCCCTCACTTCGTACTTTATGAATAACTTTCAATAGTGTATTTTAGCGTACATTGCTAATAAAAGCATTCTATTAAATCATTGATACCATGCTTGATATTAATCTAACGTCATTTATTCGCGTAGTAAGAACTTAATGTACAAATTTCCGTCACAAACGTCCCTGGCGAAGAGGACACTGAATCACGTTACAAATATGTATCATAATTTACGATTTTTGTGCCAGTTTCCCCCAAAATTATTAAGTGCTACTTGATATATGTAAACAGTGATAGTTTTTGTGTGTAAATAAGACCCTTTGGAACATTATGAAGAACCATATGCGCCTAAAATAACTCAAATCGGAGGCAAACATGTAATGCCATGCCGTGATGACGCAATATTGAGGATATAAAATGACAAATTTCTCGATTGTTTATATGTGGCGTTGTGGGCTAGTGGATAGCGTACTCGACTCCGGGTACGAAGTATACCATTTCGCGCCCCGCAGGAGTAATTTTTTTTTTGCAAGGCATTTTTTTACGCTCTGGGCTTTCAGTTGGATTACATTCATCTGGAATTTCTGAATTTTCAAAAACAGTGTCGGAGAGTAGGGCCAAGACATTAATTATATCTGTTTCTTAGAATGATTTAAGGTGAAAATTGTCTCGGCGATTCTAAGCGAATGATACGGGATGCCTCGTCTCTAGTTCGAGAAATGAAATTTATGTTCCTGATGCACGCCTTCGTCATTGCCATTTCCCGTTTCAAATCCTGATAAGATTTCTTTGGAAGCTTTTGAATGCAATTCCACTGCTTCAGTTACAATTAAAATGCAACCATAATTATGTGCGCTTCATCAATACCTTTTTTTATTCAAAACATGAATGTCAAGGACAAGTCTTCGCTTTCTAATTTACGTCTTTCATTTTAGTGAATGTACATACATACTCTATTCCCACGTCTCAAATTGTCATTAAACGCAGCTACTTCACAATCAATTCAAAGGCAGCGAGGGAATCATCACAGTCCACGGTCCCGCCAAAGTTCAACTATCTGAAGATGACCCACAATCCTCGGGAAAAAATCAAGTGATCAACAAATGACAGGCGGCACGTTCTCATCGAACGTAACTTGGAATTTTACTGTTTACTCACAAGTGGTGTAATACTAGCTAAACTGATGGTCATAGCAGTGGTTAAGGTGCTCGCCTGGAACAGGCAATCGATCACAGGCAGGAGATCGATCCCCGCCGTCGCCAGCATTTTTACTCCCTTTTTCATTGTTAACATTTTTATTGTGTTATTATCATCGTTACTTCAATAAAAAATATTTGTATACAATTTTTTAAAATTATTGAGTCGTTAACAGGGTAGGGATTGGATTGAGGGCTGAAGAAGCCTTTTCAAAGGCGGTTCCATATTTATTTTTTATATTAAAATATATATTAGGATATTGCAATGGTAATTTATCATTTATAGGGGGACATAATAATGTCGTTTTAATACGTAATTGGGGGTGAAATCCACCCTAAAGACTGCTTATGCTTTCATTGGGAATTGAGAATGTATCGGCCAGGGATTGGGGACAGAAGATAAACTGTGGATAGCAACTCGGCGTCGGCACTAGCCTACGCTTAACGAATGGCGCCAAGAGGACCACAGTTTTCCATCACATGGATGGAAAACTGTGCGGTCTGGTCTGCACCATTGGTGTAATTCACATTACACCCAAGGATCAGATTGAATTTTGGAATGCTCTGAAATTCGTACCTGAGAATAGGATGTGGAAGAACAGTACACTACCTACTACACTACACTAAATAGCTCCGAACGCGTTCTCCATTATTTCGTGTAGCCGGCAATCATTCTGCTTTTCCTGCTTCTACGATTTTTTATTCATGCTTTTTACGATTTTTAAATGCTATTTTCTAAAAAAAGATTACAGGAGGTTCGTCGTCTCGCTTCAGCATATTGAATTATTAATCATGAAGTACCGAATCATAAAATTATAGCTCGATTGGTCACCTGACGGTCGTATACCCCCCTTGTCAGACAGGTAAGGCATGCTCATGTTATCATCAGTGCATTTCGTGTTATTTGCAAAATGTTACATTGATGATAAAGCATTATAAAAATCATATTATTTTGGCCATTTACAAGTGTAGGCTCTGAAATAATATACTGTTTATATTGGTTTCTATGAAGCTCAAGTAGAAGAAAGATTGTTTTTTTTCCCCCGGAAAAAGTCTAGTACAGGTCTGGTGTGTTTTTATTTCAAACATCAGAGTATGATCCGAGCATTTGTTGCACTTGTTGTGCCATCATTTGTTATTTAAGCTCCATCATGGAAGAGAAACGTAATCCAGGGTCGCTTCAGTGAGTATAGGTAAATCTGTAATATTGCCAGAGATATGGAAAGAATTATCATCTGCCTGTTTCAAAATGATAATAATGAAATATTTGATAAGAATTTCCTGGGGATATTACAGTAACTTGTAATTGGGTAAATGCAAGCTAGACTGTAGCATATGCACCATATATTCCTCACCTCATTAATATCAATTGATTTCCCATGAAATTGCAAAAACTATCATTGAGATTAAAGCAACCATACGCGATGAATGCCGGAAATTATACAAAACTTACACAATCTAACGTTTAATTGTAAAGTAATCTACAGATGAGAGAATACCCTTCCCTTTAAACCACGCTCTTGTCAGTAACAATGCGGATGAATACCGTCTTTTCTTTTCATGACGTAGAAGTATGAAAAATTTACAATCCAAAGGGTTTCTTTCAATAAACTCGGTTTTCGAAAACTCTGATAATAATGACGACAATGACGTTGGTGAAACACGTTCAACAGATTACTGGGATAATTATTTTATCCGAGTTTTCGTAAACACCGATAACAGTGAATATCATCTGAGTTGGTGAAACTGGCCCTTAGTGGAAAATTTCTGGCTTTACCAATAATAGTCTTATTGTTATTAAGAGGAATGTTAGATGTTTTCTGGGCAATGGGAACAGCCAACGGATTTATATTGCGGTTTGCAGTGTGCGCTTCGCGGCAATAGCTATAGCACACTTTCCTAAGCCAAACATATTCGTATGTACTATATATATATATATATATATAGGGCGCGCATTCTCTTTCTCTTCTCTTCGCCGTACTATATTCGTATGTGCTATAGATAGTGGGAACGGAACGCTTAAGATTTCACGCTTCGAGTGTCACGCTTTTGCGTTTACTCCCATGGAAATCAAGCCGAGAGCAGACCCTCCCAATAGTGGGGGCGTTATTGTCTTATTTCAGGGGGTACCTTGCATTTTGTGATTAAAGAATGCCACTTTGTATACGTGGTCCTGGGACCACATAGAACCATTTAAGATGTGTAGCCACTGGCGGCAACAATGCAGGGCCCGTGTGTTGCGGGTTGCATATCTCCCCGGCGAAGTACTGTTTTTTTTTGGTCATACACATCTATGTTGCGTGATTTGCACGCAGAAAGGATGCTTTCCGCGTATATCCGAAGCGTATATGACGGATATGAATGCACAAATTAAGTGTTATGTCGCTCAAAGTATACATTTTGTATACTTAAGACATAGAACAATACTCGGAGGACCTGGCGCCCATGTCGTACGCTGGGCTTGCCGGACGCTTGCGCTGTAGTACATACGTCCAGTCGTGCTTTGAGTGAGAAAAGTGGTGTTGACGGAAAATAAGCTGTAAGTTCAGCGTGTGCGGTAGTGTGCGTTTATAAGTTAGGTGTTTGTATGGATATTCCGCTATAGTGTTGGGCGTGTGTTGTGAAGCTCTACTTCGTAGATGTTAGTAATAACGATCATTATTCTTCCTATTAACAAGGTTTTCAGTGTGGCGTTTGCATGGAATTAGTTGTTGATGGTGACAGTAACGATTCATGCCTTCTTTTTTCCTTTTGTTTAAGGTGGAGGATACTTATAGGTTGAAGGGGGCTGGGTGTTATTTGCAAGTTGTATCATGTCAGGCATCGAGTGGGAACGCTGCATTCTGTGTCAAATCAACACAAATGAAAGGCTGATTAATCCTACAAAAAATACACGGTCCACAATAGATGAAGGTTATGATTCACTAGCGAAAAATCTACTGGCTTTCTACGAGATAGGAGAACTTCCTATTGATCTGGACATACATTCCCTGAACAGCGACGCAGGTTGAAAGGAAACTATGATTGAAAACAAGACATCGTGGCCTAAATAATGTTACTTAAAGTGCAACAGCACAAAGCTTCAGAGAGAGGAGGAGAGAGCTAACAAGAGGAGACAAGAGGCTGGTCCTTCGCATGCGTCACCAGTCAAAACTCGAAGGTGCCACTCTACCGATTACAAACAAGGAACCTGCCTCTTTTGTGATTTGCCGGGCTCCAGATCAAATAACCTGAGCAACGTGAGGACGACATCTTGCTGTCAAACTATTACTGGCTGTGTCCTTGCACTCAAAGATTCGAAGGTTTAAGCAAAAATTTCTGAACGCTGTGACTTAATATCATTAGAGGCACAATACCACAATAAATGTCTCACTGAGTACAAAAACAGGAGAGCCGGTGAAAAGAATGACTCAAGTGCCAGCAACTCACGGCGCCAGATTCGCAGCATCGCTTTCGCGGGTCTCGTGGCTTACATCAACGAAACTCGCGAAACGGCCAGAGATAATGCAGTCTTCAGCATGGCAGATCTTGCGAAGCTACAGGCAAGTGCTATGAAAGAGCTTGGGTTGAACTACGGCGTACATTCAATGCGACTTAAAGACAAATTATTGGAGGAATATCCTGACCTACAATCTTGCGACCGGAAAAGATTGTAAAGTCTCATAACTTTCAGGTAAAATGTCGACTTTGCAGTGCGTTATATGGCTGCCCGAGATTTTGACTCAGACGGTGCCACTTTGTGTGAAGCTGCGAAGATAGTGAGATCTGACATGTTCGGCGGGAATACTGAAGACGGTAGCTGCAACGGCGGTGTACCTACGTCTCTCATAGCTTTGCTGAGAATGATTATCAACGGCCCTTCCTCGGCATCAAAGTCTGCCCACAGTGATCACGATGAAGCAAAGCGTATAGCAGTGCTCATATTCTACCATTCAGTCAAGTATACCAAGAGGGGCGAGGCAAAGCGACACAACAGAAGCCAAGAGACTGCTACCCCTGTTTACCTAGCGATTAAACTTTATGCAGAAACTCGCAAGAAGGGACTTATCGACAGCACGTATCGGCTAGGTATGGGCCTTTCCTATCACCGACTGCGTTATATCATTACTGAAAGAGCTAATGAGTGTGTGCGCCACTTATCATCGGGATGGTGTGGTCTGTCCCCGAAATATCAAGAAAAGCCTATTCACAACTGCGGCTGTCGATAATGTCGACCACAATGCGTCATTGTCCACATCGAAAACTGCTTTCCATGGAACAGCTATCACTCTTATGCAGCACAGACTGCCTGGAGAAGCAGGTTAGGTGTTTTTCTGTGAGGGTACAGCACTCAATATTTGATGTGCCACGTAAACATTTTTTCTTTTTTTAGGTTTGCCGCGGGAATCGGCACTAGAAGATACAGTAAGGAGCACGAGAGTTAAGCATCTACCAGCAGCATATGCAGTAGTTCAGCCGTGTTTTGTAGATGTGAAGAAAACAGTGTGTCTTATGTCGGAAATTTTCACGTTCGACAGTTGCAGTTCCCCTAAGCCCTTCTCAGAGGAACAGGAGTGGCTGCAGATGGCCTGTACGGAGGAGTGCAAACCGTGGGCCGTGCATCATGCTGCGGGTGATCGAGCCCCTTCCGAGCGACACGTAACAGAGGTGGCACTTCGGCCTGTGTTCAGGGAGCAAGCTCACACTTCAGCAATGATGTTCCACTCCATGAACGTAGTGGCAAAAGCAATAATGTTTGCTAACCCTGGCCAGACTCCCGTCAATGTTTCTGATCAGCCCTTATACGCACTTCTCAAGCATCTGCAGTACATGTATCCTGGCATTAATGGAGAAAGACAGATTTTTGTGATGTTGGGAGCTCTTCATATTGAGATGGCCGCACTTAAGGTCATCGGCCAATGGCTGAGTGGTAGTGGATGGATAAATGCCTTAGTTTAAGCTCGAGTAACCACTCAGGGAAGATCTGAGTCGATGCTGACGGCATCACATGTCACACGGACGAGATATGCTCACCAGGTAAGAGTTCGACCCTTGGTTAACTACCTCGTCATTAGATTTTTTAAAAAAGCTATGGGTTTCGAAATTTCGAAATTATATATTGCGACATGTGAGCACAGATCTGGTTATCTCGAGGTATTTTTCGCGCATGAGAATCATTGCAGCCCTCCTTCACTTTCAGTCAAGTGCCTCACGAGCATCTGCGACAGATGAACAGCGCCGAGTGCTCCGGCGGTCTCTGTGAAAGTTCTGGATGGTGTTGCAGTGATCCATATGTTGGAACCTGGCCAGAGTAAAACGTTCAGAGAATACGCTGACACAGTATTCTTGCCATTCTTGAGAAGGGAATTGTCAGATGTCCAGAGGCTTGATCTTGTGTGGGATAGGTATGATAAAACAGCTTGTGGATCAAGATGCAATTGTATGAAGCGCAATCTGAAGTGTACAGAACTGTGTATTTGTAATGGAGAGTGCAACTCTCATGATCCACAAATTTAAAGAGGACGCGCATGAGAAAGCATACGCTGATCTGTAATATTTTACTTCTGTAATAAATAAAATGGCATACCACACGTACAGTTGTTTTCTTAAAACGTTCTTTTACTAGTTCTATAGGTATTTCAACCGAAAGCATCCCGAAAACGCGATCAGAATTGAAAAAAACAAGATTTTAAGTGGAAATGCGCCTTCCCTGCGGGCAACCCGCAATACACGGGGCCTGCACTGTTGCCGGTAGTGGCTAAACATCTTAAATGGTCCTATGTGGTCCCAGGAACACGTGTGCAAAGTGGCATTCTTTAATCACAAAATGCAAGGTACCTCTCACTAACTCCCGCACTACAAGAGAAGTTTTCACTTCAAAAATAGGAAATTCTAGCGCCTAGATTTCGTCAAAAAACTAACGGTGTTTAGATTGCATGTTTTCTCAACTATCTATAAAAAATAATCTATTACTCTCCGCAGTAATTTTTACAGATTCGCAAAAAACCTGCTGTTTTGAAGGGGTTTCAGCCGTACGGCGGGAAAAAATGATCAAAGTTAGAGACTTATGCAGTTTTATTTATTTAATTACTGAGAATTTTGGTCATGCATAATTATATATTTGCGCCATTAATATTACAATATTTATTTCACACTTCTTACAGACGCTGGACGTCAAAAAATAAAATTATAATTTGGTCTCTATTATGACTAGGGAACTATCTCGCACAAATCAACTTAATGGCTCCAAACCTTGTCCTTCCATCAGCTGTCTGTTGACTCGTAGCAGTTTTTGACGAAGCATGTTGCTTTCCTCCGTATTTTCTTTACTTCGTGAATTAAATCTTTCTGTATGCACAGGGTCCCAAATGCTCGCGGCGTATTCTAGATGTGACTTAGCCAGAGAAAAGTTGCGTCTCTCTTTCACTTTTTTCGTCGAAGAACCCTCCTACTACTCCTTTGATTTCTCCATCCGCCTTTTATTCTCCTTCAGATGGCTAGTCCATTATGCTCGTTGGAATTATCAAGTAAAACGAGCCTTCTTCCGCCCAATGATTCAGTAATTATTTTGTCATTGTTCAGAGGGAAATCTGGATGACGTTAAATGGAATGTAAAAGTGCTGCGTGCCCGCTCGCTGGACCGGTATCAACACGGAGCAATCCCGAAGATTCATTGTTATCTGGTCCTAGGATATTGAATTTCACGCCTTTGCAAATGTAAAGCAGGTTGAGCCAAGATTTCAGTTCCTAAAATTTAAGGTCTTCAAGCTTATTTTTTTCCTCCCGGTGCAAACATAACGTCTACGAAATGTAGAACCAGTCAAGCCATTGCAACTCGTACCGCAGGGGTGCCAAACTTGCAACTTTAAGGAGTGATAAAATATTTTTTCTTTATAATGCGATACATAGGGTTAATATCGAAATGTTTTCCCTGTAAAAGGTATATCATTCTCTTGTGCACGAGTGGCTTTACATCCTTCTATTCTATTAGTGGAATGCTGGTATCTTAAGCTAACGAATTGTTTTCAAAATAGCTCCAGGTCCTTGATGTCTAGATAACACGCATTATACATATCTCGTGTTCCTTCTCGGGTATCACGTGACCGAAGAATCCATGATGGTGGCCTTTGTTTAAATCATACAACCGTGAAAAAATTATTTACCTTTCATTTCTTACTAATTCAAGTCAGTATATTTAAACTGCGCTATTGTCTTAGACTAGAGGGAACAGACACAAAATAGGTGTTCTGTGTTTTGAGTAGCCATCAGGAGCCGACTTTTGTTCAATAACTGTTTGTACAAAATGGGCATAGCGGAAGGATATATCTACACTTCCTAAGGAAACTTTCGTTATTTACAAATGTACCGGATTATAAAGAAAAAACATTTATCTCCCCTCAAAGTTGCAAGTTTTGCACCCCTGGGTTACAATGGCTTGATTGACTCCAAATTTTGTGAAAGATATGTTTGCATCAGGAGGGAAATATTTAGCTTCGAGGCCTATTAAATCTAAAAAAAGCTAAAATTGTGTAAATTTTGGCCATCCTAATTGACTACAAGTAATCCGATCACCGGTACCAAACGATTATATTCAACATTTAATAGTAATCGTTACATTTTTGTAATCTTTAATCTCGGAATAATTTGTTATCGGTGCGCAATAGGCGGTATGAATAATGTCGATTACTCCATTTCATATTTTTCGGTTCAACGTTTTCCACTGCAAGAGTGACGAGAATTAGGCTAGTTGCTCATAATCGTATTTTGACTACAGTTCTCGCCAAAGCTTACGGCCTTAAGATGCGCAGAACAGAGGGGGTGAAATGTGTGGGAGGGGTAAGGGAAAGGAACGGAGGGGAAAGTGAGCGCGCGGCACGCAGAATGACCAACATAGTGGGCGCATTCAGGGGACGGAGCGCTCCGGGATCGGTGGAGCGGACCGCTACCTAGCCTGTGCTCAGCTCCCCTGAATGGAAAAAAGACTGAGCGCTACGGTGGAACTTTTGAATCGTAGTCTCTCTCCGTCCGCAGATTTCGTATCGGATATAATTGATGGAAAGGACTCATAGTGGTTTAACAAAGCTCGAAAATTTTCCTCATAGAGCATGCTCTTTAGTTTATCCTTTCCACGAAAAGAAGCGACGGAAGGAGTTGAATAAATGAACAATAAACCACGATTGGATGGGCAACTACACTTGGTGAGCTCATTCCATTCTCGTGGATACTTCACTGAGGGAAGACACGAAGACGGTTAATTTTTTGCTGTGTTGCTCTTGCTGTTGTGTGAACTTCCGAGCATCGGTTGCAAGTTAACGCTGCTATTAATATATTATAAATGACTCTGTTCAAAGGTTATGTACTTCAATAATTTCCTTGGGATTGTGCAAACATGTGATGGTGTTTCACAGGCCACATTTTTTGTGTTGCGCTACGGTTATATTAAACCTTTTATGCATGCTGCATTACAAGACAAGATCCCTCTGTGGTTCCAATCCCTCGTCATGGAAAATGTGGACGTGTTCGAGGTTTTCATTTCTAGAAATCTCTCCGTTAATTATTTGCGCTCTTGAGCAAAGTAATATTACATATTAAGTATATTAATAATGCCCGATATGCTTGTTTCATAAGCGTGTGCTCTCTCGAAACTTGTTAAATTATGTCGATCGTTACCTTAGCCCATAGCCCAGCAAACTCAGCTCACAAGACATGCATGATCATTTAGAGAACGAACTGTGAAGTATTCTTATAATTCTCTCGCAAACAATTCACATTAATATTTTTCTTTAATAATCGTACACCGTCAACGATAGACACACATTTATGGGCATACAATATACATCACTGTCGAGACGTTTAGAAATTGTTACGTTCGCTGACCCTTTTATATTTTCCCAGTCCTATAATAGGTGTAAACAGCACACAAAATGTTGGCAACGGAGATATGTCTAGTTTATTTTATTTGTGACAAACATCTCAATAATACCATGAGAATTAAGAAGAGTTCTACACTAATTCTAGCCAACTTTTGCGATGAATGAGAGACGGAAAGTAACTAAGTCAACCGCACGCTTGCATCGAAAGTGCATTATATTAATCGTATTTGAAGATAAATGTTAATCACATTCAAGAAGATCATTTATTGAATACATATTTTCATGCACTAGACAAGCATTCGATAAATCGCGCCCGGTCACCGAGTGCTCAGTACAGGTAGCGGCCCAAAAGACCGCTCCGTAAAATGGCCGACCGCTCCGTCGGATCGGCTACGTAGCGGTCGCATTCAGGGGGAATTCCTGGAATTTTGGCTGAGCGCTCCCGGAACGCTCCGTCCCCTGAATGCGCCCACTCTGCGTAGAAATGTAATTCCGAGCCGTACTGGACAATTCGTCTTGGAGCATGGAGCGGGTAGCCGACTCTTACCCGCCGTTCCTACGCGGCCGGGGATGTAGAATGGAGGGTCTTACGCGATGACTCACAGCTGGGTATTTCAATTACTTAAAATGCTTTTACATTATTTTACATTAATAAAAAAATAACGATTATAGTCGTTATTCCGCTGAATAAGTAGACATAAAACTTCGCGCAATTCCGAGGATTTTCAGTAACGTTGCTTAAATTTTCAGCCGCGTGAAATTCTGCAATCCAGATTTAAGATATGCAACATAAAATTAGGAAATAACAGTGCATTCTATATTCTTAATTTACTTAGCTAATGCAATAAATGGAATCGGATTTTGAATACCACTAGCTAAAATTTCATTCACTGAAATAAGAAAATCAGAAGTACTTGAAGAGATAATCTCTTAAATTGGCACTATGTATATTCGATGAATAAATAGGACATTGAGAACACAAAAGAGTGGAAGTATAAGAATATATAGTCAAGAGATACAGAGAAAACATATACATTTTATGCAATAAAAAATTGGCTAATTTCCGTAATTTATTAAAAAAAAGAAAATCGCAAGAAATACGAATTTGATATTTGTTTTTGTTTATTATTGTAGAAAATAGTTTATACTTGTTGCATATAAGTCCACTTCCGAGTCAACGGCCTGAGATCCCCAGGCCGTGACTAAAGTATAATTTACTTAAGGTGGTATTGGCTCAGGTACAAAGGGACGATGCCCACTCCATAACCCCCTGCGGCGAATGGCTGGGGGCATTCAGATTCATTGAAGGCATATGACAAATTTCAAAGTTAGCAACGAAAATCGTAAACATTAGCTACCCTTCCACCCGCGGCAACCGGATTTTAGAAAATAGACCCTTCCATTCCCAAAATCGTCTACTGCACAACGCCGTAAGCTGTACCAAGGTTGGTAAAGGACCTTGGCTGTACTTGTTTCGACCGTCTCCCCCTTCAGTGCGTTCTCAACGTTCTCAAGCCTGTTCTCCGCCAGAAACATTTCCAACGCAACATTGAGCCGCATCTCTGTTTCAGCCTAATGTTTCACGATTTTCAAGAGCCATATACACAGTAACGCAATATTCTGTTGCGTGTAACGAAAAATATGAGATTTTGTATATATGTATAATGTATATCTGGTTGTATATACAAGAAACATTTCCGCGCGGCGTCCTCTCCTTACGTCGCTGTCAGTGAATCTATCCGGTTAAATATTAATTTGTTCCGCAAATATTTTGTGCATACGCCATCCTTCTATTGCCATGACATTAATTCGCTTCTGGGTCTTTTCACCGAATCTGATTGTTTTTATATCACTTGAATTCTTAAGTATGTATTTCACTCTTTTTCCGTGCAATTCAGAATCCAGAACGTTTCTCGGAAATCGTAATCTGTGCCCGAAAAAAATCGGATCCGCGAATTCATGATAAAAATCAAATGTTGCATTTGATGTTAGTGATGTGGTCAGAAGTCGATAGAATCGTGTCGAATTCATGGATTCGAGATTCGATCGAAACCTTCAAATATATTCGAATCCCGGTTGTGCTGGGATTCGACATGCGCGTATCAGTTAATCGTTCGAAACCTCGCTACGAAATAATCTCGGGTCACAACTTCGTTTTATTTCAATAGTTTTTATAATTTGTGTGAACATTTGTTACGGCATGGGTATATATTAGCGGAGATTTTATGGTAATTAGTCGCGTAATGTTTCGATTAGAAATTCATATCCACGCGCCGTGTAGTATTTAGTTTGCGGCGGGCCGACGCGAGCGCCACAGAACATTATGCTCGTATTTTTTAGTAAATGTTCGACTGTTGTACCCAAAAAAAATTTTTTTTGAAGGCGAAGTTCTAAGCTGCAGGCAAATATAAACCAAACGTAGAACGCCATGCCAGACATCGCCTTTTCACGCCGCTGAAGTTGCAAAATTTTCACCTAACCGTTTTTGTTGCTCTACCGTGCCAGGGTTTTGGGCCACATATACAAGTCTATGCATCCTAATCAAAGTCCCCCGTCACGACTGTTCGGCAAAATTAAGACTCGTCTTTTCTAAGAAGTAAGAAATGATCATTGGTTTCTAAACATAAATGAAATAATAAAAGGAAAATTAAACGGCCTTAAGAGACGGGAATAAATGTTTTTGTCCAAAAGTAATTGCAACAGTCTGGTGTTTGACTGTTAATCTCGAAAAGGTCATTATATTCGAAATCTGACTGTTAAATCGGCATTTATTTTAGGCAAAGTAAGAAGCTGCATCGTGCCATTTTGGGGGAAATTCGGATATACTTATCGCATTCACATTTATTGATATTAATAGTTTTATTTCGCAAAACGTCTATTTTTATGATAATCTTCCTTTGTGCCAGAATTGTGTTGGCCATTTACAAAAGTTTCAGTGGGAATGCGCGAATGTAACGACATTAGGTAATACTTATCCGAGAAAAATGCTGATGATTAAGTTGCGATTTGCAGAAATACTATATCCCGTGTCTGTCTTTGTGGGCAATAATGCTATGTGGAAGCATGTAGGAAAAAAGACTGTTCAATTCCAGCCTGTGAATCATCTAAAGTGTGCAAATTAATCCAAAAAGAAACATGGAAAGGTTTGGAAATGTCTCGTTAACCCTTCAGTGGGCGTGTGAGATTTTGTTACACGGTTGGGCATGTGGGCATCACCGGTGGCCCAAATTCAATTTTTTTACTGCCTAAAATTATCAATATTTTTGTTAAAAATTTTTATATAAAATATATTTGGACTAATATCTATTGATTAAATAGGTATTTGTCACTAGGGGACACATTTATATTTATATGTGGAACAAAACGCAAAGTAATTGAAATTTCGAAAAATATTTTGAGCATCGAACACCCATGATGACAAAATTTATATTAAAAATCCAACCTAAATAATATAACTGAATGGAAGAAAAAACTGATAAAAACATATGATAATTTTTTTTAAATCTGGTCTTATTTTATTAAACCACATCTGTGAAAAATATAATGTGGCACATTTTACAAGAATGTGGGCTATGGTGTTTTTTTATGAGTAATTGCACATTGCCGGTGTCAATGCCCTTAGCAATTTAGAGGTTGATGTGAGACATAATTTACAGAGAAAAATAAAATTATCAGATTCACTACCCAAAAAAAAATTGATAAAATTTTTGAATAAATGAATCACAGAATGCGTTATGAAATTAATGATTTTACTAAGTATCATATTTTTGCTGAAACATTTTTCATTAAATTTAGGAAGAGATGATATGAGTATAAGAAAAAAATCTTTCTTGAATATGTTCACACAAATATCTCTTAGGTAATCTTTGCATGTCCATTTCTTGTATTTGATGCACCACCTTCTTATTGTTCTACCACAGCTTCTCCAACAGGCATTGCACTGTCAATAAGAACTGTGTGTTTAATTGGAGGGGTAACGGGGTTACATATTTCAAGCAATGCACAAGCCCGTGCTCTTGTTCATGTGGGAAGAGTAATAATTTCAATCCGTTTCGTTATTTGAGGTTTTATCATTTCCCAGGCTATCTTCTGCAGAAAATCAGGTCTAAAAACTTGAGAATATTTGAATCAACCTTGAAATTGCTAAGGGTATTGACACGGGCAATGTGCAATTACTCATAAAAAATCACCATAGCCCACTTTCTTGTATTACATTATATTTTGCACAGATTTGGTTCAATAGATCCACGCCAATTTAAGTTATATTGTAGAATGAAACCATATCAGGTTTCTTTTGGCCACCACTTAAAAGGATCAATGGCAGAAGCATGGTACAATGTGGAGAGAACCAGAACAGATTTATTTTTTTGAGGGCAGTATGACACGAATGTGCAATTCTTGTGGAAACCAAATAGTGATGAAATCACTGCTCTGCTCTTTCTGGGTAAAAGTTCGTTCGGAATTTTTTCTTATCGTGCCAACATATGTAATATGTATGATTCTTCCAGTAATCTTTTGGCCAATGGAACACCTGTGAACCAGTTATCACTGGTAATATTTCTGTTAGTGCCCACAACTGGTTCAACTATCTTAACAACAATATCTTCAGCAGAGTTAATACTTTGGTACGGTCCTTCGAGCTGTGGCATTGCATAAATTTCGAGACTAAAAGTGTTGGCATTTTTTACACAAACTAATGTAAACGCCTACATGCCATATTTTGCTGGCTTACTCGGAGGGTACTGGCTGAAGCTACAATGTTCACGAAAAGCCAGAAGTTGCTCATCCACTCTAAGGGATGGACGTTCATCCCTGTCTTTCAAACAGATGCTTGACTTTCTCGAAATAAATATTTGTATTCGTAGTAACCAATTTCCAAGTCCACCAACTCCTCATCCAGCCATCTCTGTATATCATTATACTGAACATAGTCTCGCGGCAATCTTTTAGTGGAAGACATTACTAAGAGTCACTTCCAAGAGATAATTGAGCTCCAAGGACGAAAATAGAAGCATTTAGGAACATTTTGTAAATTTTATTTGAAGTATTCTATACAAATTCAACAAATGCAAGTGAAAACCGATGATTGTCCTTGCAAAAGGGCAACATGACGAATAAATATAAAACAGTAGTGCTATAAAAAGAAAGCTTACCATGAAAAACTGTAGCACAATCTTATTCCCAGAGTAGTATAGAAATAAATATGATATGGAACACTTCCACTTCCGTTGACTATTTTGGGAGTCAGCAAAGAGAACGATTCGCACACGTCTAAACGCTCCAGGCAAGCGACACACACTGTATGTAAATACCTGTACGTCAGCCAAGCTAAGAGAAAAGGAACCCTGTAGAAGGGTCACTGTATCCTCGGAGTAACGGTACCACTGGGGATCCCCACTCCTTGAGCGTAGGAGGGAGGCTTTTTGTTACTAACCTTGGGGAGAAGGGTTGAGCTTGGTTCCTTGAACCCCTGTCGCCCTACCCTGTGGAGCAGGCAAGAAAGAAGGACTCTACCTGAGGTACCCAAAAAAGTAACATAAACGTCTTGAAGATAGTTTGCTCTTCAAAGTAGACAAATATCGGACATAGTTTGCTGTACAACTACAAGTGTTACTGACCGAAAAAGGTTACACAGGCGCGTGGGCCACACTGGTGGCCCAGTCATGCCGACTTCCGTTTGCACGCTATTTATTGCTAAACCTGCTACAATTTTTAGCAAACGACCATGTGAGGACTTAAGAGGATATAGTAATGTGCAGCTGCTGAAAATAATGTGTATATTATGTCATCCTATGAAAAAGGGCACACAATTGAAACACTATGGGCCACCCCTGTGGCCCATGCGCCCACTGAAGGGTTAAAAAGAATCTTACAAGGAGACCTCACCTGAGTATTTTTAAGAACCATGATGAAACCTTTTTTTATGTGAAAGTATACTCTTCGATAGGAAAAAAATACTAGAAATACTGAAAAATACTGTCACATCTAATAAAACCCATAATTCTTTTGAAACTTTTGTGGTTTATGGGTAATGTTTACGATCTTATAATCTGTTAGTCGAAGGTTCAAGTCCAAGAGTGGGCATTTTTTTCAATTCTTCTAACTTGTCCATTTTGAGTAATCTCCATGCTAATTCTCTTCCTTGAACCTACGACCTTGACGTGGTGGAAGGGCTTGTGAGTTCCAATGACCCCTAGAGCTGGACTGGCAGGAGCATGTACTATTGCTCCTGGTAGGGCCACCCATGCCAGATAGGTCGAAGGGTAGGAGCCAGACTAAAGGTAGTTCCACGATGGTGTCACGTTACAAATACCATTGAGTGGCGTGGGAATACCTCTCAACTATCACTTCCTAGAATATGAAAGTCATTCACAGAGAATTGATTCCTGGCAACTACGGGGCGCCGCTCACTAGGGTGGGTGTCGTGCCCGGCAGCGGGGGAGGCAAGGCCTCCGTGGTCATCATCACACGAAATCCTTGCACAGCATCATCATCGGCGGAAGCAAGGGATAAGAGGTAGAAGAAGAAGAGAAAGAGGAAGAGGAAAACAGTGGTAAAAATAGGAACTTGGAACGTAAGGACCATTATGAGAGCTGGGAGGCTTGATAATATTAAACAGGAAATGGAAAAAGGAAAAATAGATGCTTTGGGATTGTGCGAGGTGAGATGGAAGGATAGTGGGGACTATTGGAGTGATAGCTACAGGGTAATCTTTAGTGGGGGAGAAGAGAGTCAACGTGGGGTAGGTATGGTATTGAACACAAAATTGGGGCTGAGGGTGGTAAACATTGATCAGGTGAGTGACAGGATAATAGTGGTAGAAATAAAATCATGCCCGACGAATTTCGTACTGGTCCAGGTATACATGACTACGGAGCAACCATAGAGAGGAAGAGGTGGAAGTAGTGTACGAGCAAGTAGAAGAAATAATTAAAGAAGTTCCGGGAAAGAAAAACCTGTGGCCTGTTTCTCAAAGCTACAAGTCTACAAGTTACAAGTCTATTCACTTGTAACTTGTGAAATTCTGTTTCTCAAACGTACAAGTCTACTAATTACAAGTTCACAAGTTACAAGTCCATTTCACAAGTTACAAGTGTTTACTCACAAGTGTTTTCATGGTTACGACACATTCTGTTTCTCAAACAGACTTGTGAATTACAAGTCCTTGTGACTTGTAAGGAAATTTCTACAATTCTTCCGAGGTAAGTAAATTGGAATATATCACGTAAATAACTTAAAATAAATGAAAAGCGATTTGCGATGCAATATGGCATTGGCGTCACAACGATAAACAATGGAATAAAAGTAAAAATGGACGTGGTGGAAGGCGTCAACATAGCTTTTGATGAAGTAGGAAGATATAGAAGAAGAAGAAGACACCGGAGTAGAATAAATTTAACATAGACTATGAATGTATAGAGAGATTCAGGATGACTGCGAACAAAATGGAACAGCTTATTACTACGATTTGCAGCGAACTACAAATAGAGGCAAGGCACTTTCTCCAAAGTTAGTTATTTGCATTGCTTTGCACTGGTTAGGAAGTGGTTTAAATAGTATCAATATTCAGTTAATTGTATTGTTTCTATTGTGGTACGAGGACACGCAAGTAATTATAAACAGTCGCGTCATTAATTATTAAAACGTACTTCTTGAACATGACGCTATGCTGATCAAAACAAACGGACAACAGTAAAAAAACAGAGTGGATATCTAACATTTTCATAATTATTAATAGCTAAACCACAGAATATAGACCTAATGTTTAACTATTTACATAGAGAGCAGTGAAAAAAAGGCATTTCGGATAACCTACTATCGTGGACTTTTTAATTTTTTGCCACATAAAGTCTCTGACATACGTCCACAGCTTATTTTCTCCCGCCAAACCCATGGCTTTAGCCGTTTGGTTAGCTTCTTTCCACTTCACCTCAAGAAAATAATAGCTGTCTCTAACATAAATCAAATGACATATGATAATAAAAAAACAATGAAAAGCCATTATTAAAACAGAATCAACATAATTTAAGTTACTTCATATGTCAGCATCCCCATTGCAGTAATACACAGAAGTTAAGTATACATTACGTAGAGGGAATCTTTTACGCATTGCAAATTAATTAATACAAACGAAAGTAGTGCGTATTCAGGAATAACCACGATACCACACAATATGATAGCGTAGCAATCTCCATCATCACAAAAAGAATATGGCATTCGAAAAATGCAAGAAAACGTATGTCCCATACGTATCCCATCCTTACCATACAATTTAAAGTTAATATGTTGTACTTACGAAAGAAGTTTGAAAGATTAACACAGCACAACAATATATCTTGGCATTCAAGAATTATAAATAACATTCATTACAAGATAAAATAGCAATTCATACATTGGAATAAACGATTACAGCCGTACGTACCCCATCCTTGCCATACAATATTGTTATTATTTCGTACTTACGAAAGACACATGAACGATAAACACAGCACAACAATATATCCTGGAATTCAAAAATTATAAACAACATTCATTTCAAGATAAATTTGCAATTCATACGTTGGAATGACCGATTTTTCCTTATTATGTTCAAGTATTGCCGATGCTTCGTCCTAGCTTGGGATATTTTAAGGTAAATTGTAAACCAAAAGTACCGTTTATCTGGAATTCACGAATTTATATACACCGAGCAACGTTGCTTTGACTCTAGGTAATAGTAGATTGCTGGATAAACTCGCGAAATATATTAAAAGCTTAAAAAAATAGCTAAATACGGACAGGAAGCCGACAGCCATTTTCACTTGTAAAATATTAGTTACAATTGTGGAGAATTCACAAGTCCTCCGTTTTCGCTTGAGAAACACTTGTAAGTCACACTTGTAAGATCCGACTTGTAACTTGTAGACTTGTAACTTGCAGACTTGTAGCTTTGAGAAACGGGCTCCTGATAGTGATGGGTGACTGGAATACAGTGGTGGGGGAAGAGAGGGACGGATTAGAAGAGGGAGGGTTTGGGCTAGGAAGAAGAAATGATCGCGGTGAAAAGGCAGTTGAGTTTTGTAGAAGAAATAAATTAGTAGTGACAAACACTTGGTTTAAACATCACCACAGGCGTAGGCACACATGGAAAATGCCGGGTGATACTGGGAGATATCAAATTGATTATATAATGGTAAGGCAGAGATTTAGGAACAGTGTAAAAAACTCTCGTAGCAATCCAGGGGCGGATGCGGACTCAGATCATAACTTAGTGATGATGAAGTGTGAAGTTATATTCAAAAGGCTTGGTAAAGGTAGGAAGATAAAGAGGTGGAACCTTGAAGCATTAAAAGGGTTGAAATGGAGGGAATACCAAGAGCTGGTAGAAAAGAACATAGGTGAAGCAAAGCGGATGGGAACAATAGAGAGAAGATGGGAGATTATAAAAACAGGCATCATAGGAGCGGCTGAGAAAACAATAGGAATGGTGGAAAAGAAGAGGGTTAAGAAGCAGTGGGTAACAGAAGAAATGTTTAAGAAAATGGAGGAGAGAAGGATATGGAAAAACATCAACACCGACATAGGCAAGAGGAAGTACAAGGAATTGAATAATAAACTCCGGCAAGTGACAAATCGGGCAAAAGAAAACTGGTGGAAGGGACAATGTGAGGAAAGGGAAAAGCTGCAGGAGTAGGGGGAAGTGGGTGCTTTGTACGCCAAGGTGAAAATGGTATCAGGTGGTAAGAGAGGTCAAATGATACCAAAGGTTATGGACAAAACAGGGAAGATACGAGGGCAGATCGGAAAGTAACGCACAATCATTTTTTTCTCCCCTGGTATTGCAGCTGGAATGTTGAAATTTCACGACGATATAGTTTGAAGTTTGCGCTATAGAGGGTATTTTGTTTCCATGTGCAGCTCTAGCGAGAGAAGCCTGAACTATGAAACAAACATGGCGTGAATGTAACTGTCGTCCACGTGTGAAGAGCAGCGAAGTGTAGTTCGATATTTGTGGACCAAAGGGCATTCACCGAGTGAAATTCACAGGGACATGCGTGGCGTATATGGGGACGACTGTCTGGACCGTAGCAATGTCTCCAGGTGGTGTGCATTCTTCCAACAGGGCCGCGTGAACCTTAGTGATTCGCCACGCTCAGGGCGGCCGGTAACAGTTTCAACTCCGCAGAATGTCCGCGCCATTGAGGCAGCAATCTTGAAGGACCGGCGTGTGCACCTGCGAACCTTATCGCAGATGTTCAACATTTCCTATGGTGCAGTGTACGACATTGTTAATGACACGCTGAAATTCCGTAAAGTTAGTGCTCGCTGGGTGCCTAAAAACCTGACAGACAACCACAAGGGCCAGCGAATGATGACAAGCTTGGATCACTTAACGCATTACGCCGCAGAAGGGCATGACTTTCTGAAAGGAATCGTCACTGGTGATGAGTAGTGGGCGTACCACTACATGCTATCTGACTTTCATCTGTTTGGTCCCATGAAGAAATTCCTGGCCGGACAACACTTTGCAACAGATGCGGATGTGAAATCAGCAGTCCACAGATGGCTATATTCCCAACAAACGGACTTCTATGAACAGGGCATATTGAAACTGGTACCACGATGGGAGAAATGTGTTGAGAAAATTGGTGACTATGCAGAAAAGTAGGTTAAAGATGTAACTTAATTTGTGATTTCTTTGGTTTTGGTATATATTAAACTTTTTGGGGAAAAAAATTACTGTGCGTTACTTTCCGATCCTCCCTCGTATTAATCGAGGAGGAAGATATCCAGGAAAGGTGGAGAGAATACGTAGAGGAGCTATATGACAGCGAGAATATACCCTTGAGCCTAGATCTAGAGGATGAAGGAACAATAGATAAGGATAACCTAGGACCAGAGTTACTTGACAGCGAAATAGAGAGGGCATTAAGAGAGATGAAGGGTAGAAAAGCCATGGGAACCGATAACCTACCTTCGGAGCTACTGAAGACTCTAGGTAGTAAGGGGAGAGAATCATTTTTTGAACTTATTCACAGGATCTTCGAGGAAGGAGTATGGCCAGAGGATTTCGTGAAAACAGTATTAATACCTATCCCGAAGAAGAAGAAAGGATCAGAATGCGAGGAGTATTATTATTATTATTTATTTATTTGTCCAATGACATGTAGATTGAATACAAAATACATATATAGGACACGTCAAGTTACATACAGTCAATAATTAGACTTATTAAAATACAAGCAATTCAGTATTAAATACATACCACAAAGGTTAGTATTGCCAAGTCCAATTTTTGTATTACAGGTTAATGCACTTATCATTCTCAAATTCTTCGACGCAATAGTACATTTTTTTATACAAAACTTTTTTCAACTTAACTTTGAAGGAATACATACTTGTACAATTTACAATTTCCATTGGTAATTTATTATACAGGCGAATACCCATTTCCTGTGGTCCCAGTTTCATCTTTTGTGTTCTTATGGTTGTTTGGTGTATTTTGTTGTGACATCTGGTTGAGTGAGAATGGTAATTCGAGTTATATGAGTATTTATTTATATTTGTTCTTACATAAGTCAATAGTGAAAATATATAAAGACAAGGAAGAGGGAGAATTTTAAGAGAATAAAATATTGGCTTAGTTGGGGAACAGTAATGCTGAGAAGCTATAATTCTGATTATTCTTTTCTGAACTTTAAATATAACATTTAATAGGTGAGAGGACCCCCAGAAGATGATACTGTATAATACCTTAGAATAGAATTCACCATAGTAGAGTTTTAACATGATATCAATACTTGTGGTACGTCTTAATTGTCTCATTAAATAACAAGTTGAGTTAAGTTTATGTTGTAGGTCTAATATATGCTGCTCCCAGGACATATTAAAAGAAATACTTATGCCAAGGAACTTACACATAGAGACCTGTTCGAGTATAGAACAATCAGTTTAATTTCGCACGCGGCAAAAGGTTTACTTAGAATAATAAATAGAAGGTTGGAGAGCAGAGCAAACTACTATTAAGGTGATGACCAATTTGGGTTCAGGAAGGGGAGGGCCACCAGAGACGTGATAGTGGTAATGAGGACACTTATATAAAGAAACATAAGAGTATAATCAGGACGTTTTCGCATTCGAAAATGCGTTTGACAGAGTAAACTGGGAGAAACTAATGCAGATACTGGGGAAAATAGGAATAGATTGGCGTGATAGGAGACTCATCCGAAACTTATTTATGGGGCAGAGGGCTCAGGTGAGGGTAGCTGAGGGTGAATCAGGGTGGGCAGTTATAGGTCGTGGGGTGCGGCAAGGGTGCCTGTTGTCGCCTTTGCATTTTAACATCTATGCTGAGGAAATGATAAGAGAGGCATGGGAGGAGCTAGATGTGGGAATGAAAGTAGGAGGCCAGTGGATAAAGTCGGTAAGATTTGCTAATGACCAGGCATTGGTCAGTCAATCACTGAAAGGATTGCAAACTTTAGTAGATGCACTGGAAATGCAGTGCGAGAAATACGGGATGAAGATTAATAATAAGAAAACAAAAGTAATTAGATTCTCTAGGACAAAGAAAGTAAGGCTGGTGATAAGAGTAGGAAGTCGCAAACCGGAGCAAGTAGAACAATTTAATTACTTGGGTAGTACGCTAGAAGAAACAGGACATAGTAGCAAAAACATTAGGAGAAGAATAGTGCTAGCGAAGGAAGCCTTCAATAATAGAAGGGAGCTGATGACGGGGACCTGAAGTAAGGATGTAAAAAAGAGGCTGGTGAAGAGGTTGATATGGAGTGTGGCGTTGTATGGGGCAGAAACGTTGAACTTGTGAAAAGAAGACAAAAATAGGCTGAAGGCTTTCGAGATGTGGGTGTGGAGGAGGATGGAGAAGGTGCTTTGGACGGAAAGGAAGACAAATGAGGAAGTACTTGACATGGTGGGCGAGGAGAGGAAACTTATAGATGAGATTAGGGGAAGACAGGGTAGGTGGCTGGAAGGGGTAATGAGGGGCGATGGCTTGCTGAAGGCCGTGATAGAGGGAAGGGTATTAGGTAAGCGGGGAAGCGGAAGGAAGAGAAAAGGTTTTATGGACGGGATGAAGAAAAGTAGGACTTATGCTGAGATGAAGAAAGAAATCCCAGAGGTAGATAGGGCACGGCATGTGTAAGAGTCCCTTAAATATTCTCTGACTTTCATCATAACCAACCTCTAACTGGTAGATTACTATAATGAATGAATGTATGGTAATTGCCATAATTGTTGCTTTTGGCGCAGTTAATTTTTTTTTCACCTTGGCAAGTACATTTAGGAAATGCACTCCTAAAAAATGTAGCTAACCAATCCTTGACTCGTATATCGTACTGCTAAGAATTTATTCAAGCAAAATTGATAAGGGGGTGGTGCTGACTTTGAAGTTAAGGAAACGTTGTTCAAAACTGAGTGATTTGAAACAAATTTCTTTTGAGGAGGGTCCCAGGTTGGAGTCATGCTGTGAGTGGTCTTTACGGATCTTCCAATCCGATCAATTTGGAGTATTACATATGGTAATGGTCGCAACTGCTGCTTTTGATGTAATTTGATTTTTTTTCAAGTTGGCGAGTGTTAAAAATGCATTCCTAAAAAATATTTATAGTCAACTAATCATTGCCTTGGAAATCGTACTGCCAAGAATATATTTTAGTAAATTTGATGAACAGGAGTTGTTACGCGAGGTTTATGGCCTTGTGCTGTTCTAGCCACGGTGTTTTCTAAGAGAGGCTTTTGTATTGCCCACAATTTGAATGATAATAAATGGAATTAGATCTTGATGGAGTAAGAATACTCCATTTCATAAGCAAAAATTAATAAATTGCTTTTCTTCAACTAGTGCCTTCATTTGAAAATTAATAAAGTCTATTGCGGAACTGAAATTTCCACTCGAATTATATCCATCTTCAAAATTAATTACATTAGAGTAATGGGAAATCATAGAACTTCTTACGGGTTCATAAACTTGCAAGAATGTGTAAAAATGGATTTGGATTTTATTTATGCATGAATTGGTAATGAAAAAGAACCAAGATTTATAATTTGATGAAAACAGAATTTGGTCCAATTAAAGGGATTTGGATGTTTGATTAGGATTTGATAATTTTTTTATTTCTTTAATCACTAATTGATAGGTGCATAACCATTATGAGTCACATTTTTGTTTGCTTGATCAGCAATCCTTACCAAAATAAAATTCTCTACAAATTAATTGTCTTGTTAATTATCGGAACCTAAGCACTGTGCATAGGTTCTGGAGTTAATGCTGTGTAGTTCAGGTGATGCCAACTTTCTACCATTTCATTTCCCTTTATTTAGTCAATAGTATTATTTCTCAATTTAATGAATTTAAACTATGAATTTATTTCTGTATTGCCTATTTCAGCAGGCATAAAAGTGAATAATTTACCTTTATATCGTACTTGTGCGTTTGCCCATTGGGTAGAGAATTCTTCGAGGAACTCGAGAATCTGTTCAAGTCCACAATATATTCTGGCTATTAGATTAAATAACTGTTGGCTATGCCTAATTTATTGGTTTTGCTGGAACAAACCCAATTGTTGGCAGGCTTTGGTAAAAATAACAATTCTTTCATTGATGGAAAATGTTTTCTCCATAGACCCACAGCAGAATGCTGAGACAAGCAGTGTGACTGATGAGAATGCAGTGGGTGACAAGACAATACCAGTCCCGTCAACAGACCCGACTTGGAAGAGGCAGAAGAAATCAGGTGACAGTGATTGGGTGAAGAAGTCTGGAATGAGTGACGACCTGTCCAATACCTCACCAAATAGCAGGCAGCGCATGGATTCTAGTCGGGAAAAGATGAAGGAATCTCCTATGAAAGAGGCTACGTTAAGCACACCACAAAATCTCAGGCAGGGTGGCAGGGGAAACCCTGGGTCAAACAAGAGGCAGAGGGATTCCGATGGAGGCGATAAGATTTCCAGTAGCCCAGATGGTTCATCGAACAAGCGCCAAAGAGTGGATGGGGATGGCGTGACGCACCCTCCATTCCCATCTCCCTTCACCCCGGGTCGGATGCCTCGGATGGGTGTACCACCCGGTATATCCTCAGGGGGGGACCCATCAGTCCTGCTCACGCCAACGAAGAATGCGGTCTGTGCCCTGAATGAACTTCGACCCGGGCTCACTTACACTCTAGTCTCACAAGTGGGGCCTGTGCATGCTCCGCTGTTCACCATCAGTGTTGAAGTGAGTGTTTCAACCTTTCCTGTAGCTCAGAACCCTACTGTTGCCATGCATTTGGCTTTTTTGCAGCAAACTTTTGAGGATACCACGAACTAGCTGCTGTATTACCTTTACAGAGTTGCATGCAAGTGTACTAGAGTGTGAAAATTCCTCAGAGGAAAAGTCATTCCTCTTGACTAGGGCTTGAACCGGAATCGCTGATGTTACGCTGAGTTATTTAGCCAATCAAGCAACCAAGGCATCGGGCTGACTTAAGTACTCAGCATTACGTCCAGGTTCCAGTCCTTGTCAAGGTGGATGGTTTTTCTTGTTGAATTTTTGCACTATTTTGAAGCATTTAATTCCCTAGGTCTGAATAGAATAAATGATTTGATGTAATATCACACAATAGATAATTTTATTTATATATATGTCATGAAATTTCATGCAAAGATATGTTCTAATGTGGCAGAAAAAAGTTACACTAAACTTTTGGGTATCTGAATCCAGGGTAACTATCCAGGGTAACTAATAGAAAAAAATTACTGATCGTAGTTTCTACGTAAAATGTCATTATCAAAACCTTGATAAAAATATTGATGTAAAAACTATGGTCAGTGGAATCAAAATAGTGTGGAATTTGCAAATTGGTAAGTAATTTCATTTGATTCAGTTCCAAAACATAGAGCCCAAGCCTGAATTTAAAATTCATGTGTGTAAAATTAATCATGCTCATTGCAAGTGGTAGCATTAATCATGTGGTGGCTAGAATGCTATCCTCCCATCCTAAGGACTTGAGTTCATATCCCTGCAGTGGCAAATATATTTCTGAGGAATACTGATTTCTACTTGAACACTAAGTAGAGAGCATTTCAAGTCCAGTGCTCCATCCATCAGGTGGGACGTCTAGCTGTGGACCACTTGTGTGCCTTTTAATAAGAGTTGCCTGCGTAATGCCTACTCCATATTTCTCTCTAACCTCCTCTGTTTCCCAATTACGTTATACTACCCACCCAACCTTATTGGCATATGAACCTTCAGTTGTTTGTTGCCTACCCAAACAGCCAACAATCTAACTTTTAGATGGATTTATATTGCTTTTGTAGGTCAATGGTCAGTCCTTCCGAGGCACTGGTCGATCCAAGAAGAGGGCCAAAAAGAGTGCAGCGGAAGCGGCTCTTCGCTCATTTGTTCAGTTCAAAAACTCGGAGGAAGTGGCCCATGCCATGGGCATAGGTGGAGCTCATCCTGGGAACCCTGGGTGAGTGGATGAATGAAATGCCGTACTTTTGTGAACATTAAGAATGCATGATTATTTTGTGTCATTCTACATAATTTGTCCTTTTGGGTGAGCACATTTGGATGAAAGATTGGTTACGTATTATTTTATAAATAGTTTTAGTTTTTGGTAGCTGGACAACACCTTTGAGTATTCTAATCACATACATATTTGAAAGTAATTATTGCATATGCTCTTAATACTTTGACTTTTTACTTTACCTACTTTAATAGTTTAATTGTTATGACCCAAAATTTGAGCAAAAACTCAATCATTAAACCACGCACGAATAATATGTACTCTTGAGGTTTTAAGGTGGGTCTATACTTCCAAGGCACCTCAATTTAACGGTCGCCGCCTGTGGTGTCCTGCTGGGGGTGGTGGTAGAAGCCCAACATGAAACTGTGAAGGTGGCGCTGACAAAAATGGAGTGGGGAACGATTATCCTTGGGTGGGGATGGAAAAGGTCTACTCCATTGTCAATGCAGGCTTGAACGTTTAACATTGCTATAGCCTTAATACGAAAACAGCATCAATTGTTGTTAATTTTTTTCGTATATGAAAGACGATTCTTTGATTTAAGTGGGCTGATATTCCTCATTTTGGAGTCTAGCCTTCGCAACGTGACCCAGAATATTACCAAAAAATTTCATAAAAACCAAAGCTTTGCTATTTTTATAAAACAACACAACCGCTTCATGATCAAGTTACTCCACTGAAATCAACAAATGACTCTTCATCTACAGAAGACAAAAATTGCAAGTCTCCAGCTGTCACAGCAAGTCCGTTACTGGGTTAGAGCACAACGTCTGAAACAAGTTTCTTAGCCCCGGTTTAGAGCTACCTTAACTTCTTAGCTCGAAATATTGTTACATATGCTATGCCTAAATTCTATTGTAGTTAGCTTAACTTTCATGCAAAAAAACAACTGTTGTTTGTATTCCATATCACCTAGGTGTAATGTATGAAAATTATTTTTTCTGAAGATTTAATTAAATTCAAAATATTCAAAAACAGCCAGTGTCTGCCTTTACATTGAACATTTAAAACGTATTGTCCGCAAAATTAACAAAAATAAAATATTATACATGGGTAGAAAATAATATCTTTAATGAAAAAACAATAGCATAAAACAACAGCATTAATCAACAAAGACTGCAATACGGGAAAAGGGGGAATTAAAAGTAAAACACTTTCCTGAGGTGGTTTTTGTATATTCAAATGGTGTGGAGAGTTTGAGGGAAGGATGGGCAGATAAAGTGGTGTTAAACAATTCAGGGAACCTATAAAAAAGGGATTGCTGGGAGAGAGAAGGATGGAATTTTGGTAATCGTCTTGCAAGGTAAGGGCAGGGATAGGAATAGAAAAGTACGGGAGTATTTCTGTTGATTAGAACTGGCCGTTTAATGCAGTGCAAATAAGTGAGAGGTCAGTGATATTCCTACGGGTGGTCAGTGGGGCCAATGAAAGGGCAGATATAATCTCAGTTTGGGAAGAATTACAGAGGTGAGGTACACAGTGACGGACAACGGAAGTGTAGAAATTAAGGGTGTTTAATTAGGTTACGTTAATAGGGATGCTAGCCTACAATAAGAGCACTTGTAGATTTAAACAGACACGTTTTAATTAACGTCCACCATCATCAATACACTGTTTTACAAATGCCGGGTTTGCCGGAAGTACGCAGGCCCAGGGTGGCCAACTCACACCTACTACATACAGGTTAGCCAACCGAATAGGTTGACTACAACAAAGGGGGCGTTCAAGAATTTTCAAGTTGGAGGGACAGGCAGTGGAGTGGATTACGGAGCAGTATTCTAGAATGCAGCCAGTGATTATAATTTTGAGGGCTTTGGGGTATGTGATGCTTGTGAATCTGTATAGCAAACAAACATGGCCTTAGATTTTGTTTTATTAAGGTGTGGGAAGAAAGAGAATTTAGGGTCAAAGGTGACACCCAGGTCATTATGTGAGGAGGCGATTGGAACTACTTCGTTAAATTGAGTTTAGTTGTTGGGAGTTATTTTAGGATTTTAAGAAAAGGATATGTATTTTGACTTCAAAGGATTAATTTTTAATTGCTACTGCAAGGACCAGGCCTCAAGCGAGTTGAGAGAAGATAGCAGGGATTGGGAGTCAGTAGCAGTTTCAGTTCTTGTAAAGATTTTACAGTCATCTGCATCTGGTGAGGAAGTTGGAAAGGATAAATAGGAAGGGACCATTGATGTTATACAGATTGGCCAATTTGTGACTTAACACGTTGCGTACCGGGGTATTTAAATGGGTTTTAACCCTCCGTTCCCGGCGGATTTTTAAAGTCTAGTTTTTGAAAATGCATTGCTTCAGTAAAATTGTCATAACTTTCTTATAAATTTAAATTTTTTAATGGAACTTTGAACGTAATACTCACAAATAATTTTAGTATTTCTTCTTTGTGTGATACTCCATGAAACATTTTCCTTTGTGGAGTGGAACACCGCAAGATGAGCACACATATCTCGTCTCCTTCCTAATTTTTCTTGAAGCACACACTTTGCATCTTCTTGTGTGGTATTTTTTCTTCCCCTTACCCACGATAGGAACGAGATGATGTTTACTAAGGTCTCTTGAGAGACGATGTGGGTGATCCCTTGACGAAACACGCTGCGTCGGCTTATCACTGCCGTCGGCCTCCGAAGATGACTCATCTGGCTCCTCTCTACTCGCTACCCACTCTTTGGCGGTCTGGAGCAGAAAGCCTTTGAATCGAATGGTGTTTGATTCATTTAGGGTTTTAAAAACTCTAAAAGCATTAAATAGAGCACAATTTATAAGCCACAGAACTACTTTCTTTGACCATTTCATTGTTTTTCTCATGATCGTATATTACGATAAATACATATCCGCCCTGTCTACGCCTTTCATGAACTTATTGTATTGCAAAATGCTGATAGGTTTTTTGATTGGCAGTCCTGTAATCCTATCTGTTAGTTGTGTATTACCCATCCTAGCGCTGTGAATAGTACTAATCATCCTCACTTCCCTTTTGTCTTTCCAAATCACCAGAAGCACTTCACCTTTACGAGTAAACGTGTACTGTCCCTTTTTCAATTTTTTCGCCTCACTCTTCAATGTGGCAGGGAGCCCTCTATTTGGCCTGATGGTTCCACAAACTCTTACTTTATTTTCAAAGAGCAGTTCTGCTATTTTTACACTGTTATAATAATTATCTTGATAGACATGATGCCAAAGATTGAGATGAGGCTGCAGAAGCGAAAGGATGGTTAGTTCTAATTTTTTTCCCTCGGCCGAATATATTTCTAAATTACTAATGTAGCCAGAATCACTTTCACAAACCATACGAACTAGTAACCTATACTTTATGATTTTGGCTGGATTATAGGTCTTGATTTTTAATCTTCCTCTCCACGGAATCATCGCTTCATCAAGTGATAGCTCCTGCTTTGGTTTGTATATTTTTTGAAATTTTTCTATGAAGTATTCCAGTACGGGTCTTATTTTATATAGCCTTTTATATAGCCTTATTTTATATAGCCTTTATATATTTTATATAACCAACATTTCCTCGTTATCACTGAAATGCCATGCTTTCCAAATCTATTCAAATCTATTTCTCGTCAGTAATTCTCCAAATATATTCGTTGCAATAAAAGGATCAGTGCTCCAATACTCCTTCAGTGAATCTTTTCTCACTTGCCCCATGAGAATCAAAATCGCGAAGAATTTTTTCATTTCAGCAATGGTTACATCTGACCACTTCCCTGTTTTTGGTGATTGTTTGTATTTATGTTGGTTTTGATGGTAATACAGATTGGATTGAATGCACATCATTTTGAAAAAGTCATCGGCAACAAACAGTGAGACTACATCAAGGATACTGGAAGAATTGTCTGGTACACTTTTTACTCCAGGTTGGCCCAAAAATTGTTCTAAACCTCTCAGAATCTATTTTTTCCCATGTAGTAGAGATTCCTGGTGAAGTATTGTCTTTGTTGGCACTCATATCGGAGTCACTATCACTCATGAAGAGAGGAGTGGATTTTCTATTTCTGACCCTCACTACAATATCGGAATCACTTCCGCTCTCGTCGCTCTCTTCGTCATATTCTAATGGCACATCTGACAAATCATCGGTGCACAGATCTAATAAAATTTCTTCCTCGCGCAAAGCACTCTCTTTCCTATGTGATACCATTACATGGAATATTCCTTTAAACATTTCGAAAAACACGGATTGAGAAAACTCTCTCGCAAGACAAACACAACACCAAAATCACAATTCACTGGGACTCAAGAAAACGAACTGTTCAAGACACATCGAGAGAAGGAACTGACCAGAGCCATAAAAGAACTACGGACGATTCATTATTGCCCCCCTCATTCTTTTCATAATGAATGTTTACATTGGACCAGAGCAGAGCTGAGAGTGCATTCCATTTGCCGGGAGTGGAATTGAAGGCGAGGCAGATATGGCCCTCAAGGCGATACAGATAAGGTTCCTTGCCGACGCGACGGCTCAGCTAGGGCCATGTGGATAAACACTAGAGAAATAATGAGGAAAGGAGTTGGGGTACCCGCGAGGAAGAGATGAAAGAAGTATTGCCTCCGAAATGAAGAGGGGCGACGAATAAGTTTCAAGCTGTTGAAATTGAGATTGCCTGCCATTACAGAAAACCGATGTGGGATTTAAATACTGTTAAATGGCTAATATCGTCAAAATTAATTAACGAAAACCAACTTTATTTTGCGACTATTCTTATTTATTAACAAAAGGCAAATGAAAAAAATATCACAAAAAACGTAAATAATGTAATTTAATAGTTTAAAATGGTGCTCCCAAATGACGAGAATTCTCGTCATCTGTCCGCAACGGTTGGGATTTAAATGACGAGAATTCTCGCCATCGGTACGCAACGTGTTAAGAGGGTGTGATTTACAGAGTCAAAAGCTTTAGTAAAGTCAATGTAGCAAACATCTAGTTGAGAGGAGGCTTCAAAGGCAGCGGTGATGTGCTGATGCGAGACAGTGAGGTTTGTAGTGCAGGAGCCTCCCAGAAGGAAGCCATGCTGCTGAGGTGAAATGTATGGGATGGTGAATGATAGAAGGCAGTGGTGAATTATATGTTCATATATGATGGAAAGAATGGGAAGAATAGATATTGGACGATAATTACTATCATCATCTTCTTGGAAATTGAGTTCTTTTACCTTCTTGTGAAGGTCTTTCAGTAAGTGATCAATTCGTTTCAGGAACAAAAACTGCCTTTTAATATCACAACTATTACAATCTCACTCTTTCCAAAATGGCTACTTTACGAACTCACATAACATCACAATGGTTGGCAAAATAGACACTCAAAACAAAGACGTAACGGAACATGCAATATAAATAAGACGATATAATACACAATACTTAATATTTACATAACTAGCACTTCTTTGGTGCCGGATTTTAAAGTGGGAGTCACAAGTGCTGTTTTCCAGGATTAAGGGAAAGAACTGGCTGCTAAAAAATGGTGCAACAATTTGCCCAGAGAAATATGAAGAAAGCCCACGATTCGTAGACTGAGCCAAGGTCATGAGCTCAAGTGTCTTTGTTTGGAGGTAAAGATTTGGGGAGGGAGAGAATCATCTCTTGGGGCAAAACAGAGACCATTGAGAGGGAGTGAGGGCACACCAGAAGAAGTGTTGAGAGGTCAATTTGTGGGTTGGGTGTAGCAAAGTTAGAAGAGAAGTAACTAGGTCAAGGTCGTGCAGCATCCGAGAAATGCCCCTGATCTGATTAGATGATGTTAGGTATGCGTGCAGACTTTTGTCTGGAATTGAATAGTGACCAGAAGCATTTGGGGTTAGTCTTCATGTCGCCGGTAATTGATTTCACACTATTATCATAGTCACGGTGTAGGAGATAACGTGATAATCCGAAAGCGTGAAAATGTGGTGTAGGTGTGTGGATTGAGAAAAGACCTACAAAGTTTTCATGCGGCCATTTTGGTTTGAAGTGCAAGGGCTGTTTCCACCAAGAGCCATGTGGGTTTCTTCTTAGAGACCCTTCGAGACAGATCAAAGTCAGCGGTGACTCCGTGCACGTCATAAAAAATGTCCAAGGCGTATTCCAGAGACCCACACTCCAGGAGGTCCCGGGGCAGGAGGGAGTTAATTGCAGGCCAATCGGTCTTGCTCTAAGCTTCCACTGACCTAGCAGAAGGGGAAGGATGGGTGAAAGTGTGGTAAGGGAGAGGCATGGGCAATGGGAACTCAGGCAAAGAGTGGTGATAGATACAGGTGAGACATATGAGGAAATCAACTTTTTTCTTTGAAATAAGAATGAGTTTGAACTCTACACAGGTACAGTAAAACCCACGTACAACGAATTTGTTGGGACCGGAAAAATCATGACTTCGATGTAGGGGGTTTTCGATGTATGGAGGTGGTATGCGGGTTGCGTCTCCACAGGGACATCCAAGTGTGCTTTACGATGCAAGTCGAGTAAATATCTCAATCTTGCTTTATTCACCATTAAAACCTTTCCTAGAGTGATGAAAAACAATTTTTATTATTTACCATCAAATACCGTGGCTATCACCCCGTTATTTTCAATCTGCGTATTTCTAATTGAAATTATTGTTTTTTTCGTCGATTCTGCTCTACGCCTCATCGCTTACTTTAGTTACGGTCTGAAAGTAAAGGAGCGCCAAAATTAATGCCTAAGCATTACGTATTTTAAAGTGCTCTATAATTTTTCTGAGTATCTAGTCGATATTATTCTTAGAGTGCAATAATTTAAGTCAACATCAATTGGCAGTTTTATGCAGCAATTTATCTTGAAAGAGCACATATTGCCATTTAGACTTCGGAAATAAAATGCCTTGTTGGAATCCCATTGAAATACCGGTAAATATCTATGTTCGTGACCAGAAACTAGATATCGATAAACGACGATGGAAGTTAGGTGGGGCGAGTTAGTTACCACGAGGAAAAACGTGGCAGTCGGCAATGCACAGAGGTCACAATGGCTATCTCAGATGATAATGCATTGACGATGCCGTTAACGCGTGTAAGAGGCGCACCCCTCTTTTCATGCGTGGAAGTTGAAGAAAAAATTATGGGGCTTTTTTTCTCCTATTGTGAGGTGTTGCGGGCCTAACTTCGAATTTTCGGCCATTATCAAAGCCGCTTGCGATATTCTCTTATAATTTACGCGGCATTTTTCATAGGCATGTATGGACCTCGGAGGCAAGTATTCACTTGTAGCCTTAGCCCTACAATGCTTGCATTGTTTATTGTCCTTTGTAACGAGTGGAGTAATTGATATTCATTAAAACAAAACAAATCCGACCTCGCTACAATTCGTGTTTAGTTGGTAAGTGCGGACAGTCGCACCGAGCTCTAATTTATAAATCCGAATCCCCCCACCGTTTTCCTAATGCGCAAGTCATAGTCGCTGTGTCCCCTTTTAAAACGTGGTTAACTTTTACAAATTATATTTTGCTGTAAACGATGACGAGTGAGAATGCAAACACGTTAAATGCAAAATACCCAAGCGTCAGCCACGTAAAAAACGAACGATAAGGCGTAGATACGACATCAAAACTTGAAAAAAATCAAACTTTGAAAGAAATCATAACTGTCTATGGAATTTAAAGCATTTATTATTTCAATATGGTCCAACAAAAATCTTCAATGAATGACAAAATAAAAAAATTTCATGATTTACATAAAAACGGCGGCACGCGCGCGCATGTCCTGTCACAGCTCGTAGATTTTCCCCGAAAAGACCTTCTGTCCCTATTGGTATGGAATAATGCAACCTTATCCTTCCTCAATCTTCTAATGCACGATTCCGGCACATCATGCCTTAGTCCGGCAGCGCGGTTTCCTACATCCTCAGCGTCTTTGATGGCTTAAAGCACTTTAATTTTTTCAACTACCGTGAAAGACCACAACTTTTTACCCTTGTTCATTTTGGAACAACACTGTTCTATGTTGACGCATGCACAAATGTTAATATTCACAGAAATCTCTCAGTTGAGCTTAAGGCAGGTGCATACAGTTGAGTCACTCAAAGTTGTCCGGTGACAGAAAATGAGAAAGTTAGGGGGGTCGAAAATTCCAGTGCTTGCACTTGTTGTGTGGCCAATCGCTGTCCCCCAATTGCACCCCACACCCTTGCCTTGTCATACAACAAGTTTTTAAAGTTATTAGGCAACTGCGTCCCCCTTAAACAAGCGAGCGAATGATACCCTCCCCTTGATGACTCACGCTAAGCACCAAGGTCACTCAGCCCTCCAGGGACTTGCCTCGGCCACGATACGAGCTGCGCGGCGGTAGGCGAGCGATAGAGTGGCAATGCTGAGTTTCATGTTCCTAATGTTTGACATGTAACACACTCGAACCCAGCCATGATAGACGTGAGCAGCATAGGTGCCGCTCACCGCCAATCCCAGATATGACTTTTTTCTTGTGCCGTTCTACTCATTATGTGGCAAAATGTCGGCCGAGAAAGTTCTGTCTTCTGACAGTATGTCCTGCCAATTCTGATTCTGAGCGTCATCTACATCTACGATGTACCGTGCAAGCCACCAATAGGGTGTGTGGCACGGGGTGATTCCACACCAGGCATGCAGCACTCGTCCCAGAACAAATCAGGACCTCGCACGCTCCCCCTGGCGCTAGGCGCAGGCCAAAAGCTGTCAGGAGAACAGTGCGCACTCCAACCGGAAACTGGGAGAGTGATACGTAAATGAACATACAAACTTATCCTAGGTCGAATATAATAAACTTATCTTATGTCGAATAACTGCTCGTTTTGTGGCCACTACCGCCCTGCCGCGATACTGCTCTGCCGCCCGCTGCTCATATCGTGACCGAGGCTCGAAGGCTGGCAGATAAAAAATTCGTGTAAGAGGTGCACCCTCGTTTTCGGCTGCAATTTCTGGGAAAAAAGGTATCTTCAAGCAATCGAGCAAATATTAGAGCGATCTCGAGGAAACGCACCACTTGCCGGTTAACAGACCACATCTATCAAGGTTAAGACGGCAATAGCAATATTTGGTTAGAGTGGAGAGGTTACTCCAGATTTTCCTTTGGGATGGGGACAGAGTAGATAAAAATTTGCTCTCATTGGTTGAACACATATGGGCATATAAATCCAATAGTTTAAACAAAAAAGGCGTTTTAACATTTATAGATGTTATAAAAACTCTATTTATCAGCCTCCGGCATCAAGGGTGGTGTGGTCCATTGATCAGCGTATGGGTCTGCGGTGCGGAGGGACCGTGTTCGATTCCCGTTGGCAACAAATTTTTCATGCGTATTTTCTTTGCTTTTCCTTCGTGGAATTCTATCAGGGTGCCCGCAAATAGGGAAAACAAGGAAAACAGGGAAAAGACAGGGAAATGAAATGCAACGGAATTGGACAGGGAAAAGACAGGGAAACGTCTGGGATCTCGAAATCTTTTTCGAAATGTGGGAATTAATAATTAGTTAGCACCATGTACCATGCAGCACAGTGCATCCTTGGTCTATGCACTTGCTCCGTTTGGCTGGTGCACTCACTTGTGCATGGGCTCGCTTCGGACCGGCTCGGCTGCCGAAGTAGTCCCCTCCCTTTCCTCTCACTTTGCCCTCTCCGCTCGGCTAGCGTCGGCTTGGCTGGACTCAGCTTGTGTTGTGAGATGGACAACAACACAACAGGGAATATCGTACTGTAGGAGTAAACCTTTTCAAAATAATAATGACTTTCAAATTCAACCCTGCATGGCTTGATGCTATCCTTCACCCTGTGTGGCAAAGCTGGTTGCGGGCAGACGAACAGGATGTGAATTCTGCTAAGTGCATCATGTGTAAGAAAACTTTTTCATGAGTTCAATGGGCAAGCGGGCTGTGACAAGCCATGCTGCAGGGAAGTGGCATCTTAATGATATCCAGGGTCGTCAACGTCAGGACAACTTGACTAATTTCGTCGTCCGAACACCACTACAGCAGGTATGCAGTATTACTACCCAGACTTTTTGTATGATGAACAGTACCGGTATGGTTTTCGTTATTCGATGGGATAGTTTTGTGCCGTTCTTAGCATTTAAAACTTAAGCTTTTATTATGTATGTTTAGGTAGATAAGTTTTTTAGTTGGTCACGGCGTATGCATGTATGTAGCACCAGCACTCCCTTCACACACCCCTCGACCATACAGGCAACATGCTAGCAGTTCGGTAGCTGCTCCCATCGGTATTCTCTATCATGGAAGCTACCGGAGAAAGAGCTAGCAGAAGCTACCGGAGGCATATTAGGCTCCAACCCGTATTCTGTAAATGTCACAAAGATACTTCTGTAGCCCCAGTAAGCTCCCACGGTAGCCTGTGGGATCCTGTGGTCTCCACGTCGTTCATGGTGCCTTTCAGCACAGTTTCGTTAAGTATGGTTGGCAGATTTCAATATTTTTTAAGTTAATCCATAATGTCTTCTAGGGTTCTCCCACGCGCCGTGCAGACTTTACACGTTTTACTGAAAGTGATGAATTTACTCACAAATTTTGCAATTGCCAATGGCTTCAAAATGGTCCCGTGTGTGCAAGAGTCATTACAGTACTCAAGAATTTGAAGACCTACTTTCCCACTATGAAGGATATGTCTGACACATGGTCGATTAGGAAGGTGAAAGAGTGCTTTGCTGACCCTCTTCTGCTGGCAAAACTTCATTTATTTGCGACAGTAGCATCATATTTTGAGCCATTTCTCAAAGCGTATCAGATGCTGAAACCAGTCATCCCATTTCTTCATGGTGACATTGAGGATCTTCTCCGAGAGGTGTACGGGCGGTTTGTGAAGCCAGACATCCTAAACAAAGCAAAGACAGTCTACAAGCTGATCAATATTAATGTAGATGATGTTGCGAATGGTTTGAAACTGTCCCAGATCAATATTGGTGTGGGGGCAACCCTTGCTCTCCGTGATGCAAGAGTGAAGGACATCGAAGAGGACAAATTTAGGCTGGAATGTAAGAAGTGTTTGGTCTCCATTGAGAAGAAAATAGTTGAGAGAAGCCCAATAAAGTACAAATTTACCAAAGCAGCATCATGTCTGGATCCTAACAAAATTCTTAAAAAACCTGAGTAGTGTAAAACAGACATGGATTCTTGTCTTAGGGTTCTCGTGTCTGCAAACCACATGACCGCTCTGCTGGCAGACTGTGCTGGTATCCAGTTCTAAAGGTTTGTATCCCAGGTGGATAAAGTACAGCTCGCGGGCTTTAATAGGGATATGGATAGACTGGACTCATTCTATGCAAGCCAACTTAACAAACGAGAGGACTTGGGCTTGTTGGAAAGGATTGTTGGGCAGCTGTTAAAATTATCCTGCTGTTCTCGCACGGTAACGCCTTTGTCGAGAGTGGGTTCTCTGTGAACAAAGACATGTTAGTTGAGAACCTACTTGAAAACTCTCTCATTGCTCTGAGAAGAGTTTGGGATGGAATTTTTCATGCGGGAGGTGAGGCATCAGTGGAAGTTTATCGGAAGTTGATTAGATATGTGCGTGGAGCAAGCGCTAAGTACAGAGATGTGCTTCGGAAGAGGCGAGAAACTGAAATGGCGAAGAAGAGTAGATTACAGAGAGAAGAAGAGAAAAGGAAGAAAAATGAGCTAGATAAGTTAAAATCAGAGAATCAAACCCTGAAAGAAAAACAGGAAGAAGTAGAAAAAAAATTAAGAAGATGAAGAAATAAAAATCTTAGCTTTTTTTAGTATAATTGTCGGGTGTTACCTGAATAACTAATTTCTGGTCATTTAATGTAAGACAGCAATATTTTCACAGAATGTTCCTGATTATTTGATTAGTTTTGTTTGATCTTTCAAGTTAGAGGATCGATTGACATGTTTATTTTTTTGCTGCCTGTACAGTCTCATTTTTTATTGTTAATTCTTAAGATAATATTTTTTCATAAAAATGAAAGTCTATTATGATGAGAAGTGTGTTGATCTCTGCTCCTATTTACACAAATTTATTTAGATGGACTTTCGGGACGTATTGGAACCCTGTAGTTTGCACATTTCTTAGGATATTATGGAGAAACCTGCTAGGGAAAACCCAGGGAAAATACAGGGAAAACACAGGGAAATGATTCAGAAAAAGTTGTGGGCACCCTGTCTATGTTAAAATCTAATTTTTACTTTTATATTCAAAGTTTTTTTTAGCGAGTGGAAATATTTTTTTTCGCGAATACCATAAGGATTGGTATCCAGGTTTCTGGTTCTGCGATTAAATTATAAAATATTATGCGACAGTTCTTTTATTTTGTCATTCATTGAAGATTTTTGTTGGACCATATTGAAATAATAAATGCTTTAAATTCCATAGACAATATTGATTTCTTTCAAAGTTTGATTTTTTTCAAGTGTTTGATCGCACCAGAAAAGTTTCCGATCTTGATTCCATCACACAAGAAATACACCATTTGAAGAAGGCATTAAACAATAATGGGTTTAGTAACAAATTAATTGAAAGAGTGACATCAAAAAAACCTACAGAGAAGGAGACTCCTAAACCTCTGGGGTATGTTATGCTGCCTTACATTGCGGGTACGACCGATTGCATAGGTAGAATAATGAAAAAGTATAACATTATCACAAGATACAACACTACCTCCAGAGTACGAGATCATCTACTAGGGACTAAAGATCCATTACCACCCACAATGTATGAGGGTGTGTACGAACTTCTCTGCAGTTGTGGTAGATCATATGTGGGGCAAACCAAGAGAGCAATTGGATGCCGATTAAAGGAACATGAATGTGCAATCCGGAAGAAAGACTGGTATCACTCTGCCGTGGCTGAACACACTACGTTAGAGGAAGGTCACGCCATTGACATCGAGACGGCAAGAGTACTACACAAAGAAAGCAGTTACTTTCCACGGCTCATAAGGGAGGCGATTGAAATAGAAAAAAGACAAAAGAACATCAATAGAGAGGATAGTTATAAACTCCCTTATGCCTGGAAGAGACTTATTCGAATTTAAGTTTTTTACTTCTCAAAATCATCAACTGCTGGAATTGTTTATTTACTTTTTGAAAAAAGACCATTGTTGTTCTTAAAGCCCGACGAAGCCTGCAGCATAGCACGGCGAAACTGTCGCATAATATTTAATAATTTAATCGCAGAACCAAAAGCCTGAATACCATAAACATGAGCTGCGAAAATCTTCAAAAAATTACCATAGGGATTATTTTTTTTTCTTTCCCGCGAAATTTGTTTGTTTCCCCATTCTTTCACCACGCAAACTTGATTTGTTCTTTCATTTGCAAGACCTCCTGTTGATATCATAATTATACAATAGTGAAAATTTTCCGCAAGAGGTCACTCTCGCCATTTATAACGCGAGCCTTTCTCGACGAGCCTTATTACAATGTATTTATTTGTATGTCTTTAGATCGTGAAATGGTGATTCGAATACAGAAATTAGTAGATAAGCCGATTACATTTTCCCCTCCTTTTTTCAATGCACGACAAAAAAAGAAAACGGGGATCTTTGATCGTGGGTCTTATAAATAATGATGTAACAATTATTTAGACTATTGTATAATTATGATATCAACAGGCCGTCATGCAAATGAAGGAACAAATGAAGTTTGCGTGGTGAAAGAATGGGGAAACAAAGAAATTGCATATGTTGACTTCGTGGGAAAGAAAAAAAATAAGCCCTATGGTATTCGGGAAAAAACTGTTTCCACTCATTAAAAATAAACTTTGAATAGAAAAGTAAAAATTAGATGTTAACATAGAATTCCACGAAGGAAAAACAAAGAAAATAAACATGAAAAAATTTATCGCCGACGGGAATGAACACTGTCCACAGGCAGTTGGACAATCTTACGATAACCATCCACCTGCCTCTCCAAAATTAAAATCCGCTACCGAAAGGTAATTTGAAACCATTTTAGAAGAAAACATGGAGCTCCTCCCATTCACGGGGTCCCGGGAATGTAACCCAATACGGAAAAGTAATCTGATACGATTTAAAAAGGGAAAATTGAGCTCCATCCTCACCACCTGCACCTTCACAAATGAGGTGGGGTGGATGAGTGAGTGGGGTGGAGTGAGTAATGCACCAAGAAGGGTGGGGAGGAATACCAGTCAGTGCCAGAGTCTTATGGTGGGAACCGTCAGAGTTGACGATTCCCACCATAAGAAACGTGTAAACGAGCCTTCTCGGAGCCAGAGCGTCAAGTTTCTTTCATGCCCTCTGCTCTGTAAGTCTCCGATGGGAACATTTTCGAAGCCCGGAGCGGAAGGGTAAAGACGCGGTACTCTCCGCTGCAGTTCTACTTCCTGCTTATTACGTAAATGTCTATGGAAAAATTACCTGTAAATGAGGAATGCTACGCTTTTTTTCTCAATAATTCTTTCTAGAGGGGCACTTTTCATGTTTTGGGCCCAAGCGCAGACTTCGATGTACGGAGTTTTCGTAGTTAGAGAGGTTCGTTACGGGAGGTTTTTTTGCATGCATTGTCCATTGGAAGGGTCCGGGACCGGGCCAATGACTTCGAAATAGGGAGTTTTCCTTAAAATTTCACTGTATTGGTGTTCGTTGTATGGGGGTTTTACTGTATATGTTTACGGTTGTAATGAATTAGGGTGGCCACCACTCCTGGAAATCTTTGAAAATCAGGAATACTACTCGAAGTTGCTATCATCGTTGAAAACTGAAAAAATTCCCCTTGATCTAAACATCATTTTTGCGTGTCTCGTTTATTTTTCCTGATTTCTATCATAATACTGATTTTTAACTGTTAATAGGTATAATTGTTTAATGAGTGGTGTATTTTGTCTCCTCTTTCCTGTATGCACATTTTAATTTCGTAATTTGTTTCATCATTTTCAAGCGGTTTACGTGCTGGGGTAATTTTGCAGAATCACGAACTTGGTCCTGTGTGAGGTTTTAATTTTTAGACAATCCTTGTGTTTCATGTCAGATAGTGAAATCATTATTTTCTTTGATATTTGATCACTTCTTCTTTCAGCCTATTTATTTTGTATTGTCTCGTTAATGTTCGTATTGAGTAAAATCATCTCATAAAGTCGTTAGGATCAGAATAATATGCATAGTTTGTTTTAATGGGTGTCATGGTAGAGATGATTTTGTCATTTGGATATTCTCATGCGGGGTTGAGCGATAGTGGTCTTCATTTCCGGGGCATAGCAAATAAATTAAGCAGTCTTATTACAACGAGGAAACAATCGATGCAAACACCACTTTGATTGCATCCACAATACAAGGCATGAGAATAAATTCCAAATTATGCTTGAACACTCCATCCAGTTTGTTGATAATTATTAGTATTGCTCTAATTTTAATCACTTTGATAATACATCAACTGAAATGTATCATAGTTAAATCTGTGGTGCATGTACAAGTGCAAACTTGTGTTTTTCCCTTAGTTTTGTGACAAGTACTTCTTAATGACGATAATACACTTACAAAATAGAGGAGAATCATTGGACACTATTGTATTGGTGGCTGGGACATGATTATGTAGAACAGTGGTTTTCTTTATTTGGAGGTTTTTATGTAGAGTGGTGTTGCTGTAGTTACAGTAAAATCCCTAAATTACACTTTTCCATGGACCCTAGAAAAAAAGTGTAAATTGCGGGAAAATGCAAATTGTGGGAAAAGTAGGATTTTCACTTCTACATCCATGTCCTTTTACTGGAGTAAGGGTAAAAATAAGAAACACTGATACACTGAAGAAGAGCTGTGTCATAATTCATTCCTTGAACTAGCACTTCTCATTTATTTATATTTGATGAAAAAAATACATTAAACCTCTTAGACAAATTGAAAATTAAGAAAGGATGAAGATGGCAGGGCGATTTACATTATATTTGTTATTAGTAACCATTGAAACTATCTAATGAATATAGCATGACTATTTAAAAAAAATTATATTTTCAACTGCTTGAACTTCCTCTGCCTATTAATAATTAATAATTAAATATTAATTAAGCACTTCATTATAAGAATAAGAATGCACTCCACAGAAAATTATATTTTCAACTGCTTGAACTTCCTCTGCCTAATTAAATATTAATTAAGCACTTTATTTTCATTTTCTGATGTTCCTCAAGCATTTGCTCACAGCAATCACTATCTAGGTATACCTACCTAAATTTTTTATTCAACCAAAGACTGTATCCCCAAATTTAAACTTTGAAATACCTTTATTCCTTATTCAAATTCAGTGACTAATCTAGGTATTATGAGGAGCAAACACCTTTGCAAATTGCAAATAAGATTAGGAAAACTCAATTAAAATGTACCAATTAAAATTAAATTGAAATTTACTTCCTATAAACATAACAAAGCTCCATCTCGGTTTTAGTGTTTCCGAATCTTGGTTACTGCTCCTTAGTATAGTCAAGCACCCATAATCCAGAAATCCGTAATCCGGGAGCACCAAATCTGGTAGTGTTGCTGAAACAACCTCATACATATGTATTCCGAGAAATCAAAAAATCTTAATCATAAATGTTGTTTTAAGAGATTTTGACTCTGCACTTTATTAAAATATTTCCTTTAATTGCTTGAATATAATGTAACTTATATGTAGGGATAGGAATTTTTCGGTGGTTTGAGAGGGATAAAAGCGGTACTTTGAGATTAGGAATTCGGTACTTTCAACAAGACATTTCGGTGTTTTCACAGTGACCACAAATTTATATATGTATATACACATAAAATACCGATTATTTCTAAGTCTAGAAAAGGGTCACTTATACCATAGTTTAACCCAATATGATCTGGGCTATTATGCAACACTTCCCCTTCTAGCCATGTTATGACTGAAGACAATCACCTCGGTGGCGGAACTTGGAAAAGTGGCACTAAATTTAAAAATAAAATGTAATACATTTCATGTATTGACATGTAACTTAAGAGAATTGCCATCCTTGTGAAAGTTTGCTGCAGTTACGTTCTTCGAAGATTTTAAATTTTTCCAATTGAGTCTTTCCCAAGCAACCTGACAATTGTAGAATATGTACATGACCGTACTTTTATCGATACAATAAAATCCATCTTTTTGATACTGGAAAGCTCGGTCTCTTGCACTTAATTTTTCATTCGGCATCTCAATAACTCATCAAAATCACTTGCAAGCACAGAAACCAGGAATAAAACTAGGATACTTAACAATTGTCACTGGAAAACAAACAGTCATTTGACGGAAATGGCTAAAAACTAGAGATTCAAACAATAAAATCAATCTTGGTGCCACGCAATAAATAAATATATCGACAATTATATTGATGTCATAGTTGGCCTTGATTGGTGTTTTAAAGCCATCTACGCAACCATTGCAATAAGGTCGTTCACTATGATGCGAAATTGCAATTTTATTCACGAATTCGGTAGATGGATTGGAAAAAAGATTTTCGGTGGAGACAAAATTCTTCTATATTCAGCCACTCCCTCTTAAATCAAAAGCAAAAATTTGCGAAACTTGCTGCCCACTCAAAAAGTTTGTGACAACATCAGAGATCCGGTTCAGTTTCTAATTTGCTCGCTGGAAAGCGAGGGAAGGGGAATGCTGCATAGCGCCCAGCATGATTGGACGGAGCAGCGAGTGACTTCAAAACTTTTCATGTTGGTTCTTTTACGTGAAAGGGTTAACAACCCCGATTTTTCGCCGCCGATAATTTGAAAAGCAGGCGACGGATCAAAAAACAGAAAAATACGTCTCTCTTTATTTTTAAAACTATCAGAATTGGCATTTTCAAAACTCTTGGCGATCAAGCCCATTGAAATGAAACAACTCAAAGCGGCTATTCACGCATGCGCAGTCCGGCTCATCTTCAAATCCGTAGTAGAGTCTAATGAACAAATCGGAAAAAAAATAAAAAAAATCGGAAAAATGCGTGTCTCTTTAATTTTAAAACTATAATTAGCATTTAAAATCTCTTTGTGAACGATCCCATTGAAATGAAACAACTCAAAGCGGCTATTCACGCATGCGCAGTCCGTCTCGTCTTCAAATCCGTAGTAGACTGTTATGAACAAATCAGACCCAAAATAAAAAATCGGAAAAATACGTGTCTCTTTAGTTTCAAAACTATAAATAGCATTTAAAAACTCTTGGCGAACAAGCCCATTGAAATGAAACAACTCAAAGCGGCTATTCACACATGCGCAGTCCGTCTCGTCTTCAAATCTGTAGCACAGGGATTCCCAAACTATGTTCTGCGGAAGGGTAATGGGTGTTCTGAGTAACCTATAATGGCTAGAGATACGTGTAAATAGCACTTTCATTTTTATTTTATAGCACTTTCAATTTCAGTTTATAGCATTTTGTAGCGTCTATTTTTTTCTTTATTTTCATACTGTATAATTAGTTGATGATGACGAAATATGGTGAAACACAGTTATATGACAAATACGGAATAATTGAAATAATTACGAGGTAGTACAATAATAAAGGAATAAGATACATATATAGTAAATAATTAAATATGAGATTAGTAATTTTGAGGATACCGGGACTAGCCACGGTAGTTACCTTTACGGAGTCACCTGCAAGTGCACACAAGTGCGATATTCCACAGAGGAAAAATCATTCGCCTTGACCGGAATTCGAACCCGGATCCCTCAATTTCGCGCCGAGTGCTTTAACCAGTTAAGCTACTGAGGCGTCCTTCTCCCCTGTGGAAAATTTGGTGGCACTAGTTAAAATATGCTTGTCTAAGGTATCTTTTTTATTCCAGTCCAATCTGAGCTTACATATCCCACACATGAGAATTCACTTACATAAAAATTTTCGTTTTTGTAAGCTTCCGCACGTTGCTTAATTATTTTAACTCGCGGCATTTTTCCGGTAACACGTGTCGAGATCAGCTGAGTATAAATGACCGCCAGTAAAATCAAAACAAGTAGGCGATTACACCGAGATAAAACTCTGTACGCTTGTAACGGCGGTAATCACGCAAAAGTCTCCCGCGAGACTTCTACACTCGCGGCGATCACCGAACGAACTCTGTGTCCCAGTTCACGCGGTGCCAACTGGTCTCCTCTCGCGCGCTGCCGCCCCAAACCACCGGAGCCGTATCTACATTGTCACCTTCGCGTCACTATCACACTCGGCCACTCCCGCGCTCCGCCAACGTGTTGCCGCTCCCACCCAATATCGCTCTCCGCCAACACGTCACCGCCACAACGCTACTCTTAAATCGTAAAACAGCACGTAAAATCGTAATACAGATACCACGTTACGGCTTTTGGAGCATTTCCTTATACCATTAGAAAGCTCCGCCTTGTGTAAATGCTAACAACGCAAGTCGGGCGGTCGGGTGGTGGGGGAACAGGGTGGTGCGTACTCCGATCGACGAGTCAGACGTGGCTGCCGACGACATTTTTGTCGACGGCTGACCCTCTTCCGACCCAGCGGCGGCGGCACATGCGGCGTGGATCTGATAAAATGTAACTACATATGTACTTTCCAGGAGCGGATTTTTTTCATGGCGACGCAATCTCTGCGTGATGACGTCGTGAAGGAACCCAATTCAATGTCGAATGCAAATGACTGAAAGGCAAAACACAAAATGACAAAATGTCACTATCGTTAGATATAGATCGCTAACGATCTTTGGTAGCGTTGTAATAACCGTAGTCAAGGTCATAGTTTGAAAAAAACACCATTCCCAGGAAGAAATGGAAAGAGAGGGAAGCGTTTCTGTCTTGAAGCAGCTATCGCCTAGGTTGGTGAACTCGCCAATTTCGCGCCTTTTATGAGTTCGGCGGCCTCAGCGTGCGAACCGGTGGCGGCGGTGTAGCTTGCCGGCGCCCACGTCTAGTTTGAGTCCCAGCCAGCGTGTAGCTGGCCAGACGCTCACAAGCTATAAGCGGTGAGCGTCGGCGGAGCATTTCAACTGCGCTCGGCACTAAATTTACGAATTTTGCCATCGAAAAGACAAATTTGCTGTAAAAATATCAAAAAAGTCCAGTCATCGCGCCTATGTCGCATTTATTCACGTGCATCGCGGAAATATCGCATTTATCGCATATGCGATTTTCACGTATCTCTAATAATGGCTTTATATGCTGCTACCTAAACGAAATGGTTTAATATATGCGAAGTCCACAAGGTGTTCCGTTAAAATTTCAGGATTTACGAAGTGTTCCATCGCAGGAAAAGTTTGAGAAACCCTGCTGTAGCAGATTACTTAGAATAAATGCGCATATTGCTTTTCCTTTGTTCGACTCACATCGGAGCGGAGAGCCACCGATCATAGATGCCGATAGGTGGTTATTCCACTAATTGTAAATAGAATGCACCGCGGCGTGACGAGCTGTGTATTGCCGGTTATCGCCGTAAATCGAAAGCACCCGATGTCATCCTCCCGCGATTGTTATCGTAACACCGGTTATGCTACGATGAACTGCAAACTTCCGCATACCTCAGTAATATTTGCACGCGAGTTCGTTTAAATTGAATTAAGAACATTTGCTTGCAATTTTAATGTTTTTCTTGCGTTTGAAATGTACTTCCAACCATTTTCTCACAAAACAATGAAAATTCGCGTTTTGGGGCACAATTCGCGACATTTCACGAGTTCAAAAGTCATTTCCCCAGTCAGTATGGAGTATGTTGTAACTAATTACCACTTCTAGGACATTTTTGTCTAAATTCGCGATTGTGAAATTTTCCTATCCCTACTTATAAGTATTCCGCGGTAATTTCATTAAAAAATATTTCTACACGCAATCTAAATGAATTATACGATCTAAGTTACGCACATTGCAGTTTGAAGTCCTCACTGTTGGCTGAGAAACTTTTAGGCCTGTGACTTGCCGCGGCTACGCTACTTCATGGCGTGCACATTTAACCATGCTTAAATATAATGCTTTATTGCTTATTCTCTGGCTGCAAGAAACTTCATTAAAATTCTTTGCTACGTACGCACAGATTTTTTGACCATGTCCAATTTGAGTGGGTGGAGCAATGCCAGCGGCATGAAGCGACAGCAGAAAACTATCGGTTGCAGAAAAAGTTGAAGTTTATCCTCACCAGCCTCCTAAAACCACAATGTGCATGAAGGAGACTAATCTGCTCCGTTGAAATTAACCTTTATTTTTTAACTCCCGACATGACGATAGCATCAAAAACGGTGAAACAACTGATCGTCAATCGCATTAATCAATCGGCCGCGGCAAGGAATGGTGCGTCATGAATATGTTTCGTAGTTTTCATTTTTATTTCGGTATGCTCAAATTTTCCTCATTATATCAACAAATATATTTGTTCTAAAAATTATTATTTGCATATTTAAGCTTTAGTTGTGTCCAAATGGGCGAAAGGTTCCATGTTTTTTGGCGTTTCGATGTCCGACACGGCCCTCGTTGTCAGGGGTGTCAACTGATTCACCGGAAAAGTACTATATTTCAGAGATTTACGAAGTTAAAACCAGATATTTATTTTCATTATTATGCATAGAAACAGTAAAAGAACGATATTATAGAATTATTGCTAACTGAATTGAAAATGCCTTGAATAAAAAATACTATGCTTCATTTCATAGCTTGAATCATATCTGGCAGATTACGAGTTTATGTAGTTCAAATTTCTGTTACTAGCTGTGGTGGCTGGTGCAGAAGATCAGCAATATGCTGCCCCCCCCCCCCCTCCCCTCGCCCCTCTACTGTCCCCCCCTCCCCTCCTCACCCCCAAAATGAAATGTGTGGAAATATAAAATTTACTCAGTCAGTGACGAAAAAACAAGTCCATGCGCCGCTCCTTCCTACTACAGAATTTGTCAATCACCCTGGCATTGAACTCTTGTGTGGTGGAGACCATCTTATTCTCAATGAAGAGCATTGCCAGTGCACTTAGCCGTTCCTGTGACATTGTGTTCCGTAGGAAGGTCTTCATCGGTTTTAGCGATGAGAAACACCTCTCAGGCTCCAATGTTGTCATTGGTGTTGTTATTAATATTCTCAGAAGCTTCGTTATTTGGTAGAAGGTGCCTTGCAGGTTGTCGTAAATAATGAACTACAGTAGTGGCACTGCTCCTGCTATATTCTTAAAATCTGGCCTAAAATACAAAACCGATAGTTCTATTTTAGTCTCTTTTTTCCAGAATGTTGTAGGTCCTGACTGTTATATCTTATTCTTTATCTGGAAACTGTTTCGAATATAGTTCGAAATTTGTGGAATTAAAAAGTTTTGCAGCTTCTAAATGATCCAAGGAATGGAAGCGATCTCGTGCTTCTCGCGCAATTCTGTCACATACTTCTTTGGCATCAGTACATCGACATGATGCCTTTCTACGTTTGCTTTCTGCTCCGCGTAATTTTTGAGGATTAACGCCAATATTTTCTGTCAAGTCCCTTATTCTGTTAACTTCATGAATGAAATTCAAAACAGCAGATTTAACATTCACAACGTCAGCTGTTCTTGAATGTAGCTGACTGTAGAGGATATCCACATGTGGCATTAATTTATGGAAAAATTCGAGCCAGAAGATGAATCCCTCGTCTTTTAAAATGCGCCGAAGTTCGTTTGCTTTCAGGCAAGTTTTATTTGACGTGGTTTTCTCTAAGTTTAGCAAGCAGTCAAATAATGAGTCCCTATATTTAAATACGGTGTTATCAGTGCGTGACTTGAAATTCCACCTGGTTGCTGATCCTCTTGGAATTCTCCGAGATGCTACAGAATCTAATGCAGACATTTTCTGCGGCAATCTTGAAAAAAGGCAGGGAAGGCTGACAGATTTTCGAATAAAACCCTTGCCGAGTGATTTTGTGAGTTCCATTATTAAATTAAGTTGGTGAGCGTAACAATGGATGTAATGAGCGTTGGGTAGCAGGCTTTTACCTTTGCTTGCACTCCTCCTGTACCACCACTCATTACAGAAGCACCATCATACGTCTGTGCAATGACAATATGCGGAGTGTCCTTAAGCATGCCGTCCATTTCATGTAATATACATTATACAAGATGCAGCTCACTCTGACCCTCTGGTTTAAAGAAACCCCAAAATCGCTCATAAGGAGCACCTTTCTTCTCATAACGAAACACCAACACCAATTGCGTCTGCTCATAAATATCGGATAGTCTCATCAGCCATGACACTCACGTAATCTCCTTGTCTTATTTCCTCTGCTATAACTTCTCTGCAGATTTCTAGCATGCAATCCAAAAGTTCATTTTGGATGGTTTTGGACGTCCCCTTGAAAACATTATTGGACTCTATTTGCTCTTTCACTGCACTATCTATACTGGAAACTAAATCCACTAGGCCTAAGAACACACCAGGATTTTCGGAACTATCACTTTTGTCGTGGCCCCTCAAAGCTAACTCAAATGCTACGAAAAACTTTATGCAATCAATTATTCTTGAGAGCACATACCTGTATTTTCCACTTGTTGGTTGTGCCTTTCTTCGTGGTAAGCTCGACTTAGTAACTTTGCTTTGTTAACAGTACCTAGAGGGCTGAGGTTTTAAGCATTAATAATATGTCTTTCACTGTCGTTGTGTTTTTTTATTAAAGCATTACGGTGTCCAAGGTCTTGAACACCAACTGTTCCCCAAGAGTCACTTTTGCCAAAGAGCAAACACGGAAAACAAAAAAGGGCGTTCCTAATTTCGCATCCACACACCCAATCATGCTCGGACATTCTTTCTTGTTTTATTTTCTAGTGTTATTGGTTTTTTTGAAGAAGTACTCTGAGTGATAACTAAGTCCGGGGTGGGCCTTCCTAACTCTTTAACTTTAATTTTTTCTTCTAAAGTTCTGGTAGAAAATGGAAAACACAACAGTTTTTCCACGGAATTATCCATGTTGAACTGTAACTAGATACACAGAACACGCAACGCTCACACCTTAAACTTAATCGAGCATTCAAAAATACACGAGGCACTTGCTCCAGACCACGGTCGTGTATACTAGACAGTAGACACCAGACTGATCCACAGAACAAGTAGCTGACCGCGCAAAAATTTTCAGTGTTACCAAAAAAGGTAAATACATAAACTAAAGATGTACCGCAAGATGAGATTAGTATTTTCCCCTAATCATGATTTTTTTTATTAGAAAATAGAAAAGTATCAAAATCTAAGCTCCATTATAAGCATAAATATTATAACTTGGATAAAAAGTAGCAACAGAGTAAATAAGTTGGGAGCCCTTCTAACGGGTAAAAGTGTAGCTCCGTCTTTCCCAAGCCGCGCTTTTTAATCTTACATTGTCTTTACAAAGTCAAGTGTGGCAAGCGTTGTCACCCTGTGGCCAAAAGAAGAAATTATCCCCGCTTGGGCTACTGGAAGGGTAGCGCTGTCTGATGTACAGCACGCAATTTACGTAGCTCGCGCATGCGCAAAACCGCGTTTTCTACTCGATGAGGAGAATCCCTCCGAATTCTTGCTGGCTGCGAACTCGCCAGCACACGCCGCGTGCTTACCCCTCGTACGAAGGGGAGTCGGGGAGTTCTGAAGACTTCTCCGTATTCAATCGATGAGTAAAGCAAGCGCGCTCAGATTGTTTCAGATAGGATCCTAGTAGGTGTCTTATTTTCAAATATTTAATGTGCTGCAGCTCTTCAGCACACAAGCACCAACCGCCACTGGTTACTAGTGGCATGGTATACTATTTCCGCCACATTCAAATTCTTCCTTAAAGCAGTGCCTATTGGTGCTCTCTTTCGTATTTTTTCCGCATATACATATGTACAAGACAAAGATAAAAAGTGTTTTACTAAGGGTGACATTCATGAGTAATGGACTTGTGAATTTTATTTTTTGAAAGAGTGTGTTGTGGTGCAAATTGCGGGAAAACTGAAAAATGTATAGTCTATATTCGGGGTTCTGCGTACATTGGAAACAGGAAATTGAATGGGACTTTGCCAAAGTGGTGTACATTGCGGGAAAATGTAATTTCCGATAACACAAATACGAGGTTTCACTGTACAGTGTGTCCTCGTTTAACGTTGTTAACTCGTTCCTGAAAAAGTAGACTTTAAGCGAAACAACGTTAAAGGATGCAGTATTTTCCATAAGAAACAATGTAAAAAATTAAAATCAGTTCCAAAACTTAACAATTCTTCATTTCATAACAATAACGATTTCCGCACAGCACAGAAATAAAAGGTTGGATATATGGCATTATTGAATGAAGTGTTCAAACTAATTTTCAAAAACATTTCAATGGTGAAACTTTGATATTTTCACTCACAAAAGAAATTTTGTAATTATTTTCTATCCTGGCGGCACGAAAACTACAGGTTATAGGAACTTACTGTTGATATTTAAAAATACAGGGGACTTGGTTGAAAGGCGTTGTCAATGGATTAATGCACAAAAATTGCCAATTACCTTAAAAATGTAAGTGTTTTTATGGACTATTTCGCGTCATCCTCCGCCGATTTATGGCATATTTTAGTTACACGGGCAGTCGAACAGATGGCACCATGAGTCAGAGATCTTCATATCTTAGATGAAACAAACTGAAAAGGCATTTTTAAAACAATAAGCACCAGGTTTCCCTCCTATATTTCTGATATTTAGTGCTGTTAGCACCGGTTTCCCTCGGAGTAAATAGAAATTTTGTCCTTCACTGCGGGAGCGTGCGCATGTGAATGCAGTGAAGGGCAAAAATTTCGCTCGCTGCGATCGCGAAGACGTAGGAAATCAATTAAAATAGTGAGTGAAGTAGGGAAGCTTGGTGCTGTGTACAAAATTTTTGTTATTTCTTAACAATTTTTTAGGAACAGTGTCATCCTCGACGATTTACTGCATCATGGAGGGTTTAGAAAATTTCCTCTTACACACTAATTCAACACGAAAAACACGTTTTCGATTCACCTCAAACAGCAGTGAATCAACTTTTTCTTCCACCAGTTCTACCTTATACAGGCATGGGATTTTCAGGTATTTTTCCCGTAGATATCTGCCCCTGGATCTACCATTCAGACAAAGTATTATTGATACCATGCCATTCAAGATGGTACACTAACATTGGTTTGAGTTTTAAATCACCCAATGCATTGCCCCCCATTAACAGCGTAGTAAATAATAAGCAAATATAATGGTTATGAAACAAATAGTGCAATAATTATTTGCTCAGGTGAACCTTTTACACACCATATGGGGAGTTAACGCCAAACTTTTCCGCCAAATGGAAATTACGCATCAGATGTGCCAAAGTCCTATTCATTATTCATTTTTTTTTGTTGCGCAAAATTTGAACAATGTTATCGTGAAGCATTGATGTCGTTGAATGATTAAGGGTTTTAATTGTTGGACAACGTTAACACGAAACAACGTTAAACGGGACAACTTTAACCCTCCCGTACTCGCATCAAATTTCGGAACAAAAATGCTCGCGTGGCGTCTGCCAGATGCCATTAGTGTACATTATAATAAAATAATTAGAATTAAATGCAACACACTATTTTTACGTTATTTATTTGCTCCTTTACAACTTATAACATCGTAAATACAATAGCCTTTCACTTATTTAAGACATTTTAACCATCTACAAGAAACCAAGCAAATTTTTGATACATTACACACAATTAAATCACATCACAGCAATAATTACATATTTTTAGCCTTGCAAACAATACAAACGTATTCAGAATGTTCTAAGCATATATAATGCTCACAGGAAATGCATCTATATTTTGTCATTCGATTTTTTTTTTTCGGTCGCAAATGTGACAGCTCTTTCTAGAAATTTGTTTTCCCTCCGTTCTTTCCTCTGATTTCCTACGAATTCTTTTGGAACTGGAAGGTCTTGACTCATTATGACCAGTTTCTTCATCTTTCTCACTAATGGCTAAAGTTCTTTTTCTCAATTCCCTGGGTAAATTTACCACGAGACTACGTTTTTGCAGTTGCTCTTTGGTTAGTTCTTGCGCAAGGGCTTTGATAAAATGCCTTCTTTTCAGAATTGCATAAGAACTCTGTTTGTTGTTTTCAAGGTAAATAACCTGAGCATTTATTGCTGCCACATTGAGAATTGTATAAAATATAGTCATTGGTCACCTTTTGGTGTTTCTTGCTAATGAGTATGTCGCACATAGTTTATCTACTACATCAACGCCAGATTTAGTTGCATTGTAAAATGTCACGATTTCTGGCTTGTTCGCATTCCCTGTCGTTTCATCGATTGTGGAATCATGATGCATCAGGAGGATATCAAAATAACATTTTTTCTTGGCTTTGGTATGTATGATAGCAATGTGCAATGCTTATTGAATCCAAAACGCGTTGTAAATGGTTCTCGACCGACAGGGGATGTAAAACTGGGTGGAAGCTACCGTTTATTCTTCTTTACAGTTCCTAAATACGTAAGGTTAGCTTTTAGTAGATCTAAAACTAGCTCGTAACTGGTAAACCAATTATCGGCGGTTATATTGCGACCACTGTGAGTTATCGGTCTAACCTTTTTACAACATCAATGGCACTGTTACTAACGTGAAATGAGCCTTCCAGCTGCTTCCCAACGTATACTTCTAAGTTCCCTGTGTAAAATGTTTTAGAATTTGCTAGAGAAAATATCTTAATTCCATATTTTCCGGGTTTACTCGGGATGTATTGCCTAAATGCACACCTTCCTCTGAATTTTGATAGCATCTCATCAATAGTTACGTATTCTCCCAAAGAATAACTTTCACGGGAATTTTGAACAAATATATCAAAAACCTCTCTAACAGGTGCAAGTTTATCTAATAGCTTCCTTTCGCTTCTAGTTGCTTTGTCGTCAAACCGAAGGCTTTGTAAAATAAAGTGGAAGCGCTTACGAGACATCACCAATCGAAAAAATTCAACACCAGTTCCATCAGTAGACCACAAATCACTTGTATTTAGCTTACTATTTCTAAGGAAACCTGCCATATACAACAATCCAAAGAAAGCTTTCAGTTCACTCAGATCGGTTAATTTACAATCTCTTTCTCTACCGTAACGATCTTTTTGGGAATCAATGAATTTATTAGTGTTTTCCAAAATAATAGCAAGCAGATCGTCAGTAAAAAAACATCTCCAACACTCGAGTACAGTCCTAGCAGTTGTAGCACTTTCTTTCACACGTGAATTCAGGTTTACAATATTATGATGACGAGTCCTTACAGTCGCCACTTGTTTTTGCAAAGCCCACTTCGTAGTTTTGTCTTTCCCAAAAACAAAATTTTTACCTGATTCTTCATCCTCTCGGTCACTTTCTTCCTCACTAGTAATTTCTTGCTCCGTATCCGTGTTTTGCAATTGTTCCTCTAGGGAATCTTCTTCACCTTCGCTCTCATCATCTACTGCAGACAATTCTGAATCTGTTGATTCCATCAGAAGATGTTGCAGATAGTTGCAATCTTCCTCAGGCATTAGGTTTAACTGTTTTTTTTCTCTCCATCTAAGGGAAATAAGTAAATCCAGAAGAGGAACATTATAATAGGGAACAAGCATCTACAATGTGATAAACTTCATTAACGTACATGTTTAATTATAAAGGAATATAAAAATTACACTTTTGAACAATGAAACACGCTCAAGGGTAGCTCGTTCCACCGCACCACACTGGACTTCTTCACGCGTTTTACTGAGAAAGTTCAGATGCTCCTTGCAGTCACAAGTTCCTTTCTGACGCACCAACCCACCAACGGACAGAGAATGAGTGGCCGATAGCGGGATACTAGGGTATTTATATGGAGGAACTACAAGAGTTGCACATTTGTACATTCAAAAGAAAACAAACTAGCAAATTAGCGCAATACGTGGGGACCAAACGTTGCAGTTTGAAAAGAAAGCAAAGTCGTCACTGATATGATTTCCCGACGTGACATCTATCCCACTGTGTCGAATTGACATGGATACCTTAAGTTATTATTGAGACGTCGACGAAGACACAAGCGTTGAACCTACGCAGATAGAAAACAAAGTAGCAGGGCAAATGCCGAAATGGCAGGCCGCGGCGCGGCGTGGTGCTCCCCAGGTTGCAATCAATTGCTATGAAACTAGGTATCTCACAAAAAGCCCACAATGAATGGGTGGCTGAAATACGACCCTCGAATGATTGTCTCCGGTGAAATCGAAAGCAGTAATTCCTTGATATATTTCCGTGGCAAACAAAAAAGCGAGTTTAAACCACGCAAATAAAATGAGAAAAAATTGCATTTTTATAAACAACAAAGTACAGATAATCATAATTAATAATAGCATTAAATAACAATCATAAAATATGAAAAATGAGCATTGATTGAAAATAAAATATTTTTTAAATTGTAACGCATATAATCGCGTGGCGTCTGGCAGACTCACAAACATTTCAAAAACCCTCGCTTGGCCCCCTGCTATAAATTTATCTGATATGATTTAACTGAATGGCAGAAAATTCGAAAATAGTAAGGTACCTGGAAGGGGAAACTATTACACGCACATATTTGCCGAAGAAAATCAAAAACATATTGACTGGCGTCCAGCAGACGCCACGCAAGTAGCGGAGGGTTAAACAAGGACACACTGTATTTGCTTTGTAGCATCTCATCTTCTTGTGAGATGTAATGTCTCGGCAGAGTTTTCCATGCAGCTGCTGCCTGAATGCTTTGGCAACGGTTGTCTAGGGAAAATTGCTTTTAATTTTATGATGTGAATGTTTAAACAGCTCTTCTTTTGTGAAGATATTCATGACTGCCATAAATACGGCCTTGGAATGCATTGAAATTGCCATGAAAAAAAATTGGTCTGCACCGGGAATGACCTGGCACTGCCAAGACATGTTGAGGATTCGCTGATTTTTCTTGTTGTCTGTTCTTTAGTGCCCGTGTATGTTCTTTCAACCTGCATTGTATGGCCCTCTTGGTTTGTCCAACGTAGGATTTCCCACAGCTGCATAGAAACACACCATTAACTTCATAGCACCAAAAATCCTGGCCAAAGAAAATTGATATTTCCCAAGACTCATTGGAGAAGCTGTGGAAATAGTCAATAGGCCAAACAACATGAATGGGGAAGATGGCTGATGGCTACACCCTTTCCAAAACACGTCTTCCTTGGCCCCAAAAAGGACCTTCCCCACTTTCCCCATTTTGGGGATGTGATCCATGAACCAATCATTAAAGAAATGGTGCAAAGACACCCCAACTGAACCAGATAAATACCAGTGCTTTCGATGCATTCTCCACTTCAGCCTGGCCTGAGGACACCTACGGCACAGTAGGTGAAACGTCGCCATCGAGAATGATGTCGACGCGGACAAAACCCGAAAACCTGCCTAACTGCAAACCTGAATGCCGTGAAAACCTACGTCAGAAGTCTTTTATGATGTTGCTAAAGAGCTGTTACAACATCATCATAAACAAAGATTTATTTAATAATAAAAGCTTTTCATAAAGCATTTTTTAAACTATGCAGAATCCACTAATATTTTGATCCGTTATTTAGGACAATGGGCCATAAAATTTCTGAGTGGTTTTTCTCCCTTCAAGCTAGAAAATTCCATCCCCTCCACCCATACCCTTTTGCTGGCCCAAAATGGGCGGCTTAAACTCGGACATACATATATGGTGAAAAGGGAATATTTAAGGCATGCCTCAATGGACCCTGCATTGTATGACAGTCTCCATGAAAATTGTTTCCTTCCAGGTGGAAAATGTGTGATATTTTTGCAGTTCACCAATGATATTCGAGTATTTTTGTGATGAATTTTTGTAGCTTGTTGGTGTAAGTAAAATGAATTAGTTTTTATGAACAATTTATCTTTGCATCTGTAAATTGTGTTGAGAAAAGGAATAAATACTCTGATTTGAAAGTAAAAAGTCAGTGGCCACCCTTTAAATTTTATGATTGACAATATGCTTGTTTTTTCCAAGTAGATGTGTAAAATCAATGCTAATGTAGCTGCATGATTGATTGTTCATTGTGTGATTGACTTGTTAAGATGTCATATTTCACAGTTGCTGTTTTCATTGCTTGTATTGCTTTTCTTATTCACAGTGCTCTAGATTTCACCATGGATGTGGTGCACAATGAGGGAGGGTTGTATAATACATTTGCACCCGCACAAATCTCTGAGTCTCGAAGTGGAAAGCCATCATTGCTTCCTCCTCACTTGCAAAGGCGGTCTTCACCACAAGAGGTAACGCCAAAAATATTTTGTTTGTGTAATGTAATGAGACTGCTCTTGAAGTTATGATTTAGAGCTGTACCTATTTTATTTTATTGCTGTTACGAAACAATGATACAACCAAAGGACTTTGCTGTTATGGTATTTATATCTCATATTTTTATTATCCTATCTTGGTATTTTTGCACTCCCAGTTTAATATCATAGTTGAAAATTCCTGTGACTCAAACGAATTTGTTAGTTATCCTCAGTCACCTATGTATAATCATAACTAATAACCATATATTATGAGCAGAACTGGCATAAGTCTGTATGTATCAAGCAAGCCGTAAAAAAAGGAAAAAAAACTAATTATGATAGGATCTCTTAGTGCTTTGCTATTTCTATACTGCTATGTGTACAAGTAAATTGTTTATTGAAAAGTTTTCTTTATTGATATTTCTTAATTAATTCCATGATTTATTTGCAGCCTCCACCATCTGTGGCACGGCCAAATGGTGTTTCACCGCGTGGAAATTCTGGCACTGGTAAGCTTAAAATCTGGTATTCTTTTTTTATGTGGGAAATTCTACTGATGGTTTCTTGTAGTCTGCACTTATGTGCAGTCAGGTGATGTTGAAAGATCTAAATAATTGCTTTAATGTCAATAATGGAATGCAGGTTTGAGCAGATTAACATCACACTACAACTGATACACTGATTTCATACAGGTATTAAATATTTGAGTAGTAGCAGGAAGCACTGGCTACAACAAAATGAAAAGAAGCACTACTCATTATGGGGAGTTTGAGAAAGGTCTTCTGTGAGAAAACACGAAAACACAACCAAGGGTCATTTGTACTTTTCCAACATTCTCATTTAAACAAGTATCATTTCATGAACATAAATCGAAATCGGCTGTTCACTTTTAGTGACTTGGAATTAATTTGAAGACTCATTGTTAACACAGCAGTAATCATGTTGGAAGTTAGTGCATAATTTCATTCAGCTTTGTATTTATTGACAACTTCTTGAATGAAATGAAATCAGACATTGGTATTGTAGGATTTTGGGCTGTCTCTTTGTTGGTCGTCAATAGAGACAAGGTTTTGTTTTGCTAAAAAAAAAGGTAACTATGAACGGTTGTTGAATACAGACGAGAATAAAGATAAGATCTCATGATTTAATTCTGGAGATAAATCAGTTTATACCATTTGATTTCAATACGACAAATTGGCGACGAGGTCAACGAACTTAGCGAAAATTCACGGAGCAAAATAAGAAAATTTTGAGACGCGATGCTGACGACTACGATTGATCAGGGACCAGCTATATTCCCTGTATACAGCGAAATTTCGACGGCTGGGACCTGGTGGCAAGATTGGATTCGGGACTTCAAGTACTACATTGCGGGAGATGCTACCATTACCTCTACTCGTAAACTGGCCCGGTTGCTTCGCAAGGCTGGGCCTGAAGTGCAAGATATATTTGACGCGTTACCAGAGCCAGCAGGTGCAGCGGTCGATGTGTTCGACGACGCGGTTGATAAACTTACAAATTTCTTTGAACCATTGAAAAATACCCTGTACGAGCGCCAATACCTACGTCAGATGGAAATGAAAGCTGACGAAAGCGTAGACCAATTCGTCGTGAGGTTGCGCAAACAAGTGAAGCATTGTGATTTTGGTGCGGTTACCGCGGAACAACATCGTGAACAAATCATCAGAGATCATGTTCTTGAAAAGTTGGTTCACTCTGCCTTAAAAGACAAGTTGATCAAGAAGGGGGGCTCTCTTGACCTTAAAACTCTCCTGGAGACTGCCAGAACCTGGGAGCTTGAAAAAAGGAGGAAAAAGTTGTTGGAAAATAAAAGTATTGAGGACTCCGTTAACAAAATCAGTTTACACTCCAGAGATGATCAAGAAGATAGAAATGAGTTGAAGTGCTATCGATGCGGCTACTCTGGACACTTTGCCTCTGATCCTGGCTGTCCAGCTAGAGGAAAAAAATGCAATAAATGTGGTTTGGAGGGTCATCTCGGGAAAAGATGCAAGACCAAGAATATGCCGAACAAAAACAAGAAGAAAAAGCATATTCGATACGTTGTAGTGGAGACTGACACCTCAGAGGGAGGAAAATCAGATGGAGAAGAAGCGGAGTCAGGTCAGGAATCGGAAGATGAAGAATCAGAGCACAACCTCATGCTATTATCCCAAAGGAAGTATTGCTTGGCAGTGAAACACAAGACTCTGAAGCTATATCCAATCCAATTCGGAGGAATTACGGTGAAAATGGTGATTGACTCTGGTTCTTCTACGAACATCATTGATAGGTCTGAATGGGACAGGTTGAAGAAGAATGGCTTGAGAAGCAAAGCTATAAAGGAAGATAAATGGTGCTATCCATATGGATCTTCAAAGCCATTGAAATTATTTGGCTCATTCGAGGCCAATATCAGTTGCAGTCTCACGAACAGGATTTTGAGAGGTGTCAAATTCATGATCTTTGATGGCTCGGGCCCTAACATTCTCAGTGGGGAAGCATCAACTTTGATTGGTCTCCTTAGAGTGGGACCTAAGGAAAATGAAACTGTGGTAAACACCTTGATGGCATATCCACTGCTCAGCGAGTTCCAAGATTTATTTACTGGCATTGGCAAATTAAAAAATTTCCAACTCACCATATCTGTGGATAAATCTGTCAAGCCAGTTGCGCAACCAGTTAGGCGCCTTGCATATCATTTAAGGGAACCTGAGAGACAACTTATTCAAGAGCTGTTAGAAAATGATATAATTGAGCCTGTGGAAGGACCCACACCCTGGGTCTCACCCTCTCACTTAGTTCCAAAGAAACAGCCCGGTGCATGGCGTCTAGTTGTTGACATGAGAAGAGCAAATCAAGCCATCAAGCGTGAAAGATTTCCTCTCCCAACATTTGAAGAGTTAGTCTATGAGCTGCATGGCTGCACGGTGCTCTCCACCTTGGACATCAAGTGGGGATACCATCAAATAGAGCTTGATGAAGACTCAAGAGAAATTACCGTCTTCAGCTGCAGTAGAGGACTCTTCAGATATAAAAGATTGGTCTTTGGGGTCAAATGTGCCCCAGAAATGTTTCAAAGAATTATCGCCCATCTACTACAAGGAATACCTGGAGTGGCTAACTCACAGGATGACATCAGAATTGGAGGAAAAGATAAAGAAGAACATGACCAAAGACTGTCACTAGTACTGCAGAAACTGAGGAGTGCTAACCTTACCCTCAACCCAGCAAAGTGTCAATTTGGATCGCCAGAAATTACTTTTCTGGGACATCACTTGTCAGCAAAGGGGATTCGTCCCACAGAGACGAACCAGTCGGTGGTCCAGAAGTTCAGGTCTCCATCAACTCGTGAGGAAGTAAGAAGCTTTCTGGGTCTCGTTAACTTCTCTGCACGTTTTGTACCCAACTACAGCACGGTTACTGGCCCTCTGAGAAAACTCACCAAACAGGATGTAGAGTTTGAATGGGGTCAGGAACAAGAAGATGCTTTCCAGCAACTGAAGGGGATAATAGCGAGCCCATCTGTCTTGGGATTCTATCAAATGGATGCGCCAACAAGAGTGATTGCAGATGCTAGCCCAGTTGGACTTGGTGCTGTTTTAGTCCAGCGTCAAAAATTGCCCAACAGCACCAAACTGGAACCAATGGTGATCCAGTATGCAAGTCGCTCTCTGACACCTGCAGAACAGAATTACTCGCAAACTGAACGTGAAGCCCTTGCCATCGTTTGGGCATGTGAAAAATTCAGCATGTACTTGCTCAACAAGAAGTTTGAGATAATCTCTGACCACAAACCCCTTGAGATTATATATGGGGTCAAATCAAAGCCAACTATGAGAATTGAGAGATGGGTGTTGAGACTTCAGCCATATGATTTTAAAGTAATCTACCGCCCTGGAAAAACTAACATTGCAGACCCTCTCTCTCGTTTGATAGATATATCACAAGCAATTGGGACATCTGATAATGAAAGGGCAGAAATTTGGGCTATTTCCACCCAGTCCATTCCCAAGGCCATGACCCTGGAGGAAGTAGTCCAGGAAACTATCGAAGACCCAGAGCTGAAAAATGTCAAACAAGCTGTAAGAACAAATTCATGGACAAAGGATATGAAGAGATACGAACTAATAAAGGAAGAACTATGCATTGTTGGGGATCTCTTACTCAGAGGTGACAGAATTGTTCTTCCAAAGTCACTTATTTTCAGAGTGCTAGAGTTAGCTCATGAAGGCCATATAGGCATGACGGGTATGAAGGCTAGGATCAGAGATAAACTGTGGTGGAAGACTATTGATAAGGATGTTGAATATTGGGTCGATACATGTCAGGGATGTCAACTTGTGAAAACACAATCTCCACCTGAGCCTCTGCAATCAACAAAGTTACCATCTAAGCCCTGGGAGCTTGTATCTATGGATTACATGGGCCCATTACCATCGGGTCATTATTTATTTGTGATCGTTGATTACTATAGCAGATATGTGATGGTCAAAATTGTTAAGAGCATCAATACTGAGACCACCATCCAGCAATTGGATGAAATAATTGCAGAAGAAGGGCCAATGGAAACACTGTTGTGTGACAATGCAGCTGCTTTTAAGAGTGCTGAGTTTGCTGAATATCTATCAATCAATGGTATCCAGCTTAGAAATTCAACCCCTTTGTGGCCTCAGGCAAATGGTGAAGTGGAACGTCAAAACAGGTCTCTTCTTAAAAGACTCAAGATTGCTCAGGGTCTAAACCAAGACTGGAAGAGGGAGCTGAGAGTATATCTTAGATCATACCGCACTACTCTACATTCTACCACTGGGGTACCTCCTGCAAACCTTTTCAAAGGAAGAAAGGTGCGGTCCAAGATTCCAGATGTCAGAGTCCAGTTTGCAGCTAATGACCTCCAAGTTCGGGACCGAGATGCCGAAAGGAAGGCCTCTGCAAAGAAATATGCAGATGAGAGGAGGCATGCACGACCCTCATCTGCATATTTCTTTGCAGAGGCCTTCCTTTCGGCATCTCTGTCCCGAACTTGGAGGTCATTAGCTGCAAACTGGACTCTGACATCTGGAATCTTGGACCGCACCTTTCTTTCAAGATGACCATTCAAAGGCCTGCAAGGACTATCAGACTGCCGTCCAAATTAACCCCAAGATACAGCATCGATAAACATAATGTACTATCTAAGAGTGGAAACTCGGTGGAAGTAACAACACCCAGTGGATCGGTGCTGAGAAGGAATACATCATTCCTCACAAGGGCACCCGAACGAGATTTGTCCCGATTTGGTTCATCAAGAACTTCTACTCAAATACAAGAATTGGAGAAGACGAATCAGGAAAATCTAGATTCACAGTTCATGCCAGTGGGAACACCAGAATCGACATCGAAGTGTCTGACTCAATCTCCACCTGATCCTGAAGTTTGCAATCCGAAGATGACCATTCAAAGGCTTGCAAGGACTATCAGACTGCCGTCCAAATTAACCTCAAGATACAGCATCGATAAACATACTGTACTATCTAAGAGTGGAAACTCGGTGGAAGTAACAACACCCAGTGGATCGGTGCTGAGAAGGAATACATCATTCCTCACAAGGGCACCCGAACGAGATTTGTCCCGATTTGGTTCATCAAGAACTTCTACTCAAATACAAGAATTGGAGAAGACGAATCAGGAAAATCTAGATTCACAGTTCATGCCAGTGGGAACACCAGAATCGACATCGAAGTGTCTGACTCAATCTCCACCTGATCCTGAAGTTTGCAATCCGAAGATGACCATTCAAAGGCCTGCAAGGACTATCAGACTGCCGTCCAAATTTGATGATTTTGTTATGGGAAAATCTTAATAGCCATCTTGCCTGCAACTTTTATTAATATCAGTATAGTTTCTTATTGTTCTTGAATTAATGTTTTGTTGTTTATATCTTACTTTGCTTTGTTGAGTTTTCACCAGTTTGTGATCCTGGTTTAGGGTTGGTTTTATTTGTACTTGGGTCATTCTTTGCCAGCATCCTTTGTCTGAAAGAAGGGAGGAGTTGTAGGATCTTGGGCTGTCTCATTTGTTGGTCGTCAATAGAGACAAGGTTTTGTTTTGCTAAAAAAAAAGGTAACTATGAACGGTTGTTGAATACAGACGAGAATAAAGATAAGATCTCATGATTTAATTCTGGAGATAAATCAGTTTATACCATTTGATTTCAATATGACAGGTATGCTTTGTTTATTGATGAAAACCCTCATTTTCAGCTAGTTTCTGGGAGCTCTGTCTATCATTACGCTAAAGTATTGGCCTAACCCTCTTACATAGTTCAAACAAAAAACCTCTAATGAACAAGGCGTCTCTACATGCAGCAGCCATGGCCATATACTCAGCACCCCTGCCTGGTAATGCTGTCACAGGCTGCTTCTTATTTTCCCAACTGATTGGTCCTTATGCAAGTGTAAAAATACAACCACTCGCAGATTTTCTGGCAGAAAAATCATTTGCAAAAGAGGCATCAGTATAACTGGCAGCATCGCATTAGATATTTTGTATACACTTCCCATATCCACTCTGCCTTTTAGATATTTCAGCTTTCACTATATCCAAAGCCAATGTTCAGGACTGTGGCAATAGTATAATTGACTTAAATAACTGGTTACATAAGCAATATCAGGTCTAGTACGAGTAGTTAGTTCAAAAGAATTTTTTGTTGTCCTAGACAACACTGATAAACTTCCGTAAATCAGCAGTCGCGAGACACGTATTTGAAACCGGACACCAAATCACTGCAGTGAACCTTACACTGTTGAAATCCACTTTAAACCACAAATTAGATTCATTTGAAAGTTTATTCATGTACTTAAATCAGAATAGTATCATGAACAATGAGTTGGGTATACAGTAAAACCACTAAATTACACTTTTCCAGGGACCCTAGAAAAAAAGTGTAAATTGTGGGAAAAGTAGGATTTTCACTTCTACATCCATGTCCTTTTACTGGAGTAAGGGTAAAAATAAGAAGCACTGATAAACTGAAAAAGAGCAGTGTCATCATTTATTCCTTGAACTAGCACTTCTCATTTATTTATATTTGATGAAAAAAAATACATTAAACATCTTACATGAATAGAAAGTAGAAAATTAAGAATAGATGAAGATGGCAGGGTGATTTCTATTATATTTGTTATTAGTAACCATTGAAACTATCTAATGAATATAGCATAATTATTTTTTTTTAATTGATATTTTCAACTGCTTGGACTTCCTCTGCCTATTAAAATATTATGCACTTCATTTTCAATTTTCTGCAGTTCCTCAAGCATTTGCTCACAGCAATCACTATCTAGGTATACCTACTAAGTAATTTCTTAAGAGTTTGAACAGCACACACTGTGTCTTGCCTATCATAGTTATAACTCTGGAATCGAGGCAGTGCGAATGATCTCAGTTTCCCACCATGAGTTCTTTCATTTTTCATCATATCTGGATAAGAATCCATTTTCATTCTTCATAGTTTCTACTTAAGTAAAAAATTAATACTCCCCCGCAGGTTTAATTACAGTCGAGCACCCATAATCCGGTAATCCAGGAGCATGCTATTGTCCGGCAGTGTTGCGAAAACAACCTCATACATATGTATTCCGAGAAATCAAAAAATCTTAATGAAAAACGTTGTTTTAAGAGATTTCGACTCTGCACTTTATTAAAATATTTCATTTAGTTGCTTGAATATAATGTAACTTATAAGTATTCCGTGGTAATTTCATTAAAAAATAATTCTACTCGCAATCTAAATGAATTATACGATCTAAGTTACGCTCATTGCAGTTTGAAGTCCTCACTGTTGGCTGAGAAACTGCTACTTTTAGGTCTGTGACTTGCCGCGGCTATGCTACTTCATGGCGTGCACATTTAACCATGCTTAAATATAATGCTTTATTGCTTATTCTCTGGCTGCAAGAAACTTCATTAAAATTCTTTGCTACGTACACACATATATTATGACCATGTCCAATTTGAGCGGGTGGAGCAATGCCAGCGGCATGAAGCGACGGCAGAAAACTATCGGTTGCAGAAAAAGTAGAAGTTTATCCTCACCAGCCTCCTGAAACCACAATGTGGATGAAGAAGACTAAACTGTTCCAATAACTGCTATCATGTTTGTTGGGTTGGCTACCGATTGTTGGAGTTTGCACTAATGAATACATTTTCTCCAGTAGGGAAAAAAGGACGTAAACCACATAAAATAATCCAAGTCACAAATAAAATGTATTTATGTCTCTAGATATGAACGCAAATCACATTTTTGTTGGTACAAATGAGGACGCTCTTACTTAGTGTGTACGAAATACAACTTCTATCAAAGGTTAAAATAATTCATTACATAAATTCTCTTAATGGAATTAACTGCCAAGGAGGAAATTTTGTAAATATTGATGTCGGAAATGGTTTTATTCACTTGAACTTGTTGATACCAATGGCTTTGATTTTGTGAAAAATAAGACATCCAAAGTTGTCTGGCTCTTAGCTGTGTCAATCCGGCAAATTAGTTCTTTGTAGCAGGATGATCTTCCCAAGTCTTGACGTTCCATGGTGCTGCTGTACTCTCGTCCTTGCAAAATCTTTTGAAAGCTGTATGGTCATCAACAATACCTTTTCTTGTAAATAATTTTTCTTTTTTTGACAAAATATAAAAACTAAAAAGAGTAAAGGCTAGTAATAATGCCAAGTTTGTCAAGTTAGAATGCTTTGTTGGTTCTCGTGACTAGTTTGCCTTTAGGGAGGGGGAAGTTGAGGGATTAGGGTGGGCGCCACTGAGAAAGTTCCACTGTGAGACAAATTTGCGCTGCATTGAATTTGACCTAATGGAGGTGGAGCTAAATGAGGCATGACTGTATTTGCTGTAGAAACAAGGGTGACATACTAATGAGAAATTTCTACTCTAGTTGGTGCTAGTCCTCTGAAGACATCAGCGGCTGTGAAGTTGGAGAGTTTGAGGGCCAGAGCCACTCAGCCAGGGGCAACTCCTCCCCCACCCTGTATCCTTTCCCCAGCAGACAAAGGACCTGTAACAATGCTCAATGAGTTACGTCCTGGCCTCAAGTAAGTAGCCCACAGTACTTTAATCGAAATTCAGGGATGCATTGTATTCAGGCTCGTACAGTATGTGTTTTTGCGCTAATGTTTCGTAAAAGGTGCTTGAAATGTCTTAATCTCCTGTATGCCAACTGCATGTATGAACCACTGTGAGCTGCAAGCCCTACAGGTAACAGAAACTGCTGGTTAATAAAGCTTCCAAATTCAGGTTGGGTTTTGTTGCTATCTGAATTTTCTTTGAATTGTAAACCTTTGTATGTTTTGAAATGTATTTTTATATATTTTTATCATTTAGATGATTCCTCTTCATGAGCTCTTATTTTTTATTTCATTTCTTTTTACCGACATTTTGCATTTATATAGGTATACGTTTGCTTCTGCAGGGCTCGGAGAGAGAGAGAGAATTCCTTCTGAATTCATAGGAACTCTCTCTTTGAGCACTGAAGAAGCATGTATGTATAAAAATACGAAACTACAGTATCGAGAAATAAAATAATTTAAAAAATTAATGGACCTATATCTCCTGAAAAAAAATAATTTTATATTTTTAAATATAAAATATATTTTTGAATGTATAGTCAGTCCAAGATAATAGCGCAGTTGAAATATACGGACTTAGCTATGAACGAAATGAAAAGTAAAAAATTTTTCACAATCTAATGATTTCAACAAAGGCCACCATCATGGATTCTTCAGTCATATAATTCCCTTCTCCAAATGGCATTGGACGTGTTTATTATTTGGCTGCATTTCTGTCAACTGCACTATTATCTTGAAAGAATTTTAAGACAATCTCCTGTGCTGCCCTGTGGAAATATTTGATAGTCTTCATATTGAAGTAAGTGGATGAAAAAATACGAAATTTTCAAGAAAATGGCATACATAATATGCCGAAACCTGGGTCAGTTAGAGCAATGAAGTGTGGGATTATACTGAGTCACTTATTTCAATTTAAAGAGTAATATATTTTTTTAATTATTTGTAATAATTGAGGGCCTGAGAGTCAAAGTAAAAAAAGTAACATAAGCACAAAAAATGATGTAAGTGCATATAAATAATAATAATATTAAAGGTATGAAAACCGGACCACCAGCCTCCACGTGGCGTACCTGGTAACGGCTCTTGCCGGCTAATGGTGGACGTCTGCGTGTGGGGCTAACCACCCCACACGCAGTAAATCTGGTTCCAAAAAGGAAAACAGAGAAAGCCACCCACAACCGGCCCCTCTCGGATGGGGCCCTAGTGGTATTGGGTGTGGCAATATAAATAACACCATAACGGGAGCCCGGATGCAGTGGACAGAAGCCCTAAGGGGCGACCTCCTCGCATGCCATGCTGCCAGCGAGCCCGAACCCAGGGGGTATATGACAAGGGTGCACTCTTTGTGGTGTGAGATGCATCCAGAACACGACCACCTATCGCAGCAGAATCTGCGCGATTATGCTAACCACCTGCGAAAAAAGGAAACTCTCCACCAACCACCAGATCAGAGGAACACACCACCGGCCAGACCACCCTCCCCGACACAGGCAGCTTCTCCACCGCCTGAGGCGAGAGCGGTACTCATGCCGCAGTCTCTGCCAAATGGAGAGGAAGCTGGTCAGGCCGTCGCTGAACTACGAACGAGGTTATTAAGCACAATATATTATGATGATGGACAACCTAGGCAGAGAGATATCCACCGAAAAATCTCTCTGTGGGGTAATCACCTTTCCCGGTTGAATGGCCTCATCGACGAAATCCTGGCAGAGACGTCGGACCTATGGACGGTCAATTGCGTGGTCTACGCTGCTGCCAAAATCATGGCTCACTCCCAAAAGAATGCCTCTTGGGAGGAAAAAGCAGAAAAAAGGCTGGACCAGTTGGAGGCCAAGATCACGCAGGCGAGACGACAGGCGTCGAGAATTCAGTGTGTGATGGAATACATCGCATCTGGGCGAGCTTTCACTACTAAAGTTCGGCGCATAGCACGCAGCCTCAGATATAACCATCACACACTGAATAAAAGCGTGCTGCTCACTATTAACCCGTTCAACGCGGCACCATTTTTGGCTTACCTATCCGGTGGCTGAAATTTTATTTACCTATTTTCCGATATATTTTGACTCGTAAAGTCGTTATTCAATGTTTAAAAATTTCTAATGTTAAAATTGTAATTAATAAAAATTTTTTAATTGATGACTGGAATCCCCGTCACGAGTCACCGGCATGAACCTGTAGTGCGTGTTGCATAGATATCTCCCGTTCCTTTCTGGCGTACTTTTTACATTATGTCTCTGTATTTTTTCATATTCCCATATTATTTCATTAGGCTTATATGTACAGTCAAATAATGAATTATAGGAAAGTTTAATGTGGAAACTGATAAAAGGGACATGTTTTTGTAGTCGTGGCTTTTCCTTTCACATCCATAAAACTGCTAACCTTTGTGTATAAGAGAGAACTAATTCCTACATATTGGAATAATGAGGTGCAATTTCCACAAAAAATAACTTTTAATGCAACCGGGCTTTCAATGTTGATACATCATCGTCAGGGTACAAATGGTGTTAGGTGTAGCCAATATGTACATCTTTTGGAAGAGGTGGGGTATAGGAGGTGAGAGAGGAGAGGTGATAAGTAGAAAAACCGGAGGAGGTGAATGGGGATGGGGAGGAGTGGAGGGTTGGGAAATGGTGGTTTTTTTTTCAGGGTGAACAAACATAGACAACACACCATTCTGTGACAAACAATAATCGGTGGTGGTCTTCTTCTCTTCTTTCGGATCAGGTCAAAATTTTCGGGGTGCTGCTTCCCCCCTTCTTTCCATTGAGTTGCAATTGTGTGCTCCCAAAACCAGTTTCCACCCCCCTCTCCCCACCTCTTCCTCCATTCAAAGTGTTGAGGCGTCTTACTGGGAACCCCCCCTCACCCGCCCGCCTTCAGACAAACCCTGCCTCGAGTGGGCCACGCCCGATCCGCGCGGCTGCCTGTACCTGCCCAGGGACACTCTCCCTCCACCACCACTCACCAAGGGCCTTTTGAAGCAACACCACGAAATTTTTGACCTGAGCCGAAAGAAGATAAGAAGACCGCCACCAATTATTATTTGCCACTGATTTGTGTTGTCTAAGTATGCTAACTCCAAAAACACCCACCATTTCCCCGCTCTCCACTCCTCCCCATCCCCTTTCATCTCCTTCTTCGGTTTTTCCACTCATCACCTCTCCTCTCTCCCCTTCCTCTTACAAAAGATGTTTATATTGGCTACACCTAACACAATTTGTATCTTGACGATGATGTATCAATATTGAAAGCCGGGTCGCATTAAAAGTTATTTTTTATGGAAGATTGCACATGATTTTTCCAGTATGAACAAATTCCACTCCATCTCGAATGAATCCTCGGATTTTATATAATTCTTACATCTTGACACACCTTCGTTAATAGGTGCTTCGTTAATAGGTGCTTCGTTAATGTACCTGCTTAAAAATGTCTAAATCTAAGTACAGCGTGATAGTCTTCTAATTACCTACATTTGTAGAATATAGTAATGTGTAGTTTACGTATTCAATAAAAGAATTAAATCAATGAGAAATAAAATTTTAACGCATTTTACATTAATTTTTATACAAGAGGCAAAGACACTTTTACATTTAAACTGGTTTACACTAAAACTGGAAAAAGCACATGCATTACAAAAGTTTAACTAACATCAAATATATATATTTCCATATATTTTCCGCAACCAAGTTTTCAATATTAGAAGATGAATGATCTATCCAGCAACATGTATTTTTGATGCGTAGTATGTAGGAAATTATTTTTAAAATAACAATTACTTTTTTCTAAATCAATATTTTATTTACGTTTCCACATTTACATATACACATTTATTTATACACATCTTTTGTCTTTATACACAATTAATTTATATACATCTTTTATCTTTATGATAATCCACAAAACATGGAATGAGACATAAGGGAGGGCAGCCATCGCACTCCGGACAGTATAAACTTGTCTCCTTCCTTTGTCCCTTTCTATAGCACTTCCGGCACTCCTATTTTTTTGCTCATTTGAGCTAAGCATGGCTGGGAAATGTTTCGATAAGCCCATGATCCTTAGAGTTGGAGAAGGTCGAGGAGTAGGTGTGGAAGAAGAAGGTTGGAGTAGAGATTTTATTACGGAGAGTCGGAAAGAATAGAGAGATACCCTGGGGTGGGATTTTAGGAATGAAATAACTGTTCACTAGGAGGAGGTGGAAAATGTGGATGCCCAACTTCCGATACCATTTAAGTGTCTTCCTCTCTATTGGGTAGTAGGACATCATTTGATCCAAATTATCAATGCCACCCATTGACTTGTTTTATTCAGCAACAGCCTCCAGTTTGGAAGTGGAGCCACCTCCTCGCCGGCAAGGGACATCGACCATTTGACTCCCATATTGAGAGCTGATCATCAGCACATCTCTCCTGTCTCTCCACTTAAGAACACAAGCAAAATATATACATTTATGTTTATATATATATATATTAGGGATGAGTCGATTCCAAATGTCGATTCTCGATTCCACCGATTCTCGGGCACGGAATCGGAATCGAGAATCGATCGCCTAAAGTCGATTCCGATTCCATCGATTCCAGGAAGATAAATGTTTTGAGCATAGACTATAAGCTTGGGGCATAAAGGCCGCCACACACCAAAGCGGCCGCAGTGTCAGCCTTGCCCGCGCGGAGGATACGCCCGGCACGCGGGTGCTGCGACGAACATACCTAAGAGGCCTCGGAAACATGAAAATGTTGGCAAGAGCGACAAACCGACGAACCCTGAAATGGCGCGTGTTCATGAGCAACTCTCAGAGAAAAAAAATTGGAAACCACGGGATCGGGAAGCAATGCATGCGTTTTTCGTTCTTTTATTAACCGCTGGTCACGGCAAATCAAATTATTGCGATTATGAATCACCATCGGAGAATTCATCTGGACCACCAATTTTAACGTATAATAGATCGAAATATATATTTTTTATTTTCGAATGATATTTGAAGTCTGATGATAATAAAAACGTGCAGATGATAATAACGTTTTTTTTTTTGCAGGCAGCGCGTAAAATGCGTTAGTGCGTTGCGGGTTACCTACCACGCAACCGCGCTTGCGGGGGCACCGTAAAAGGTCATCTGCTCGATAATTAAGTGCAATATAGTTGGCGCATTTGCGCTTAAATATCAATTACAGTCCTAAGTTTTATCTCATTACCAAAAAAGTGTGCTCGCTCAAACAAAATTTAAATTATTGACAATTTTAGCGTTTTTCGTCGAAATTTTCGAAACTTTAAGGCAAAGTAGTGAGCAGGATTTGGAAAAAAAATCATATCTGTAATATCCATCCGGGTACGCAACTTTTGCCGGGTATTACGATTCGCTCCTAGAAAAAAGTGGCAAAACGAGGCACCCTAATGTACAGTGAGGTGCACCAAAATGTTAAGGAAGAGTTGCATTTGGCCAGATATGTGGCTATTACAACAGATATGTGGACATCTATTGCAAATGAGGACTATACGGCTGTTACAGCACACTTCTATTCCGGAGCAAAGTATGCCCTCAGAATGACACACAGTTGCCTGGAAGTAGTGCCTTTTACTGAAGTATCCCATACTGCTGTCAACCTCAAGAGTTTCTTATTGAAAGTTTTCAGTGACCGGAGCATATCCTCTAAATTTGTTGCTATCATAAGGGACAATGGAACAGACATAACCGCGGCTCTGAACCGATCACAGTTTGAAGCAATATCATGTGTAGCGCATACACTGCAACTGGTAATTAAAGATGGCTTGATGAACAACCAAAAAATTACGACTCTACTGAAGAAAACAAAGAAACTTGTGGGAAGTTTCAAACATTCTGCAAAAAACTCAAAGTTATTAAAAACCTGTCAAATTCAGCTAAGACTGCCGCAGCATAGGATGATACAGGATGAACCAACCCGCTGGAATAGCTCCCTCCACATGCTTCGGAGAGTAATTGAGCAGAAAGAAGCGATAATTTTAGTTTCGAGTAAGAGTGACATCAAACTTTCTGTGGACATGGTTGCTGATAATTGGATGACAATGCAATTTGCTGTAAGCATTCTTGAGATTTTTGAGCAACTCTTCAAGTGAGCAAATCATCTTCAACTATTTCCGAGGTAGGTTTATTGTAAATTACTATTTGTTACCACCACGATTTGTTTGCATCTGTAACCATTGTTTTAGTTGAATTTAGGTTCTTAAGCTTGAGCTGCAAATTAAATATTATTAATCAGATTTGTTGATTCATATAGCCTAGTGGCTACTATTTTACAGGGTATCTCAATCCAACTACCGTACTAACATATTTATTAGTGGATATTACAATTTTCTTATGCTTTTTTTCAATAGACCTTAAAATAACATTTTTTGCTAAACATTTTGCTTCATGGGCAGTATAAATAGTAAATTTTATAGGCTAAAGGTTACCAGAAAACAAGAGGGTAAATAAATCTGAATGAGGTTAAGCATTTTATACTATATAATCAAGAAAAGAGACAGTATGATTTTTATATAATTTTCCTCAGGTGATTCCACTTATACATACAGTAAAAAATGTTGTGGAGAACTCGAATTGCCAAGGTTCTGGACTTCAAGGACTGAAAAATGATTTGATATCATCCCTGAAACGCCGCTACCCTAATGTGGAAGCAAATTTGACCTATGCTTGTGCAACAATATTGGATCCTCGCTTTAAAGCTACACCTTTTCAAAACCCTGATGCTATTGAAGCCGCAAAGGTGAAAATAATCAAAGAAATGGTGGCCTTGACACAGACGGATTCAACCTCACTTAATGAACCAGCAGTTGGAAATGCAACCTCCACCTTAGACTCTCCTGGTGATAAGTCTAGTAAGGGGCTGTGCTCCCATTATAAAGACTACTTTTGCAAAAGTGTTGAGCAAGTTGATTGCAGTGCTTCTTCTTGCGAAAATGAACTGCTGCAGTACCTAGGAGAAAAAAACCTTGATCCAAAAGACGGTGAAAAAGTTTCCCATTACTGGGCTAACAGTGTCTTTCTGAGACTTAAAAATATTGTATTCAAGTATCCGTGTGTTCCTCCTAGCACTGTGTTTAGTGAAAGACTATTCAGTACAGCAGGGAATATATGCGATGCAAAAAGAAATAGACTCGATCCTGACAGAGAAAAAATGCTTGTTTTCCTTAGCAAAAATATTGAATAGATTGTCATTTTCATTGAATATTTGTCATTTTAACTCTCACGTGTAACAGGTTTTATATTTGTGTTTTTTTATAGTGTATATGGGTGAGCATCCTTAAGCGTATTACTTTGGTGGTTAAATAAAATACTAATTTAATGCATAATATATTATGTAAAACATCAGAACGGCATAAGTAATGCTGGATAGTCATCTAAATTTAATTACATAGTGCACGGTACATTATTAAGTTCACAATGTTTGTCTAAAAAAGTCAGTGTTTATTATTTTATTTAACCTAAGGATATATTGCCATCATACTATTTTGCTATTTTTAGTAAATATACTTATTGGGCCACTTAATTGTTTTGTTATTTTATTCCATTCAATTCTTAAATTTTAATGACAGCAATGCTACAGATAAATCAATATCCCACCTGTTAGAAGGAATAAGAATCGATGGAATCGGAATCGAGAATCGGGAATCGATTTGAAGGAATCGGAATTGGAATCGGAATCGAAAAAAAGTGGAATCGACTCATCCCTAATATATATATATATTGGGAAAAGTCACCACTTAACACTAGTTCTAATATTATTAATAACAAGTTCTCCGATATTTACTTACATGACTGCGCTATTGCGTTGCCTTCCCTCAAGGAAAATAAACTTGACTCTAAGGGTTTGAGGCGTAACTTTATGGAACTCCTTTATTGATTGAAAAGAAAAAAACTTTGTTTAGTTCCACATAAAATAATTTTAATGACAACCTAGGTTTCGTTACTGAGTGACATCATCAGGGAAACTTGACTCGATGAAACCTAGAAAAATTGAAATATTAATAGCATCCGAATTCATTGCCTCACAGCAGTAAGTGTAATAATTATTCTAGGGAAAACTCTACTTACGTCAAATACTTTTTGGATTGAACTCTCCAAAACTTCCTTAAATGTCCTGCTCTTAATAGAGCCTGGAAAAATAAATAAACTTTAATTGAAGCAAAAATGACAAAATATGATGGTTGATTTCAGATATATGTAGTTATTTTGAAAGTTAACTTTGCACTTGGGTCTAAATGCTATGATAAAAAAAAGACAGCATGCTCACAAAACCATCGTAAGTAACGACAACACAGCGGCGTAAACTTGTCGTACTTTATTACTTTAACAGTAATATTTGAAAGAAAAATCGAACTAAACCTTGTAACACAAAAATAAATGCTAATTTTTTTAGGAAATAAAAAAAAATCGTAGGTACTAATTCATCATATATGCTCCAAGTTTATAAGTTGAAAAAAGATAAACTAAATACATAAATGCGTTGAGTTATATAATAATTTAACATGATATGTTACGGAACACATGCGTTGAAATATAATACGTCTATAACAACGGAATGTACGCCTAACATTATTATATCAGGAAATCTAGAACTGTTTCCTTAGATAGAACTTATAAATGTACAAATAAAGATATAAACAAATATGTGTAACGGAAGACGGTAAGACGTCATACATTCTACTCCTTTCCAAAGGCATATGCTTATCTGTAAAAACAAAATGGTTAATATAATTGAATAAAGATAGCAATAAAACAATGAGTTGTCTCAAAAAACGTTGGAAAAAATTAAAAAAGAAATTAGTTTTTATACCCCTAGAAAGTAGGCAAAATGCAATAACAAGCGATTAACAATCAATAAGAAATAAGTAAAAAAATCTTTCTTTCGTTTGAATATTATCCCTGATCTAAAAACTGTTCCAATATGGAAATAATGAATGGAAAAACACGAAAGACAATAATAACTATATTCGAAAAAAGAAAGGCTAAGTAGCAGTACTCACCAAGAAAACGATGTGTAGTCTTCGAAAAAAAAAGCTCCCGGAACCAGAACTGACCCCACTCCCTCAAAGTAGGGTTCAATCTGATGACTGCAGCGCGACGACAGAGCGCTTGCGCGTGACTGAGAGCAGCAGGAGCTGTTAGAAAGACGCTTGTACCGGTGACGGGAACTCCCGGCATGAGTCACCGGATAGAACCTAGAATACGGGAATTCCCGTCATGCCGCGTTGAACGGGTTAAGCAGCACGTGGTCGACAGAGTACGCGCGCTCACCACGGCCCGGAAAAAACTCCTCAAGAGGAGCAAGGCCCTGAGGTAGAACTCTACCTTTCTCCTTCACCCGTTCCGTCTCTTTCGGCCACCTCCGCCTGTCGTTGAATCTCCGCCACCCGTCCATGAGGTTGGACGTTTCTGGAAGGAAATCTATGAAACGTCAAAGCCATTCAACGGAGACACTCCGGCCCTAGGCCTCTTTAAAGAGTTCTGTGACCGCCACCTACAAGATGTGGATGGACCTCTTTCAGTCACAGAAAGCGATGTGAAGAAGGCCTTCTCTGGCAAGAAGAACTTCTCGGCTCCAGGAATGGATGCCGTGAATAACTTCTGGTGGAAGAAATTTACTTCCACCCACCAACACCTCGCCAGAATCTTCACATCCTTTCTAAATGGTGGAAAACCAATTCCATCTTGGCTGACTGAGGGACGTACGGTTCTAATACCTAAGAAGGGAGACTTGTCCAATCCAAAGAACTACCGCCCTATAACCTGCCTCAACACTGTATATAAGGCGTTCACCTCGATCTTGAGGGACCTTATCCTACACCAAGTACAGCCGGTGTGGGAGGAGGTGTATAATAATAATAATAATACTTTATTGGTCACACTCAGAGCATTACAACTGCTATAGACCTTGTCACAGAGATACATAGAATTTGTAGCACACTACATATACATTGTGTACAGTTTTCTAAACCCACAGCTTCAGTTCCAGGGTCTCTTTCAGATTATAAAATGGATAACACACCAGCCAATCATTCAACCTTCTCTTATATCTCACCATAGGTTCATTTTGAAGCACAAATGACAATTTATTGTACAACCTTGCACCCAGTATATGGTGCTGGTCTGTTGATTTCTTTAGTCTACAATATGGAATGCCAATACAATGTCTAGTTCTAGTATTGTAATTATGAATATCCTTCCTCATGCTACAGTTAATAATGTTTGTTTTTGCATAAACCAGTTCTTTAAAAAAGTACAAATTAATCACAGTCATAATATGTTCCTTAATGAACAGCGGCTTACAGTGATCATCTACTTTGGCACCAGCCAAAATCCTGACCACCCTTTTCTGTAGTCGTAGTACATTTCCTATCTTATTACCATTGCCCCACAGATGAATACCATAGAGCAGCCTGTTTTGGAAGAGTGCAAAATACATACATCGAAGATATTCTTTAGTCAATATATTCTTGAGTATTCGAAAAAGATATACTGTCTTAGTTAAGGAGTCACAAATAGAGGCTATATGTACATCCCATGTCAACCTGAAATCGATATGGAAACCCAATAATTTCATTGACGTTTCCATGCATGCATTTTTAAGGCTTACCAATAGAGACTGCGTTTTTGCCTCATTCATTACAAATGAATTTGCTGTAAACCAAGCTACTGCATCATCATATGCCTGCATGGCTTGAGCTTTCAGAACTTCAGTCTCTTTATCCGCATTGAATAGGGTGACATCATCAGCATATATTAAGGAATTACCTACAACATTTATATCAAAATCATTCATCATAATTAAAAAGAGCACAGGACCCAGGACTGATCCTTGGGGGACACCACAGAGAACCTCACTCCTACTTGAGTTCTCAGCATTCACAAAGGCAATTTGTCCACGATTACAGAGGTATGATTCAAACATTTTTAATTCGTTACCCCTAACACCATAATATTCCAGTTTATAACTTATGTTTTCATGCTTAACACAATCAAAAGCTTTGCTTAAATCACATAATATTAATTCTGTATCCTCTCCCTTTTCTAATGCATCGGTGATATGGGTTACCAGTTCATCAACTGCATCAACAGTAGACCTGGCCTCTCGAAAACCAAATTGTGAAGATGAGATGATTTTATTGCTTTCCAAGAATTTAAAGAGCTGTTTTTTCATAATAGTTTCTATTATTTTTGAGAAGATGGGAACTACTGATATGGGCCTATAGTTCTTCATACAGCTCCTACGAGCAGAGAGGCTCAAAGCGGGGAATCGCGGGATGCAAGGACAACCTGCTGATTGATAGGTGCATATGCCAGGATGCCATCTGGCATAAGCGAAACCTCTCAATGGCCTGGGTGGACTACAAGAAGGCTTTTGACACCACTTCGCATGAGCTTTTGATCGCCATGCTGAAGTTGATGAAAGTCCACCCTGAGGTTGTGTCCTGCATCCAACGCCTGTTACCACTCTGGAAAACGCACTTTGTTCTGACCTCAGGCAAGCGGTCAGTTTCCACAGAGTTGGTAACATACCACCGTGGCGTTTTTCAAGGCGACAGCTTGAGCCCCTTACTGTTCTGTATTTCCCTCCTACCCCTGTGCCTCAGGCTGCGACGAGGTAAAGGATACATGTGCGGTGTTCCAGGTGACAGGAAGCATAAGGTCACCCATTTGTTTTATATGGATGACCTGAAGCTGTACGCTTCTAATGCGAAAGACCTTCGCACGGCCTTGACACCGTACTGGAATACAGTGAGGCTATAGGGATGGAGTTCGTATTGGACAAGTGTGCATCCATCCACTTGGCGAGAGGAAGATTTTCGGAGATCAAAGAAGATGTGCAACTTATTGACGGGAGCGTCATTCGTCACCTCGAGGACGATGACACCTATGAATATCTCGGCGTCCCTCAGCGCCGTATGCAGGAGGTTGCAGCAGTGAAGGAAAGGCTCACTGCCAAATACAGACAGACTCTCAGTAACATCTGGAGTTCTGAGCTGTCAGGCAAGAACAAGGTTCTTGCCACGAACATGTTCGCAGTTCCTACACTGCTGTATACCTTCGAATGCATGAAGTGGAACGTCAACGAGTTGCAGAACCTCGATAGGGGAACGAGGAAGATGATGACCATCTATAGAAGTCTTCATCCGAAATCTTCCGTCGCCAGATTGTATCTCCCTCGCAATGTAGGTGGTAGAGGATTATTGAGTCTGGAGTGTCTCCACAACAGAGTTGTCCTGGGTACAGCTTACCGAGTTTTGAAAAGCAGGGACCCCCTGCTCAATCTCGTGAGAGATCACGAGAGTGCGGGAGCAGGGGCGTTTCTCTTCCAGGCGGCAAAGAGGGCAGGGGAGGAAACCGGTCTCGACTTCGACCCGTCATCCGACGGAAGCGACAATTACACGACCATCTTGTCATTGAAGGCAGACGTCCTCAAGCTCGAAATAATAAAAGCCGAGCAGAAAGCCTTTCTCAAGGTGCATACCGATAAGCCCATACATGGAGGTTTCTATCGAAACATCGAAAAGCATGGGTTATCGAAGGAGCTGACGTTTGCCTTCTTACGCTCCGCTGGTCTGAAGTCCGAGACTGAAGGTTTTGTCCTCGCGTGCCAGGATGGTGTCATAAACACACTCGTGTACTGCCGCATTATATTCAAGGCGGAGGTTGCGGACATGAGATGTAGGGCGTGCCGAGCCCAGCCGGAGACGTTGAGTCACCTCCTCTCTGGCTGTAGCTATTACGCCAAGTCAGCGTATTTAGCTCGGCACAATGCGGCCCTACGGGTGTTATACTTTCATCTTCGACACCATTATGGCATCGACGAAACACCTGTGCTGCCCTATGCCCCTGGAGATATTGAGTCCTTCGTGGAGAACGATAAATGCACAATCTGGTGGAATTACTCCTTCTCCTCCACCAGGCAGTTGGAGGCGACCAAGCCTGATATCGTTCTCCTCGACCACCTCACACGCTCCATGTTCGTGATCGAGTTTTCGGCTCCGGCTGAAACTAACATGAATGCGAAAGAGGTGGAAAAACGGACGAAGTATCAAGACCTGCTTTTCGAACTTCGACAGATGTACCCCGGACACTCTGTGAAACTGGTGGTCCTCATCATAGGTGTGCTCGGTGGAGTTAAGGGCTCGCTGCTAAATAACATCAAGTGCATTCCGTCCTGCGTGGCACAGGCGGAATCACTAGTTGCACGCATGCAGAAGGCCATCATCCTGGGGTCACTCTGTCTACTGCGGACGCATGACCCGACAGCAGCGTAGCCACTCATCTGATGGGCATCGGACGTGGCTGGGATTACTGCCCAACCCCTCTCGAGTCTCCGGCCATTATGACGGCAATGAAACCCGATGCTTGCTGGGACTCGGAGGGTCATGTTACAACTGTAACAATTAATAATATAATAATAATAATTTATTCCATCCTGGAGACATTACAGGAATGTATTGGACAGGTCAAGATAGAAAGTTGGAGAGGACATGTCAGGTTGGTCAAACAGGTCATGTACGGTTGCACAGTCTCAGGAGAGATTGGACAGGTCATATGTTCTAAGTTGGTACTGTCAGGTAGCTACAAGAAAAGGAATGTGTTCGAGCGCATGGTGCTGCGATCTAGCCACCAAACACTTGAGCTACTTTGCTTTTTGTCATTTCTTACCGGAGTAGAGTGTTACAGGTGACACTGGACGATGTATGTTACTTGTATTACTTTGACTCTCAGGCCCTCAATTGCTACAAATTGGTATAGTAAAACCTCTGTAAATCGAAACTAAAGGGACCCAAATTTTGGCACTTCCATATAGAGTGGGTCACATTTAAGAGGTTACACAGACTGGCATTTTTAATTGATATTTGAATAAGTTTGGCAAAACAAAAGAGTCATTATCTAGCAATGTCACTGTACACTACTTTTCAACCAAAAAATAAGTCATCTGAATGCATGTGTAAATGTTGTTAAGCCTTTAAAAAATTAGCATAGCAATTGATAAGTACTCTAATTACAACAATAATGCAGAGGAACACTAGTATGAAAACCTTATGTAGCTCTAAAGTTCTGTTATTAACTGGTTATGTTTAATATAGACATTTCTACATAATGATCATTCCAATGCAAAAATACTAAGTACCAAAATTATATGACATAATAAGTAATGTAAATATATGTTCAGGATATGGAATTATACATATTAACTTTGTCAAAAGGAATATGGTAGTACTCATCAAAATATATGTAGGAATATGGAAAATATGTATTCAATTTATTTATTATAACCCGTTTGTTAACATTTTGTGAAAATATGTTGCAATGTCTTTCTCTTTCATTTTTAAAATATATTCTGCTCCAACAGCTTTCTCCACTTTGTTAAGGAGGCTTAAAGTATTAGTACTGTTTTGCTGTTTAGAAAAAAAACTCTCCAAAGTTCTTAAAGCTTCCTGAACCTCCTTTTTATTTGGTATTAGAATACTATCAATTGCATGCTCATCTTCACTGTTTTCATCGTCACTGTCTATAACCACCTCACCCATTACAGTACACTTGTTTTTAGGATCACAAGTAACAAGGTCATCATCAGCATTCACATAGTCTGTACATATATGAAACAGAGATATTAATTTCTTGAGTGAGTGCAGACCATTCCTTTGGTTCATCTGAAATGTTCTCATGTGCATCAGCAGATTCAAACTCTTCCACAAAAAACCCAGCCTTATGAAAACATTTTGCAGTGCATAAGCTATCCACTTCATTCCAGGAAAAACAATCTATGCATTGCCTACAATAATTTCCACTTAAATTACCCAAATTTGCTGCATTTCCCATGTTTTGAAGAAGATATTGAACCAGCTGAGCCCTGTACAGTAGATCCCCATCAGTACAAGTATGACCTGTTGTGAGACCCCCGCCAATACGATAGATTGCAGGGGCACCGTCAATTGACCCTATGTTTGCTATGTATAAAAATATTGTTTTTACGAGGCCCTTTTGGTGTTTTTTGGCCCTTTAGCAGCCTATCAGGGAGTGTTTTATAAAAAAAGCCTGCTTCATCTGCATTAAATGTCTTTTTGTCATAGCCAGCAATAAGTTCAAAAAGGTTTTCCTTCCACCTGTCTTGAACATCAAGAGGTACTGATGCCTCACCTCCACATATCTTCAAAGAGCTTAGGTTCCACCTCATTTGAACTTCACTTTTCGTGAAATCTCACACCCCTACCTCTCCAACTCATGTGCGAGCTCTACAACAATGAAACACTTCACGTTCTATATTGAAGGTTACAAAATCATCGTGAAAAGAGATCTCTATTTTGAAGTAGTGAGGTTTGCCACGGAGTCAGGTTACCCATTCTATATATGAAGGATTATGAATAAAAGAGGTACTTAGTAGAGATGTTTACCATATTATTATACATTGTGTATGGCTGGGACTTTGCCATCATTTCTACATCATGAGGTTTATGAAATAAAGAGGTTCAATCCGTTGAGGTTTTACTGTACTTATTTTTTGTCATGAAGGTTAGTGAAAATGGGGTCTCCTTTTTGATTCATAACAACTGCTAAATTTATTCCTCGTTTTTTTATTTTCTAGATGATATTTTCAAAATTCAAATCTATTTTCGTGCTTGGTAATACTAAATATTCTTTTGCGAATAATTATATTCATTTCTTTGTTACTTCCTCACTAGGTATGACTGTCTATCAGAAAATGGAGAGCAGTATGCCAAATTTACAATGAGTGTTGTTGTTGATGGACAGCAGTTCAAAGGAATGGGTGAGCTAAGTTTTCTTTCCGTGTTAAGCTTTGATGAAGAGTTGCTTTCATATCATAGTAATTTAGATTACATTATTTTAATTCTTTGAAACTTTGAGACAGAACCTTCAACTATGATTTTTCTTCAATGAAAAAAGTATTTAAGAACAAAATTCATTTTGTCTCTCTTCCTGGAAAAGTGAGTGCATAGAGTGGAGTTGACATCAATATGCAGGTCACTGTCATAATCTTGAAATTTGATTTTGGAATAAAGCTACTTAAATACTCCATCTTATCTCATTCTCAGAATGGGATTTCAGGGTTTTCCACTGAAATCATAAGCCTGACCTATGTTAAAGGAAACTTGAATGGCCTAGTAACACAAATTAAACTTATTTAAAATTAAATTACCAATGGCCATATATTTATATTTTTCATGTAATATTTTCATTTAGATTTTCGTATCACATTCATATATTTGTTTGCTTGATATGTAGCCAGAAAAAAATGGACTTCTTCAGCATATTTATAAGTCTGCACAACAGTATATTAGTCATAAATTCAGATTTAACTTAGATCCAGTTTTATAATGTATGGTTAAGCATTTCTCCGAATGATGATGGGTGTGCACATGCTCACTTATCGATAAAGCTCACATCAACTAACCAATTGTGTGAAGTACTTCTACATGAATTCTCAGTTAGCTTCAATGTAACATAAAAGCTTAAGTTACCCGCCGTGTTATGTTAACCAGGTGTTATAAAATTAGGCCTAACTAATTCTTAAAAACAAAATGCTTGTTTTCATCACATTGCTATCAAGCGCTTGTGCGTAATTTGTTTCTGTGTTCTCCTCCAGGTCCAAGTAAGAAACTTGGGAAAGCGGCCGCAGCCAAGGCAGCCCTGGCCAAAATGTTCAACATCACTTTCTCCCCGTTCGCCTCACTTGTTGGTGGCCAAGGGTCGCCTGCATCCCCACCATCTGCTCTGATTGCTTCGCCATCCCTTCTTCTCAAGAAACTTGCCGGTGACCGGATGTCAATGCCTCAAACACTTGCTGATCACATTGCCTCGTGAGTACACGGCCCCATTCCATTTTCACCAAGCACTAAGTGGTATTCCATGGGCTTAGTTATTGTTTTGAGTGAATTGTATGCTATCTACTCCAGGATTTTTGCTTTCTTTTTGTCTTCATTTAATTCCTCAAAAATGATCTATTGAAAAAAAAACAGTTGCACTTCATCATCTGCAGTGATGCACTCAGTATAATACAGGCTATAGATAAAGTCTGTCAGTAAACCCCTCCCTCCACTGCTGGAATCCCAATTTTGCTTACATGCCGTAATGCTAGAGAAGACAGCAGTCATTTTCTGGGTCTCATCATGTTGATGTATGGGATTTTTTGTATGTCTGATGCCACTGCTAAGGCTACTGTATCAGACATTGTTTAATTCCTAACTTTGGAAAAATCATGCCTTCCAAATACAATACACGTTTATTATTTGACCTGCAGCATGGCTGAAATGGTGATCGATATTGATACTCATTATAATAAATTAAAAACCATTAGAATCGACATTTATATCTTTAGCACTTCTTAGAGAAAAGATGATTGTGAGGAAATCAAATTTTCCTAGCTCCTGATAGAACACTCACACTATATTCATAGCTGTATGTATATTGTGCTATGAAGAATGACCTCTGGGGGTTTGGACTTGACACCACATTCTATGGTGTTCATTATGAAGGAATGTCTTCATGTACACAAAGAATGGACCTCTTCGAAAATACTTGCTACAATCAGCCTTACTAATGGTGATGATTAGAGATACGTGTAAATAGCACTTACATTTTTATTTTATAGCACTTTCAATTTCAGTTTATAGCATTTTGTAGCGTCTATTTTTTTCTTTATTTTCATACTGTATCATTAGTTGATGATGACAAAATGTGGTGAAACACAGTTATATGACAAAATACGGAATAATTGAAATAATTACGAGGTAGAACAATAATAAAATAAGGAATAAGATACATCCCTATAAACACAAAAAGCTGCAGCAGCGCTGCACTAGGATTTCAAGGTTGCACGCGCAACTCGCACTGAAGGAAGCGCTGCCGCAGCGTCTCCGCAGCAGTATTTCGGAGCGCGCTGCCAAAGCGCATAGCTGCAGCGCATCAACAGCCCCTGGGTGATGCACGCCAGCAACACGCTGCTGATGCACTACCGATGCATGTTCGTGAAGCATGAAGCCACCGCTGAAATAACATAGGCACTTTTACTCCTCCCTTAACACGAAGCAATGAGAAGGTTGAATTGTTAGTGATAGTATATTTTCAGGCACCTGTTTTATCATATGTATCGAGATAATTTAAAATAAGTTGAAAAGATAACTATTGATGTAGAGTAGGAAATGAAGTTCTCAGAATGGAACACGCAGTTTTATGACCCTCCCGTAATTATCTGTGTCAGTTCCAATTTCCACAATTTGTCGGATAAAAACATTATTCATGGGGCACGCGCTCGCATTAGGAGCTACATCAGATGCAGACAGCCACGATACATTTCGCGCCTAGTTTGAATGGAATGGGTTGTACAATTGAGTAAGAGATGGAGCTGACTACCGTTGATATCTCAGATGAACTGTAGATTGTTGCTGTGCAAAGTGCAACTTTTAGTGAACAGTTTTTCATCACGTAATTATTTTAGAAACTTAAGTTTTATCACAAGGCACAATATATGTCATCGTAGCTTTCATGATAAGCCATTAAAAAGTACATATCTTTGGCTCTCGACATACACAGCCGTGGGGGACTCAATGAAATCCATGGGATACAGTACTGTGTGTACCTCATGAAATTATGCCGGGCCGAGTTGGTCTTCTTTTGATTGTATCTTCTTTAGAAATGGACACTTAAGCGGTTTGCGTTACGAGGTAACGGATAATTCTATGTGCTGTTATGATTGTTATTTCCTTCGGGACATTTTTAATTTTAGGTTCCTTTTATACTTTGAAGAAGAGAACGCGCAGGTCGAGTATAATGTTTTTGGGGCTGTGGCTCATCAGGTTAGAGGTAGTAGGAGGTTCGCCTAGAGTTCATAAATAATAAGGCATTTGGAATGTATTAAAATTATAACGAAAGCGTTGCCACAGCGTGGTGGAAGCGTTACTGCAGCGCTGTTCATGGGCTTCAATAGCACTGCTGCAGCGCCTCTGTAGCGCTGCTGACATGGGAATAACGGAAATTTGAAGGTGTCGGGCATGCTGCAGCAGCGCGTCCGCATCGGCTGCAGCGCTACGAAATTTCGCTGCTGCCGCGCTTCAGCAGCATTTTGTGTTTACAGGGTATATACAGTAAATAATTAAATATGAGATTAGTAGCCTGAATATCATTTAAACTAGTTGAACATCAACATAGAACAAGTTTCAGCACTTTCTTCCTTCAGCCAGTAGCGTCTGTCAGTCACAACTAGATTGTACTGGTTGAAAAACCTCTCTGCATCCACGCTGCTAACTGGTGCCCAGATTGTGTGGAGTGCAGCATTTCCAAACTCAGTTTTTTCTTGGCAGATGGCAAGAAATATTTGTTTAACATCGCAGAAGCTACCAGGGTTCTCTCTCAACACCTCTATTAGCTGCCGATGAAAATACATGTAATCATCTATGAAGCAGTCAGGCCCAACGTCTCGGAAGGCTGGTAGCTTTGCTTTTAAGGCTAGCTTACTTTGAAAGGTAGTCCCTCACTGCCGGATGGTCTAATTTGTGCACCGGAATATTTGCCTTGAGGCACACTGACAGAGTGTCATGTATGAAATCGTGTTTCTCTGTTTTGGTCTTCTTGGCATTTTCATTCGCCTCAAATAAAGTGGTTTGCCTCTTGTTGCTTGCCTGCAGATCTTGAGCAACAGACACTTTCTTAGCCAAATGTGAACTAGTTAAAATATGCTTGTCTAAGGTATCTTTTTTATTCCAGTCCAATCTGAGCTTACATATCCCACACATGAGAATATTGGATTCACTTACATAAAAATTTTCGTTTTTGTAAGCTTCCACACGTTGCTTAATTGTTATTTTAACTCGAGGCATTTTTCTGGTAACACGTGTTGAGATCAGCTGAGTATTAATGACCGCCAGTGAAATCAAAACAAGTAGGCGATTACACCGAGATAAAACTCTGTACGCTTGTAACGGCGGTACTCACGCAAAAGTCTCCCGCGAGACTTCCACACTCGCGGCGAGCACCGAACGAACTCTCTGTGTCCCGGTTCACGCGGTGCCGACTGGCCTCCTCCCGCGCGCTGCCGCCCCAAACCACCGGAGCCGTATCTACATTGTCACCTTGTGTAAATGCTAACAACGCAAGTCGGGCAGTCGGGTGGTGGGGGAACAGGGTGGTGCATACTCCAATCGACAAATATGAGTCAGACGTAGCTGCCAACGACATTTTTGTCGGTGGCGGCGGCTGACCCTCTTCCGACCCAGCGGCGTGGATCTGATAAAATGTAACTACATACTTTCCAGGAGTGGATTTTTTCATGACGACGCAATCTCGGCGTGATGACGTCATGAAGGAACCCAATTCAATGTCAAATGCAAATGACAGAAAGACAAAACACAAAATGACAAAATGTCACTATCGTTAGATATAGATCGCTAACGATCTTTGGTAGCGTTGTAATAACCGTAGTCAAGGTCATAGTTTGAAAAAAACACCATTCCCAGGAAGTAGTGGAAAGAGAGGGAAGCGTTTCTGCCTTCCGGCAGCTATCTCCTAGGTTGGTGAACTCGCCAATTCCGCACCTTTTATGAGTTCGGCGGCGGCAGCGTGCGATAATGGGCCGGTGGTGGTGGTGTAGCTTGTAGAGTCCCAGCCAGCGAGCAGCTGGCCAGATGCTCACAAGCTATAAGCGGTGAGCGTCAGCGGAGCATTTCAACTGTACTCGACACTAAATTTACGAATTTAGCCATCGAAAAGGCAAATTTGCTCTAAAAATATCAAAAAAGTCCAGTCATCGCGCCTATGTCGCATTTATTCACGTGCATCGCGGAAATATCGCTTTTATCGCATATGCGATTTTCACGTATCTCTAGTGATGATATGTGCTTCATTTGTGACCTAAGTCGTAAATCTTTCAAGGCACTTTATCTTTTTAACCTTTTGTAGTTTAACATGTGTATGCATATACAGGGTGGCGATCGTCAGGTAAAACCGGGAAAACCTGTAATTGTCAGGGAATTTTGAATTTCTGGAAAAATCAGGGAAATGTCAGGGAATTCTCGTAACAGTCAGGGAGAAACTGGGATAGGAAATTGTAGTTATTTTTCTACCATTTCGTTTATCGCCCAGTCTTTCTCGCCCTTTATTTCACCAACTGGAACTAATGTCCGTCGCTGGCGTGCATGGAATAAGCCCCATAAATTCGTGGAATATTCAGTTATGAATCTAATTAGTTGTGAATCTTTATTTATTTGTGAATCAGACGTACAATGTATCCCTTTTGCATATCCTTATTGCGATATTTGCCAAGTAGTGTTAAAATTCATGATCACAATGTATTACGCTCATCGCAAGTAATCCGAGGGTAATTTGTTTGGAAAATTTTACCTCCGGTTTTTTTTAACCTCCGAGACTCAGGTCGAGAGATTGCTGGAGCACACTAGCTAGTCGTAAATACATCCTTGCAGTTCTAAAAATACGAGATGTTGATTATTAAAATTATAATACAAGTATGATCTCACGTGTAAACAAAATCTTACGTAAGATCATCTTCGATTCCCATACCCCGCTTTGCGAGACAGTAAGAAGAGCCCTCCTCCCCTCCCCACCTTTCACGCTCGACATAATTGTTGAATGGCCCCCTTAGCTCCCTCTCGAAGCAATTTAGTCAGGTCACAAACCACCTCTAATATGATATTCCTGAATATGATGCTGTCGTTGCTAATTGCCTCCTGTCTTTGCTCGCAGTGGCGCGCTTTTTGTTTGTTTATCCAAATATTTTTACATTTTTTGGTTCTCTCTAACAGTCAAGGGGTTATAACCACGTCAACCAAATTGTTATTTACTTCTGAAGGTCACTCGCGCCATCCAATTTTGATCCAGTCCAACAACTTTGATTTGGTTTGTATTTTTCGCGCAGCTTATTTGTTAGTGATACCTGTGCCGGAGTCCGCCAGTAAATTGGCCATTAACTTTCCCTTTGATGCCTTTTCAGTAATCCTCAACTTCCCAGAACTACCACGACGCTACTATAATTTGGATGAGAGTTTAACTTATGAAGGTTTAATATATTTTTTCATTAGAATGTAAAAATCAGTACTTGTTGCTTTTAATGTATTGATTTCAGCTACTAGCATTTTCTGAGTTTTGATGACAATTTAATTCGACAGATATAAAATATTCCAATAATAGGTGACCTTTTGGTAATCGGTCAGGGAAATTGATAAATCCATCAGGGAAAGGCCAGGGAAAAGTCAGGGAATTTAAGAATTTGATATCAGTAGCCACCCTGATATATTTGTTATACTTTAGTTTTAAATATACAACTGCTTTAGTATCAGCTACTGATTTTTGTTCTTGATAGTTTTCAACAATGGTTCAAGGTACTAAAGGTCAATGACTTAAATGTTGATGTACCTCTAAATGTACACTAAGTCACATAACGGATGAGTGTATTGGCTTCAGTGACTCTGGCAGTGAACTAACATAAGTAGGTTATTCTTACCTATTTGTTTTTTTTTTAATTCTATTTTTCAATGGTGATGGCAATTACAGGAGACAAGCTTAAAGATGGAAATGAATTGAAAGTAAAATAAGTCAATTACGTTGTTTTAAAATGAGTAAAATGGGTGTGAAAAATTTAAGATTGCACATCAGTCATGTGAATAGTTATGCAAGTGTCTAGTCAGGAGTTGTGTGGGTCTATTTATGGGACATTTTTATATTATTTATTTGTTGTCATTTATTAACCTTTCTAAATTTCCTAGTTAGTGTGATGAATTATTTCTATTAAGATGATTTCTTATTTCATATTTCTAATGAAATGTTGAACATAAAATGTAAAAAATTATTTTCTATAATTGAAGGTTGATTATTTTCAATTCAAGAGACATAATTTTTTGTTCTTCGTCACTTCTGTCTGATTGCATAAAGGGAGGTAACAGGCGTGATGTAGAAATTTAAAAATGCAATTTTCCACGCATAGAGATTTATTCTATCTGAATAAATAAATCTTTTATCTGTGGAAAATTTCATTTTTAAATTTCTACATTAAGGTTGATTGTTTGAACTTGCACTCCTCACCATTGTTACGACTTATAGAGATGTGAGCTATTTGGAAAATGTTGAGATTTATGTAATGAAAATTACTTTTCCTATCTCTGCCATTATCTTAACAGACTCGTCATATCCAAGTTTTCCTCACTGGCTGCATCCTTGCCAGTGGGGCAGGCAAGGCGAAAAGTCCTCTCTGGTATCGTGATGACTGGGCCAGCCCATCTTCTACCCCACAAGACCTCGATTGATTCGACATCGTCGGGTGACTCTCCATCAATGTCTCCCACGATGATGCCTGGCGGGGAAGGAGCGCTTGTCCTCTGCCTGGGTACTGGCACAAAGTGCGTGGGAGGGGGGCACCTTTCAGAGTCGGGTACTGCTCTAAATGACACACATGCTGAGGTGGTTGCCAGGAGGTGTCTGTTGGACTTCTTTTACTCCCAGCTGGAGGATCTAGTGCTCAAAAAAGGTATATTGATTGATAAAGGCGGTAGATTACTCTTAATTGTTTGACATAGCACTCATGTTATCTGTTTGACTTAGTGCTATAGGCATTTGATGTGCAGTGGAAGCTTTGCTTTGTCTTGCTATGGTTATTCTTTCTTTTATTGTGTTGTGAGATTGTTGAAATTCCAAGGTCAGAGCTATATTTCAGTTAATTTTAGTTGTATAATGTTAATCAATTAAACTAATCAATATTCCAGCATGAGTTAGCACTCCATTAGATGCCAGTTCTTCATGGCACTATATTTATAGTAAATGTTCTTTTGTTGAAATTCAAGGTCATTAATTGTATTGCCTTACGATTGTTGAAAAAACACTACAGTGGTTTTTTGGGAAATTCTTAGAATTCTGCTGTAACTTCATTTTAGCAGTAAAATCTCAGTACATATGGGATAGGTTTACACATTTTGTTTGTACTAAGTTTTCTGGAAACTTCCACGGAAAAGTATGAAGATACTTTTCTGTGGAACTGGTGCTTTTCTGTTTCTATTCAATACTAGCCATTGATGAATGTATTCCTATGCAACTTCAATTGTTGAATACCAGAAGGACATGACTGTAAAATCACGCAATTATAAATGTTACTGATGGTGGCATTGAATAATAGATCAACTATGACATCAAGTACTATTTGTATTGTCTAATCTTATTACTCATCAATATTCTGTGAAGTTTCTGGAAAGAGGAGATTGGTATTAATAGTTATTGATTTATTTAAATTATTCTTGTGATTGCCTTGCCTTTGGTTAAACTTGGTTTGGTTTGGTTAGGTTAAATGCTAAAACAGTGAAAATTCTTATTTATTGAAAACATCATCAAGGGATAGTTTACTCTTCACTTGAGTCACCATAAATTATTCCCTTTTCCATAAATTTCATTTTTTGAAACATGTCTTAGGGGATTTTTCATTTATTTTTATTGGTTAAAATGGCATCTTTTTGGCATATCATACTGTGAGTTACTGGGTACTTCGGTTTCCAAAATATAAATATGCAGTTATATCTGTCTAATCAGCTTACTCATCTCCCATACATGCTGGATAACTGGTAGGGTGCTGTGCTGCGATTACAGTGTAGGTTTGTGTACACTTCCTGCCTTGCGTTCATCATTAGCAGGTTGTGTACTGGGACCACTATGCTTTCTCATGTATGTGACTGACCTACCAAACAATCTGATTTCTGTACTCAAGACTTTTTGCGGATGATTGCATAATCTATAGGCGAATAGAACTAGAGTGAGAGCAAAACATCCTCCAAAATGATCTAGACCTACTTGGTGATTGGATTATACGAAAATGAAATAGAAATAAATATAAGAAAGAACGTAAACATAACATTTCAACAAAAAAAATGTAGAAAATAGAACTTATACAAATACATTAATGGGAGATCCAATCCCTTGTAGCAAAAATTGCAAATGCTTGGATATTCATTTAACCAAAGATCCGGGATGGGGACTACTGGTGGAATATGCAACAAAGAAAGCCTTTAAGGTGTTGCACTGGGTGATGAGAAAATTGAAAGGAAGTAGTGTAGCATCCAAAGAAATAGTTCGCCCAACTCTTATAGAGTACACAGCAACGGTATGCGCCCCACATGAAGAGGGGCTTCTCAGAAGTTTCGAGAAAGTACAAATAAAAGTGGCGAGATACGTATTGAAGAGGCAATAAAGGAAAGAGAGTGTGATGGAGATGCTGGGTATTCTGGGCCAGGAGAGTTGTGGATAAAGGAGGAAAAAAATAAAAAATATTCAATTCTGAACAGAACTATTAGAGAATGGAACAAATTACTTGGAGAGCTTTTTGATCCTTTCCCAACAAGTGTGAATGTATTTAAGAAAAGATAAAATGCTGCATTTTCTTAAAAACTCAGATCCAAGTCCTAACTTTCAGGAATGTTATTTTCATTCAAATTTTATGTTATTTTAATGCTAGTACTATCTAAGATTCTCAATATGATACTAGGATTATAACCAAAGCTGTGCCACCAGACCGTCTACTTGCACATAACAATCTAATAGAATGAAAAAATCCTCAGCAGCAGTCACCAACTGAAAGATTGGTTTGCCTCTGCTCACCGTTCCAGTATCTTTTCAGCTTAACACTTTTTTCATTCATAATTCTTCATTGTCACATCCTTCACAATATGCTGTATCCTATATTATATCCTACAAAGTGAAGCTAACGTCTGCGAAAACAAACCCTGCTGAATGTGAAGCAGTAGATCCAGCACAAGCTCCCATATGCATTTCAAGATCAATTCTGTCCTGTCACTGCTCTTCCACACAAAGACACTAATTACTAATTAAAGAAAAAAAAGCATTATATTAATTGTGTTTACTTCAAATTATTATAAACTATTTTCTGTGGTGTAGCTCTGTAAATTAATTATGAGCATGACTGCTAATACGTTTACCTTTACTCATAAAATTTTCTTGGATATTTTTTGTGATAGTTGAGCCTTAAGTACAGTGGAACCTGGTTAGGACATTCCTCCCATTTTCCTCATTATCACGTTGATTTATCACGGTCCCGTAATCATAGGGACAAAATACAGGTTCAATTATTTGGTTATCATGTTCTAATTACTGGCGCTTCCCTGGTTAGTACGTTCAATAACTTGCCATTGAGCAGCCCGATCACCATTTTTCTAGTATTATTTAGCCATGTAAACAACCAAAACTCCCGAGTTAATGTACTAAATATTAACCCTTAGCATTTTCATGTTTATCCTTATGCATTCCTATTTTCGTGGCGTGACGTAAAACAATACGCGGCCGATTAGCAGGAGTGTAGTTCTTGAGTGGGCAGTCGTTCATATTGCACGTTTTGTGATCGTAAGGACAGTTAAAATGGAAAGCAAACTAGTTGTGAAGTAGATTACAACTGCAGAAAAATTAAAACTCTGGAAGAAGTAGACAGAGATCCACGCATCAAGCTAGTAGAATTGGCGCGAAGGTTAAACATTCCTGCATCCACTTTAAACACGATTGTCAGTAATCGCGATAAAATCCGAAGTGGTAATTGTGACAAAAAATGAAAGCGTATTGGTGAAGGGAAATATCCAGAATTATAATCCATTCTCCTTAAATGGTGCGAACAAGCACTAAGTTCGAACGTGCCGTTTGATGGTTCCATCATCAGAGAAAAGGCGTTGCATTTGGCTGTAAAAATGGGCATTGAAAATTTCCATGCCTCTAATGGTTGGATCGATGGATTCAAAAACAGATATGGATTAGTTTACAGGTGTGTGCGTGGTGAAGGCAACCAGTGTTAATCTTGATGTGGTTGAAACTTGGAAGAAAACGACCCTGCCTAAGTTGCCTGACGAGTACAGCCCCGATGATATTTACAATGCCGATGAGACTGGTTTGTTTTTTAACTTTTTACCAGATCGAACGTATGCATTTAAAGGGGAAAAATGTCATGGAGGAAAATTAAGCAAGGAGAGACTAACAGTTCTGTTGTGCTGCAACGAGAGTGGAACTGACAAGCTAATGCCACTTGTGATAGGGAAATCAAAACACCCCAGGTGTTTCAAGAACATTAAAACCTTTCCCTGTCAATACACAGCCAACCCTGCAGCATGGATGACAACATCAATTTTTGAAACCTTTCTGCGTGGTTTAGATACCAAACTGGGAGGAAATAACAGAAAAAATTTACTTTTTGTCGACCACTGTGCTGCGCATCCCGTCGATTACAAGCTACCTTAAAAACATCCCCATTGAATTCTTCCCAGCAAACACAACGAGTCACCTTCAGCCCCTTGACCAAGGCATCATCCGATGTTTTAAGCACATATAGAGAAGACTGCTGGTACAAAATAGGCTGGCCACCTTACAAACAGCTGAGCGGAAGATAGAGGTTATGCATGCGATGCACGTTGTCAAATACGCATGGGATTCCGTGAACGGAAAAAACATCGTCAGTTGCTTTAAGGCAGCAGGATTTAGACATTTGGAGCCTGGCATCATGGACGACACGGCGCAAGAGGCAGAACCGACTCATTTCCCTCGAGAGGAGTGGCGTCAGATTGCTGGAGAGATGAATTTTGACGAGTACTGCAAGTGCGACGATGATCTTGATGTTTGGTAGACCATGCCAAGTGATGAGATTCATGAGCAGGAGTTGGTGGAAATAGATGATGAAGATAATGCCGAGCAAGGAACTGAGTCTGATTCATCTCCTACGTCTACAACTCTGACCAAAACACTCAAGGCTATGGAGTACGTGCACCGTTATTTGACGAGTGTAGTGGGAGCACACGACACTTTGACTCTTCACACGAAGCTTGATGCGAGAATATTAGAGCTCGGTACAAAAAATAAAAAGCAGAGTTCTTTGGACAAATTTTTTAAGTGAATATGTACCAATGAATTATAAAAATCTGTACGTAATAAAACATGTCAATTTAACTGTTATAAATCGATATATCGATTAATCTTTCAATTGATCTAATGGTATTATGCCAAGAATGAATGTTGCAGAAATTTAGGTAAATACAATCGTGAATCAATGTTTCTGAATTTTTTGATCAATTTTAAAACCTTAAACATAAATTACCATTATATTTAAGGCTATTTGACCTTAGAAAGGCTATATAACTTGGCAAAACATCTCTTTCTATCAATGAATCAAGGCGAAGCGTTGTTGTTTTCATATAGGTATTTATATTTCTGGGAAAGCTATAAAACCTAGTTATCATTCAGTTTGCATTCGCTTAGCAAATTAGTGCTTATTTTGTTAATTTTGATTGAAAATAGTTAAGGAAGGCGTGAATGTGAGAACTTATGCAAGTAACGGTAATTATTGCGACTTCTCCGATTGGAATTTCCTGAATTACAATATTTACTCTCCTGGTTAGCACGTTTTCCTGGTTTGCACGTTCATTTTTTGTGTCCCCTTCAAAAACATCCTAACCAGGTTCCACTGTATTTGGATAGAATAAATATTTGCAAATTAAAGCTATTTATTACATTGGAAGTTATTATTTATTATTTTATTTACTTTGTTAAGCTGACAGAGTGTGCTAATTTCTCTAGTTTACTCCTATATTATTCATTATATATATATATATATATATATATATATATATATATATATATATATATATATATATATATATATATATATAACCATTCATTCACTCACTCGAACCGCTCACTGGCGTAAATAATAAATAATATCGTTCAAACAGAGGGTGAAAGAAAGATGATAGGAAACACACAAAATTGTGAAGTCCAATGTTGGTGTGAAGATGGTATGATGGCTGATTCACAGTGAAAAAAATTCGTCTAGACCGGGAATTGAACCACGGACCTTCCGATTTCGCGCCAGATGCTCTGACCACTAAGCTATCTAGACTACTAAAGAAACACTGGAATCGGCGGGGGGTTTATATGAATCAAACACCCCCAAGACTAGCCCGTAAAGTTCACAGAGAGATGGCGACAGGGCGTTATTCACCCACCGGCAGAGAAGGAATTACGTTCACAGAAGAGGAAAGGAAAGGTTGACTCAGGCACACAGACAGTGGTAAAGATACAGAACAGGCGTTTCGGGGCATGCAGAGCCCCAGAAGTTGAAATGAGCCATTCCGGCCATACAACCATTCATTCACTCACTCGAACCGCTCACTGGCGTAAATAATAAATAACATCGTTCAAACAGAGGGTGAAAGAAAGATGATAGGAAACACACAAAATTGTGAAGTCCCCGGTTCAATTCCCGGTCTAGACGAATTTTTTTCACTGTGAATCGGCCATCATACCATCTTCACACCACCATTGGACTTCACAATTTTGTGTGTTTCCTATCATCTTTCTTTCACCCTCTGTTTGAACGATATTATTATATATATATATATATATATATATATAATCTTTGGAAGTTTTCACCAATTGGCCACAAATATATAAATTCAAACTAACAGGAGGTAGGAGAAAGAGGAAAAGATAAAGAATTTATTCTTACGGGAACGTTTCGAACCAGTTGGTCCTTCGTCAGCTCTAGAAGTGAGCAGTTAGTACTGCCCTGGGGAAGGGGAAGGTAGGGGAGGAAATGAAGGAGGGGAGGGGAACTAAGAGGGAACAATGTTGCACCTGGCTGTTTTCGGATGGGAGAAGTTTCAAGCAGGGAGAATTATAACAATGTTGCAATACTGAGGGCACTAAATATTGAGGGTCAGTGACTAAGGGAGGGGAGAAATGGAGTGTGGGGAGGGGAACTGGAAGGGATATTCAATGTGATAATGTTGTGTCAGCTAATCAAAGGAAAATTTTGAAGTAGGGAGGAGTTCTTTCCTTTGAAAATTTTTATTGTAATGTATGAATTTATATATATATATATATATATATATATATATATATATATATATATATATATATATATATATATATATATATATATATATATATATATATATATATATATATATATATATATATATATATATATATATATAAATTCATACATTACAATAAAAATCACCTTAGCCGGGTGAAATTTTTTCTGTCTGGATTTGACTAATTTTCATCTTCCCCACCAAACCCTGTGTTCGTCCTTTTATGTGTTCCTATCCATTTCCATTTCCTATGAATGTATGAATTTATATATATATGAAGAAGGGCCTACATGCCCGAAGCGTCCCAGTAAGTCCTCTCTCTCTTTTTACTTTTCTTTCCCCACCCCCTGTCAAGTGTTTTTATTATATATATATATATATATATATATATATATATATATATATATATGTCTGTGTGCCTGATTGAAACTTTGCTTGCCTCTTCTGTGTACGTAACTTCTTCTCTGCCGGTGAGTGAAAATGTCCAGCGCCATCTCTCGGCGACTTTTACGGACTAATCTTGGGGGTGTTTAATTCATATAAACCCCCCGCCGATTCTAGTGTTTCTTTAGTAGTCTAGATAGCTTAGTGGTCAGAGCATCCGGCGCGAAATCGGAAGGTCCGTGGTTCAATTCCCGGTCTAGATGAATTTTTTTGGGTGGGAAAGAAAAGTAAAAAGAGAGAGAGGACTTACTGGGATGTTTCGGGCATGTAGGCCCTTCTTCAGCTGTAGAAAATTGAGAAGTTTCTTATATATATATATATATATATATATATATATATATATATATATATATATATATATATAAGCCTAATCCATAAATATGTTGTGATGAAGTGCTTCCTACCTTACAACCTACATTTCAACGCAGTAAACAATTTTAATGTATTGCATACAATAAATCACTTGATAAATTTTGCTTAACCAATTCCCAGATTTCAAGGTGGTGCTGACCCTTATGCCTGTTGCTCACGGTAAAAATTTCCATAAAACAGTTTTATAAAAATTTTTATTGAAAGTTTTATGAATCGTACGTAAAACGTACTAGCTTGCTCACGGTAAAACTCAAGAACCTTATAAGAGGACGTTTATCTCCTACTTCGATCGTTTTATCAACGGCCACGAAAGAAATTAAGTTCCAACTTCGGCCGCTAGAGGGGCTGCAACCGCGTGGGAGGCCAAGCATTTCTAGTCTTAAAATGATTGTGTTAAATGGCTGTTGCGGGGCGAGTTTGAGTGGAAGGAGGGAAGAAACTGTGTAGGAGAAGTGTGTATATGCTAGAGAAGCAACTGCTCGATCGCTGCGCCACGTACAGTGGATAAGAGGAAACGGCATTTTTTCACAAGATGGCGGAGAGGAAAAATCGCACTTCTCAGGTTTGAAAGTTTCCCATTTATAAAGTAGTTGATGCATTGTTGTGTTGAAAGTGTTAAACAAATTTGCAAAGTTTGCATAATAAGTGAGGTGAATTTGGTTCCGATATCTCTGTTTAAAGTGGGTGAAAATCGCGAAAACAAGTGCAAGACGAAAGCTCACCTTCGCGATGAGCGGAACATCTCATTGGTTGTTGCATAAAACGGTTTTATGGAAATAGAACCTGTCCTATTCCGTAAAACGTTTTATAAAACTCGGTTTTATAAAACGGGTTTATCGTTAGCAAGCTCATTTTTATAAAATTTGTCGGTTTTATAAAACGTTTTACCGAAAATTTTACCGTGAGCAACAGGCATTAGTAATGAAATCATTTTTATAATTATTAACTAATTAATACTACCAGGTCCTTTCTTTCTATTAATTTGTACAAGATAGAATACCCATATCTGAGGTGAAACTTGAACCTATGACCTTTGATTTGGCAAATGGGTATGCTAGGTCACCCAGGTAGCATATGGTCAGATGTGATACAGAAGGCTAGTGCATTCAATTTCCTTTTTTTTTTCAAATCGAATTATGCATTCTTTTAATTGCATTTTTCACAATTGAATATTTCATTCTCCATTATCCTCTGCAAAAACCTAAAGGAGCAGTTGTACTGCATATGCATTCATTATAAAGTTTTCAAGTGGATTCTAAATTAAAGGACATTGCTGGTTTATTCCCCATGCTAATGCAAATATGTTTTGGCCAAGGTTTGGTTCATAATCTCATCAGTAATCATTGAAGTAGCAATATGTATGGTACATTTTTTAAAGCTGTATCTTAAGACTTCAGAGTTTTATATCAATGATGTTTTCCTGTGGTATAATTTATTTCATGGATGTTATTAATTTTTTTCTCCTAGAAGCAGCTCAAACATCAATATTTGAACATCGCCCCAGTGGTTATGGCTACAGAGTCAAGCCAGGAATCAAATTCCATTTGTACATAAACACAGCACCGTGTGGGGATGCCAGGTGGGTCATTATGGTTCACAACTATTCTTGTAGTATTATAGCTTTGGGCATTTCTGTCTTATGGCAGTGTGCTGTGGGAATTTTCACATTTTTTAGATTATTTGTACAGTAAAACCCACGTACAACGAATTTGTTGGGACCGGAAAAATCATGACTTCGATGTAGGGGGTTTTCGATGTATGGAGGTGGTGTGCGGGTTGCGTCTCCACAGGGGCATCCAAGTGTTCCGCGTGCTTTACGATATAAGTCGAGTAAATATCTCAATCTTGCTTTATTCACCATTAAAACCTAGAGTGATGAAAAACAATTTTTATTATTTACCATCAAATACCGTGGCTATCACCGCGTTCTTTTCAATCTGCGTATTTCTAATTGAAATTATTGTTTTTTTCGTCGATTCTGCTCTACGCCTCATCGCTTACTTTAGTTACGGTCTGAAAGTAAAGGAGCGCCAAAATTAATGCCTAAGCATTACGTATTTTAAAGTGCAATAATTTAAGTCAACATCAATTGGCAGTTTTATGCAGCAATTTATCTTGAAAGAGCACATATTGCCATTTAGACTTCCGAAATAAAACGCACTGCTGGAATCCCATTGAAATACCGGTAAATATCTATGTTCGTGACCAGAATATGCTAGATATCGATAAACGACGATGGAAGTTAGGTGGGGCGAGTTAGTTACCACGAGGAAAAACGTGGCAGTCGGCAATGCACTGAGGTCACAATAGCAATCTCAGATGATAATGCATTGATGATGCCGTTAACGCGTGTAAGAGGCGCACCCCTCTTTTTATGCGTGGAAGTTGAAGAAAAAATTTTGGGGCTTTTTTTTCTCCAATTTCGAGGTGTTGCGGGCCTAACTTCGAATTTTCGGCCATTATCAATGCCGCTTGCGATATTCTCTTATAATTAACGCGGCATTTTTCATAGGCATGTATGGACCTCAGAGGCAAGTATTCACTTGTAGCCTTAGCCCTACAATGCTTGCATTGTTTATTGTCCTTTGTAACGAGTGGAGTAATTGATATTCATTAAAACAAAACAAATCCGACCTCGCTACAATTCATGTTTAGTTGGAAAGTGCGGTCAGTCGCACCGAGCTCTGATTTATAAATCCGAATCCCCCCACCGTTTTCCTAATGCACAAGTCATAGTCACTGTATGTCACCTTTTAAAACGTGGTTAACTTTTACAAATTATATTTTGCTGTAAACGATGACAAGTGGGAATGCAAACACGTTAAATGCAAAATACCCAACCATCAGCCGCGTAAAAAACGAACGATAAGGCGTAGATACGACATCAAAACTTGAAAAAAATCAAACTTTGAAAGAAATCATAACTGTATATGGAATTTAAAGCATTTATTATTTCAATATGGTCCAACAAAAATCTTCAATGAATGACAAAATAAAAAAATTTCATGATTTACATAAAAACAGCTGACTTACTAGTGAGACGGGAGTCGCAGTACGGCGGCACGCGCGCGCATGTCCTGTCACAGCTCGTAGATTTTCCCCGAAAAGACCTTCTGTCCCTATTGGCATGGAATAATGCAACCTTATCCTTCCTCAATCTTCTAATGCACGATTCCGGCACATCATGCATTAGTCCGGCAGCGCGGTTTCCTACATCCTCAGCGTCTTTGATGGCTTAAAGCACTTTAATTTTTTCAACTACCGTGAAAGACCACAACTTTTTACCCTTGTTCATTTTGGAACAACACTGTCCTATGTTGACGCATGCACAAATGTTAATATTTACAGAATTCTCTCAGTTGAGCTTAAGGCAGGTGCATACAGTTGAGTCACTCAAAGTTGTCCAGTGACAGAAAATGAGAAAGTTAGGGGGGTGGAAAATTCCAGTGCTTGCACTTGTCGCGTGACCAATCGCTGTCCCCCAATTGCACCCCACACCCTTGCCTTGTCATACAACAAGTTTTTAAATTTATTAGGCAACTGCGTCCCCCGTAAACAAGCGAGGGAATGATACCCTCCCCTTGATGACTCACGCTAAGTACCAAGGTCACTCAGCTCTCCAGGGATTTGCCTCGGCCACGATATGAGCGGCACTGCGGTAGGCGAGCGATAGAGTGGCAACGCTGAGTTTCATGTTCCTAATGTTTGACATGGAACACACTCGAACCCAGCCATGATAGACTTGAGCAGCATAGGTGCCGCTCGTCGCCAATCCCAGATGTTAAATTTTTCTTGTGCCGTTCTACTCATTCTGTGGCAAAATGTCGGCCGAGAATGTTCTGTCTTCTGACAGTATGTACTGCCATTTCTGATTCTGAACGTCATCTACATCTACGATGTACCGTGCAAGCCACCACTAGGGTGTGTGGCACGGGGTGATTCCACACCAGGCATGCAGCACTCGTCCCAGAACAAATCAGGACCTCGCACGCTCCCCCTGGCGCTAGGCGCAGGCCAAAAGCAGTCAGGAGAACAGTGCGCAGTCCAACCGGAAACTGGTAGAGTGATACGTAGAGGACCGTGAAAGTGGTTTTATTTTCTGCTAAAATTCGTTTTAAAACTATGTGACTTCGGTGTTATAGAAAATCTTGGCGGTGTTATTATAATTTTACAATTTTTGCAAAACCAAAAGAAGGAAATGGTACAAGTTGTGTTAATATTATAAAATGAGCAAGAAAAGGTGCACCGTGAACATTTCACTTTAATAATTGCCTTTGTGAGGAAGACTAGAGCAAAAATTAACCAAATGGTACTGAAATTTGTTTACAATTTCATTGTATTAATTTAGACCAATGTGAAGAGAAAAGCCCTTTTCAGTGAAGTCTGTCATAGACTTCAAGTGCTAAAACACAGAAACAAATTCTATGGATCCAGATTACTGCAAAATAGAAATAAAATACCAGGAAAATGCAATCATGGTGAGGATTTCAGAATTCTCTGGCTTCAGGCTTCTCCTGCGATCAGATACCACCACACAATACTGCGATATCGATCGTTCTGCATCTACATTGGACGTAGGGTACCAAACAGCTTGCAGAGCAGTTGCTTTGAATCCCATGTAGTCTTCTTTCATGGAACACAAAAGGCTGCAAACATCCAGGGGAGCTATCAATCGTTTGGACTGGGGAACACTGACTTCTTGGATCAAACAAATTATTAAGTGCTTCAAAAATCAACTTTGAGGGGTCTTCAGCCATCAGTTGGTTGAGTTTCAGTAGACTCTTCTGAGCAGTCATCTTCAAGACATTTACAACTTCAGCTCTGTTAATGGCTTTCAATGCTTTTAATTTGGCATTGAGCTCTGGAGAAAAGACCTTCGTGATCAGACCCAGCATATTCTGCAGAACCTTCAGTTTGGAATGCAGGACATGAGCTGTGGGGTAGCTATTGCCTTCCAGGAAAGTGATTAAGTTTACAAAGTGGTCACAGTTGTCAGCAACGAACTGCCCTTGGATTCTTCTGACATCTAAAGCACTTGAATTTAATTTTTTAAGGAAATGAACACCACTGTTTTCATCTTTCATTTTTTCCATAAATTGCATTATGTCATCTAGGTGCTCATGAATATAAAGCACAGTCAGAAACCACGTATTCCATCCTGTTTGCACTGGCATGGGAAAAAATTTTACTTTACTTTCTTCATACTTCCCACGTAAAAATTCTAAATGAAGATGTTTCCTTCTTCTTGCATTCAGAAATGCTGCTTTTGTTTTTGCAACTATTGAGTTCACTTCATCCAAATTGCACTGCCAAATTTGTCTCGACTAAGTTAACTTTATGTGCCCAACATTGCACATGCGCAAGATTGTCCCCAATAAGCCCCCTCAAAGTATTAACTTATGCACTCATGTAACGTGCAGAATCTGTAACAACACCAACAACATTGTGGTAATGGACCTCATATCGATTTAAAGTATCTAAAATAGCTTGTGAGCAGGAAGCACCATTTGCAGCATCTAAAACTACACTTGCAACTAAATAAATGCTCTGGCGGCAACTATTTTCCAGTAAACAAAAGAACACATTAAAGACACAATTTCCTGATTTCTCCGTTGTTTCGTCACAAAAAACGAACAGCTTTTTGTCCTTAACACAACATTTAAGCTCTTCCTGCTTCTTTTTCCCTATAATCGGGATGTAGTGTTGGCGAATACGATCGGCAGACGGCAAATCCCCACTATCTTTCATGTACTTCGAGAGCCATTCCCGAATTTTTGGATTATCGAGTTTCTCGACACTAATTCCAGCATTTAAAAATGCTTCAGTAGTAGTGACAACAAACTCCTCTTTCTCCTCCTTTGCTTTCTTTGACTGAGTAACTCTCTGTTCAAATAACAGGTCGTTTTGCGGGGCTTTCTTTCGCACGTTTATGTATATCGCTACCGATGTGCTTTAACAACGTGTCACTTCTTTAAAATTCAAGTCTTTTATCGCAAAATTTGCACAGTAATACTTTGTCGTTCACATAAAATCCTTCTCAGCTGAATTGAAGCAGGGTCGATATATTTGCCTCTTCGGTAGAAGAGGCAAATATCGATATCGAAGAGGCAACGAATCGAGATATCTATCGACCTTGGAATTGAAGCACAGTGGAGCGCCGAATATCCGACGATCCGTCCGCTAATAAGTAGCACCCCCTCTCCTCCTATCCTTTCTGTTCCTTCCCCCCCTTCCCCCAACTGCTAGCGCTTCCGTTCCCAGCCAGTGGCCGTGTTTTAGTCTACAAAATTGCTACATTAGGCCCACACTTAAGGTTTTCCTGCAACAAGTTATCCAATTATGCTCTCTACTGCGTCGCGGTGAGTCACCGGAATTACTATGCTCGGCATTGACGCGTGCCGGGCGCGTGAGCATATATTTCCGCTCTTCCGCGGCCGTGTTAAATTTCTTTCAGCACATTATTGATTCAGAATATCTAATTCTTCAGGAGAGAGAGCGTGCAATTCTAGATATTTCCGAGAATTTCAGGGTTGATAAATGTGAATTGAAGAGAGAGGCAGTGATTAATTTAACGGCAAATTCCGGCGGAGACATCACTACAGTGCGCGATATTACGCGATATGCACGCGACAAAACAAGCCAATTGACCTTTGAATCGTAATAAGATAGAGCGAATGAACGTCAGCAGAAGCAACGAAAAAACCGAAATTTCGTTTTATTTTTCCGATTTCGCGATATTTTGCATTATTTCGCATTATTTCGCGATATCGCGTCTCGCGAATTTCACGGACCTCTAGTGATACGTAAATGAACATACAAACTTATCTTAGGTCGAATATAATAAACTTATCTTAGGTTGAATCACTGCTCGTTTCTTGGCCACTACCGCCCTGCCGAGGTACTGCTCTGCTGCCCGCCGCTCATATCGTGACCGGCTGCGATTTCTGGGAAAAAAGGTATCCTCAAGCAATTTAGCAAATATTAGGGCGATCTCGAGGAAACGCACCACTTGCCAGTTAACAGACCACATCCATCAAGGTTAAGACGGCAATAGCAATATTTGGATAGAGTAGAGAGGTTACTCCAGATTTTCCTTTGGGATGGGGACAGAGTAGATAAAAAATCACTTTCATTGGTTGAACACCAACCAATGAAGTTTTGAATACTTCGCCCTCCTAACAAGGGGAGTGTCCGATAAACGAGTCGCAGATCTTGATGAAAATTCGTATGCATATAGAACTCCGAATGCTTTTCACGAATCACCCCACATATGGGCATATAAATAATCCAATAGTTTAAACAAAAAAGGCATTTAAACATTTATAGATGTTATAAAAACTATTTATCAGCCTCCGGCATCAAGGGTGGTGTGGTCCATTGATCAGCGTATGGGTCTGTGGTGCGGAGGGACCATGTTCGATTCCCGTCGGCGACAAATTTTTCATGCTTATTTTTTTTGTTTTTCCTTTGTGGAATTCTATGTTAAAATCTAATTTTTACTTTAACATTCAAAGTTTTTTTTTAACGAGTGGAAATATTTTTTTTCGCGAATACTTTAGGGATTATTTTTTTTTCTTTCCCGCAAAATTTCTTTGTTTCCCCATTCTTTCACCACGCAAACTTAATTTGTTCCTTCAATTGCAAGACCTCCTGTTGATATCATAATTATACAATAATGAAAATTTTCCACAAGAGGTCACTCTCGCCATTTATAACGCGAGCCTTTCTCGACGAGCCTTATTACAATGTATTTATTTGTATGTCTTTAGATCGTGAAATGGTGATTCGATTACAGAAATTAGTAGATAAGCCAATCACATTTTCCCCTCCTTTTTTCAATGCACAATAAAAAAGAAAACGGGGATCTTTGATCGTGGGTCTTATAAATAATGATGTAACAATTATTTAGACTATTGTATAATTATGATATCAACAGGCAGTCATGCAAATGAAGGAACAAATGAAGTTTGCGTGGTGAAAGAATGGGGAAACAAAGAAATTATGTTGACTTTGCGGGAAAGAAAAAAAAAATAAGCCCTATGGTATTCGGGAAAAAATATTTCCACTCATTCAAAATAACCTTTGATTAGAAAAGTAAAAATTAGAGGGAAACATAGAATTCCATGAAGGAAAAACAAAGAAAATAAACATGAAAAAATTTATCGCTACCGCAAAACCGCTACTATAAAATCACCTACTTAAAGGTAATTTGAAACCATTTTAGAGGAAAACATTCACGGGGTCCCGGGAATTTAACCGATACGGAAAAGTAATCTGATACGATTTAAAAAGGGAAAATTGAGCTCCATCCTCACCACCTGCACCTTCACAAATGAGGTGGGGTGGATGAGTGAGTGGGGTGGAGTGAGTAATGCACCAAGAAGGGTGGGGAGGAATACCAGTCAGTGCCAGAGTCTTATGGTGGGAACCGTCAGAGTTGACAGTTCCCACCATAAGAAATGTGTAAACGAGCCTTCTCGGAGCCATAGCGTCAAGTTTCCTTCATGCCCTCTGCTCTGTAAGTCTCCGATGGGAACATTTTCGAAGCCCGGAGCGGAAGGGTTAAGACGCGGTACTCTCCGCTGCGGTTCTACTTCCTGCTTATTAGGTACATGTCTATGGAAAAATTACCTGTAAATGAGGAATTTTACGTTTTTTTCTCAATAATTCATTCTAGAGGGGCACTTTTCATGTTTTGGGCCCAAGCGAAGACTTTGATGTACGTAGTTTTCGTAGTTAGAGAGGTTCGTTACGGGAGGTTTTTTTGTGTGCATTGTCCATTGGAAGGGTCCGGGACCAGGCCAATGACTTCGAAATAGGGAGTTTTCCTTAAAATTTCGCTGTATGGGTGTTCGTTGTATGGGGGTTTTACTGTATTTTGTGAAAGATGATTCAGAAAATTCCTGAAGTAAATTTCCTTTATGTGCTGTCATTCATAAGTAGAGCTGTAGGTGATTTGCTGACATGTGCACTACTCAAACATGAGGACTAAATTTTTTACTCGTGTTCCCACTGAATTATTCCCGATTCAATTTGAATTCAAAGCATTCACACACCTCTATGTAAAGTATGAATGTTTCTTGTGGTCATTACTTGACATGCTCTCCCGGCTGAATTTTTCATCTTCATCTTTTTTCCCGTGGTCATTTCCATTCAGGATTTTCTCACCCCACGAACTGGGTTGTATGCAAGGTGCAGGTGATAACCAGGGTGCCAATGGCTCTGGGGGAGGTGGTGGACAGTCTGGCCCAAGGGGCCTGGGTGCATCTGGTGTGGTTTCTTCCACAGCACCACTCGACAGGCACCCGAACCGCAGAGCACGTGGACAATTGCGGACCAAGATTGAGTCTGGCGAGGGTACAATACCGGTCAAGTCATCTGATGGGATTCAGACTTGGGATGGTGTAATGCAGGTATGACCTCTCTTCCCCCCTCAGGCCTTGAGTAAGTTAACAGTTTAATTACAATTATCAGTGTACCATTGGCCATGCTCCGGCCTTAATATTGACATTGTGGCTGACAATTTGTGATGGAGTGAGAGAACCAGAAACAACATCATGATACCTTAGGACACCCCAAAATTTTAATGAAGTTCTTAAAACATCATGAAAAAATATGATGATGGAGGTGTATTTATATCAAAGCTAAAGTTAAAGAAAAATGTAATGTTTCCTTTTGATTATTTCTCTTACTTAGATTGTAAGTGGAAAAGCCAAATTTAAATTTTCCATAATTCTCATAATGTGTAAAATTTGATATTAATGGTTGTTGGTGGGGAGAAGTCTTATGGTGTAAAATTATAACCCGAGCCAAATATCCAGGATTGAGGTTATCAAAAGTCAATAGATAAAACTTCAGAATAAAAAATGTTCAGGGTGTAAAAGGTGTCAGTTTCTGTCTCTTCCGTGCAGGATCATTGTCAAGCACACAAATTGCCAGCAGCATGATGGCCTTTGATTGATTGTGCTGCATGCATTGTGGAATGATTATAGGAATGAATTGGCCTTATGCATGTGCCATTAGAGATTGTGCAATGCCAAGCTTAATAGCTATTAACTTTGGTACTTGAGACAAGAGTTCTGCATCGGGTGTATTCAACGATTTTGGACTGCCCATTGCAAAGCAAAAGACTGAGTTGTGTCCTATTTGTACGTTGTGAGTTCGCCAAAGTGTGCACGCTAAAATGCCAACCGTCTTTAGACCCATCATGTTGTCCTCCAATTTGCCTTGACCAAGTTCATTCAGCTCTGGCCTGATTCCAGTGTTCTCTGGCTCTCTGCTCCCTTAGCAGTCGTCTAAGTGATTGAGTATGACTATCACTCATACAGGCAGTGTAAACAGCAGAATCTGCATGCAACTTTCAAGTCTTGATTATGTCCGATGCAGGACTATGGCTTTAATTATTATCATTTTAGCATCATAAAGTATTTTTGAGACAATTTTTAGGCATTTAAAATATAGTGAAACCCCTCTCTTACGCCAAAGTATGAAATTTTTGACCGCTGACAAAATGAAAGTCAATAGAAGCCACAGTTTGTGGGAGCAGGAACTTAAAATAGCATCAAGTTGACCAATGGGAAGAGCATTGTAATGTTAGCTCCTCTTATCTACTCACCACCTCTATACTCTTGGAAGTGCTGCTGAAATATGTATGTACGTATTTGCATTCAATGAATTGCCTGCAGAAGCCCATGTGTTGAATATAAAGCATACTGTGGTGAGAAGAAAATTAAATATACATGTTAACTGAGGACACACAGCTCATTTAGTGCTCTATTGCAGTGTAATGCAACCATGTGTTGTAGAAACTTGCCTATGCTTGGCTGTGTAAAATCAATAATTGAAATTAAGAATTTTGAATTTAGGACCATTATTTCTTATCACATTACAAATGTTGCTTACCATGTGAATTGCCACAATATCCATTGTTTAAAATTGCAGTTATTTGCCTGAAAAAAGTGTTAAAAAAATAAATAATATGTCATGGAAAGTTATTTATGGGATGTCAGGGATCCATATGTTTGTACAATTAATTGTGAGACTAACGTTTTATTTTATTAGGAAAATTTGCATTTTATCCCACATTCTATAAGCTACTCAGCCCTAACATCTGAACTTGAAGTCCTGAATTACTTTTCCTTAAATCTCTTTTGACCATGACAACATTGTATTAGCTACTCAGTCAAAAATTCTTATTTGCCGATGATGATTTTTAAAAAAATAATTGGTTAAATAAAGTATTCATCTGGAATAAATCCAACAAGCCATTCCAATGTAAAATTAGAAGTTAGTCAGAACATACTGTTACAGTTGGCTAATCTGTGACAACCATCATGATACCATGATCTTTGGCTTCTGATGACATTGTTTCACAAAATAGTTTTATAGTCTCCTCACTAATTTCTCTTCTTAGCTTATCAAAATGTTAATCTCTTACACAGTACAGTCTCCATTATCTGAGGCCTGATTTATTGTTGTTTGTATTATCTGAGTTAGAGATCCTAATGTTGTGGCTGTGCCAAGCAGGTTTAGCTCATAGAAATGAATGTCAGAATTTGGCAATCTGTTGATCTCCAAAAAAATGGTGATCCAGAGAAATATTTTTCCTGATCATGCCAAAAAATAAAGTATGGAAAAGAATATAAGGATCTAAATTTTGTCTCATTTCCCACACAGAAGCCTTTCGCACTCCGAGTTATTGATCATCAGAGGTGGCCTCAGTCCATAGCACCTCAAATAATTGAGACTTCACTGTACCTTGTCAAGATAGAAATTATCTGAAATTCCTTTTATTCTCTCTCTCTGAAAACAGGATATCATGAAAAAATTCAGTTTAATGTTTTAAATAAATAGTTATTAATTCAACATTAACATTGTTCTTTGCTTGAAAAATATCTTTAAAGGTAGTTTTTTTTTCATGATAAAAATACTTACTGGTTTAATAGTATTTCCAACCTGGGAATTTAGCTGTTATCATTAAAAAATGGTTCTTTAATAGATTTGTAAAATTCAGGGCTCTAAAACAAAGAAAAATATAATTATTAATGTTTCTGTTTTGCCAGAAATGATAGAATAACTTATGAATTTTTCACAAAATATCTCAGGAAATACAGTTCATTCAAGCCGTACACTTGTATGTATATTCTCAGTTGAAATAACTACCAGTTTGAACATTGATGCTATGGATTTGTGAATGCAGCTTTGAAAATGTGGTGTTTAGATTGTAGTGCTCAATGTATTTTGGAAATATGTAATCAATGCTTATTCCTCTGCATTCTGTCATTCCAAGCTCAATGACATTTTTCTGGTGTTGTCGAACCTATTTTGATGTTCACGTTTGCAGCTTCTTCCTCTTCCTTATGTATTGGCATATTTCATGTGTAAATAGTTTTGATGTATTTCTGAAGCCTTTGGTCGATGTGCTTTCTTCACATGTCACTAATTGATGTTTTGCATTGTAAACGATGTTTTGTTGTTGGAAGCAACTTGAGCCATGAATGAGCCTTTAAAAGAAATTGTGTTGACCAACCCATCCTGTGTACATTTCGGTGTAGCATTTTGGAAGAAACTGGATTTTGTAGCCATGATGACTTAAAGATGTTCCACTGTCCATATGTTGAAATACAAAGTACAGCGGTAGAATATCTCATGGTGCCATACTGTTTGGCTCAGCACAGCACAGAAAATGTTTTGATTTGGATCCAACTTCGGAATGGTATAGGGAATTCATTCCATCAGAATTATCCTGGGTACAACTGAGTGGTCATGAGAAAGAACTGTATTTTAGTGGTGCCATTCAGCAATCAATTCTCGCATACCTAATGTAAAACATGTGTACTAATTAATGTCGGGGGGATGCTAATGATGGAGAATGGCTTAACTCTTTTAATTGGTTTTGGTGTTTTTTGTATAGTATCATGCATACGTGGAAATATCCCCAAATTTCCATTTTCCACCCAGATAAATTGTAATTTGAAAAAAATGAACAGCCTTAACACTAGCTCTTTTGCACAGATGTTTATAATTTGTAAACATTAGTTACAGCCTACAAACATTGGACTATTAACAGTGAAAGAAGTACTTGAGAAGAATCCGTATTGATAGATAAAGGATGCAGCTAGGACTTAAATTAGGCTAATTTTCGTATCACTTCTCATAGCCAAGGAAAATTTCTGCGAAATGGTCGATTTTAGGCAAGCTTACTATGATGGCACCTTCTGTCGGCAGATTTCAGGGGGCTTATTCTCTAACTCGAAGCATCGGAGCTTTCTGGCGAAAAGATGCTTCAGTAAGCTACTTGCTCCCATCGGTATTCTCTATCATGGAAGCCACCGGAGAAAGAGCAAGGAGAAGCTACCGGTAGCATATTAGGCTCCCACCCTTATTCTGTAAATGTCACGAAGCTACTTCCGTAGCCCCAATAAGCTCCCACGGTAGCCTTACGAAGCGCGGCCTCCGCATACCCTACTTAAATAATGGTCATTTTATAACACCTATCTATCTATAATTATCCACGCACGGGTATGTTTCTTACATTTACTAAATGCGGATTCCTTGCACTTTCACTGGGTTACTTTGTCATTTTCGCCATTAGCGGGATTTTTCACAAGAAATATATTAACTGGAGTGACGGAAAGCCATATTTACCTTGGGTGTGTTACGTGATTCCAGCCCATAATGGGATACTTTTCGGGCCGTGGTAGCGAGTATCACCTTCGCATTTCTTTTGAAAGTTTCATCTTCGTATATTATTTAACTGATTTGAAGCAACGAGTAATCGACGAAAGCAAATAGCACGAATCATATTGAACCATATCATCGACATGAACCCTAATTCCCGAATATATTTACGAACAATCTTATTTCAAGTGATCAAAACAGCCAAGATGGACGTTGTGCGTTCCTATTCACGAGATTGTTCACGAGATTATGTAAGCAAAAATAGAACATTTTTAGGATTTTCCTCGTATGATTTTTAATGCGTGGCATTTTTTGCTAAACACGATACAAGAGCATCTTCACCGTCTAAAACTGCCTTAAAACATGTTTCACCAGTTTTATCCACGGAAAAACATTGAGACGAGTTTTCCCATTGGTTCTAAGAATGACGTCATCAGAAATGAAGTTTCCGCAGATTTGGTTTAAAAAGATTCTCATACCCGCCTTTCAACAAACTTCTCTCCACTTCCTTTTACGTTCTTGAGAAAGCTCCCGCGAGTTAGAGAATATGGTTGGTAGCCAATTCTGGTAGCTTATTCGAAGCAACCGCATCGGTAGCTTCGAGATAGAGAATAAGCCCCCAGAACCTATTGGCCTCGGTGGCTCGACTCGACTTTCGTAAAAATACTCCCAAGTACTCGAGTCTAGTACCAACTATTCGACTCGACTCAAATTTTCGAGTACTAGCACATCCCTATAAATGATCTCTGTAATAATACGATTTGTGTGAATGGGTATCTTTCCCAACATTTTTGACGGGTTATCAGCTCTGTAATAAGGTTTTTTCATATGACATCAAATATATCTGGATAAATCATCGATATTCCATTTTCGAATTTGATAAATTTTAAATGGAAAAAAATAATATGCCTTAAGTCAAACTCATGAGCGCCATGTTAAGATTGCATAGCAACCTGTAAATAAATAACAAGGTACACCTTTAACATATGCAGAAAGGTTTCTTGGGTGTTCCACCGGGTGATATGCTCCATATCTGGCAACGTTTCGGAGAACGACTTGTTATTAATCTTCAGTGCTTCTGAATGCCATTAAATTTGGCCGCTACTTAAACCCAACAATTGGGATCAGGTGTCTTCTAATTGGGTCATTTGTCTGATTGACCAGCTCTGCATTTTTACCAATCAATGTAAAAAAAATGACATACTAAGTACCGTATTTACTCGTGTAAGCCGCGCCCTCGTGTATCCCGCGCACCCCCATTTTCGGGCAGGCTCGTGAGGAAAAAAAATATTTTTTTCAAAAAATCAATTTTTTTCCCTTGAGCCTGCATCATTTTGTCATAACATGATTGCACGTTCTTTAATAGAAATTCTGTGCCAAAGTTAAGTGTTGAAGTACATCTTTCTCATGAATTTAATGCGTTACGTTTTAATATCGTCGCGATACACATTTTTTTTACAGTCGTTTTTTTCCTAACATCACACAATAATCACAGTTGTATACAATCACATCATTCAGCTCTAAAAATGGAATCTGTTCGAAATGAAATATCAAGCTAATATAATTGCAGAATTATATACAATTTCAACCCATGATCATTCGATTACGGAAATCCATCAGCGAATCATCAAATAAAAGCAGAATGCCCTTCCGTAACTGATAGATGCCTGAAAAGTGATACGTTTGGTTCGTCGTCATAGCTGATAAGTGACTCCCAGCGGGCAACGCCCCCCTCCCTCCCCCCTACTTTTGGAAGCCACTTGCGAAGTTAGAGCGTGGGAAAGCGATGAGTGAAATGTGATACTTTTGATGAAATGTGATGCTGACTCGAGAAAAAATATCGCTTTACTCCGACCCCCTAACTATGAGCGCCGAGGCGAGGGTGGGGGGAGAGAGAGAGAGTGGTGGCGGGGAGAGGAAGAGGCGGGCCAAGGACGCGTAGCCGTTCGCTGGACTGCCGGAAGCGCCAGCACTCGGCGTGAAGGCCTGTGGAAAAAAGCGCTGGACATCCTCTTTGCTTTACACGACTATAGTAATTGTATTAAACTTACGTACTAACTTGAGGAGTATCCGCATTGAAAGATAAACGTTGCAGCTAGAACTTATATCAAAGCTCATTTTCGTATCACTTCTCATAGCCGAGTAGCATTTCCGCGAAATGATCGATTTTAGGCAAGTTAACTAATTTTTTCTCCGATGTGGTTGATATCAAGTACGCACAAGTATGTATCAAGCCCTATGAAATAAGTTCTAGCAACATCCTTCCTGCGCCAAACGGTGAAAACAGAATTTCTTTATCTATTAGCATGGCGATGTAAAAGTCAACGGTCTGAAAATGGATTTCCTACCGTGGTATCCACTTCCATAAGTAAATGATGCTTCCTATAAAAGGAAGTAAAAACAGATTAGAGTTCCGATTCTCTCTTTACATGCGCCGATGCACTACGTTATTTATCCCATTGATGTGGCGATGCATTCCAAAGCTCACTCGGGCGCTACGCAACATAATTTCAGGTTGTGGAAAAATCATGAAGGAGTGCGAAGTCAACCTCACAGCTTACACCGGAGTAAGGGTACAATTTGAATCGACCGAAATAACGGCTCCCTCGTTCGAGCATCGGCCGTATCAATCTAGTGTTGGCTGCCGAGGCCCCTGAAAGGAGGTCCAACAACTCCCCCACTAGTGAAAGCCACCTGGGTAAAAGCGAAACTGGGCGAGGGTAGATAATAACAGATAAGGTGAAGGAGTGATCCTCTCGGGTTACCCCCTTTTCTTTCTCGCTGAATGAGTCCCTCGCAGATGAATATCGTCGCGCCCAGAAATAGGAACGAAGAACTTTTTTCTTGAGGGATCTTCTGGGAAAAACCGGTTTGGACATGCCAATTGTTCAGATCTGACTGAGGTATCACCCTAAAATCTGACAGCTTTATTGTTTCCGGCTGAGTGATTGAGAGGGATAGCTGGATGGAAGGACTGCCTGTAAGGCAATTTCCACAAACCCTGGGAAGGATATTTTACCATTCGTCACGATAACCTGAATAGAGCCTCGTATTGCAGGTAATAATTATTATCACAAAACGATTGAATGAATGGAATCATGCCTCTATTTGATGCGAAGGCAGCTTGACACATGGAAGTCGATTTCCATTGAAATGTAAAGAGTAGCAATATCTCCAAATATCAGGGTATCTTTCGGCTTTCATCTTACTTTCGAATCATCCGTAAAAATTTATGACGCAAGTAAACAATTAACATTGCAAATTGATATATCGAGATAATATTGTTAAAATTCGTCGCGGCAAAGAGGGGTAGTACCAATCCGCGAGTTGCTGCACGCCACACCGCCAGCTGCAACGGCAAAATGACTTATCCGGTGGCGTCAAATTTGACATTACTTCACACGTTTTAAGTTTTTGATTGGATATGTATGTTCGTAAGTCAGATGATCGTAAGGCGAGGACTTACTGTATTCAATTTGGAGAAACTAACGGCAGGAACTTAAGGTAAAATGGTGCGCGGCTTACATGAAAATCTAGAGGATTCGTGTAAGCCGCGCACCCCCATTTTTTCACCGGCATTTTCGGAAAAAATGTGCGCGGCTTACACGAGTAAATACGGTACTTGCATTGTAAAATGGAAATAAATAATATCGGTAAACCCATGCCTAACTTTTGTGGAAAAGATTTTTCTGTGAACTAAAATTATAAACAAACAATATTTTTTAACGTTAAGTGAGCACATTATTTCAGATGTGGGTAAAGATATCCTATCTATTGATACATTATTCATCGCTATATGCATTGTGTTAGTTGAGAAAATGGGAATTGCAAGTCACTTTTCATTTGTTTTCCCAGTTATTCTTCCTGATTTACTCACCTCCAACGACTAGTAGAAATTTCCTTACAAGTTACAAACCCTTGTAACTTATAAGCGTCTTGAAAAACAGAATGTGTCATTACCATGGAAACACTTGTAACTTATGAAATGGATTTGTAACTTGTGGACTTGTAAATAGTAGACTAGTACGTTTGAGAAACATTATTTCAAAAGTTACAAATGAAGACATAACTTGTGGACTTATAGCTTTGAGAAATTTTGGCCCTGTTAGAACACCCAAGAAACCTGCTTAACATTCACTGGGGAAAATCTTCAACCTTTTATTACTGTAAACATAGCCCATCGTTTTTCATGGGATATCAGGCTGTAACTACATAATAACAAGGGTGGCGAATCTCTATGGTAAACTAAAATCAAAGGTAAAGATAGGTCTTTTTTATTGGGAATTTTTGAGGATACCAGGGCTAGTCATGTATTACCTTCATTAAGTCTCCCGCCCGTGCACCCAAGTGCAAAATTTCATGTGGAAAAATCATTCGCCATGACCAGAACTTGAACCAGGATCCCTTTTTATCGTGCCGAGTGCCTTAACCAGTTAAGCTACCGAGGCATCCTCCTCCCCTCTGGATTTTCTCCACGTACAATTCGTCAAAAGAGCGAACACCTCATTCTGCTCCAAGTTTGGCTTTAACCTAGTCGACGGTGGCGCTAAGCACACGCTTTGGACTGCGTTTGTGACATAATATGTCTAGCAGTCCTGAACAACTTGCTCATTTGAAGTCCTGAAAAATCTGCAGGGGAGATGGATGCCTCTGTAGCATAACTGGTTTAAGTTCTCCGTTCGATATTGGGGGGATCGGTGAGAGTCCTGGTCAAGGGGAATGATTTTTTCCTCTGTGGAATTTCACACTTTTTAACTATATTTGATCATTCCAGGAAAATAATTGTGAAATGGACCACTGGATGCAACCGCGTGAAAGTGAATTACATACTGTGTTCTGCAAAGTTTGATGCATGTTTTGGAAACTGCATACGTTTGAATCTTGCCGTGCAGGAAGCCAAATTTGGGGAAGTTTCACGGTATGATGTGACTTCCCCTGTAGATAAATTTACTAATCATGATCTAGCTTTTGACACGTTATTAGCAGATGAGAAAAATAATTTTGATGACTATACAGTAAGTCCTCGACTTACACGGCTAATTCGTCCCATAAATTTCCACGCAAGTCGAAACACAAGAACTTAACTATCCATTTTTGAACCATTAGCAGTGCCGCTTTTACTGCGGTTGGCAGTAATCTGCAACATTTACAGAAAACGCCATCTTCTGAGAGGCCGTTAAGTCAACAGAATATGAAAATTCCAAGAGTAACACAAATCCAAACTTGATTTCACTGGATATTTAATTTTAAAATAAGTATAATTACACAAAACATGAACAGATTGAAATTTTTTTAAAATTATCATACCCATGTGAATTTCTGTTCATAATTGGAAAAAGTTCTTAATAAATACACATATTGTACTCTTTATATAGCCTTACTTTTCTTTATGCCACTCATAGAAATCTCACCACTCCCTTACTTTTCTTTATGCCACTCATAGAAATCTCACCACTCTTACGTTTCTCAGCCATTATGAGGGCTCACGTTCAAAATAAACACATAGGATGCTTATAATGATTTATGAGAAAACATTCTCGAACTTAATAAATAACGATCTCAATGATCAAATCACAACATAAACTCAAATTTGTCTGTCTGCTGTACGAACGTGTTCTTTTTTTTTTGCTGTGATGGACAACAGGCATCATCTATGGAGTAGATAATTTACTACGCGTTGACTTACACAGGAAGGTCAAACTATGCCGAAAAAAGACGTTAATGCCATGTAAGGCCGGTGACAGGCTCACGTTTTCTTCACGTTTCTTTCAGAAATGCGGCGACAGCTCGTAAAAGGTCAAACACATAGATTTATATGGAGACATTACGGCCATGCTTGCGACCAGCGACAGATTTGAAAGTGCTGCATGTCGTGTTTATGGGGTGACATGACAAATAGCTGATGTACACTCCCCATACCAAGGACTGGCGGACGTGTCGCTGCTTATCGCACCGTGGTAGTTGAGTGGGCATTCCGAACGCCTGTAGTTTGGCATCAACTCTTGCACGCTGGACAATGAGTTGTGGGTCGTCACCCGGTGTATCTGTTGCGGCAATAGAAAGGCGGAGAAAATGCAAGCATGTCATCAGCCTAACTGAACATCTGCGTAACTCCGGATCCATGTAACTCGGATCCTCGAAGTCGAGGACTTACTGTATTCCAAATCCAGGTATTTTCGAGTTGGAGCAAGAAAGAGGAGATTGGTTACCAGAAGGTGTGGAGACTAGGGGGAGGATTAGGCTAAAGGGATGAGGGTAATTTCAGTTTTGTGGGGTGGGGGTTTTTAGGCTGAGATGGTGTAGGTGGGGTATGATGAAAATAAGGGTAAGTGAAACCAGAGTTGAAAAGCTTAAAGAGAAGGTGGGCTTTGGTTGGGCAATATGGTTGACATTCAAACATTATTCCTTCATCAATAAGATTCTTGTTATATTAAATGTTCTTAATTAGGAGTTAGTAACTACAAACGTAAAAGGAAATAAACATAGGAAGGTATTGAAGTTTATTGCTCTATATTCATTTTATGGAATAGAACTTATGTAATTTTGTTTTCACAGAGAATCTGATGATTCTTGTCAGTTTTTAATTAGAACTCAATGTAAATATGTTTTCAGCATTCCCTTTGCATTATTGTTAGTTATTTTGAATGCTTCAGTGAAACTCAAGATGTATATGTTTTAATAGCTTTTAATGATCTTGAACATCAGCCATTTGTACTCAGTGGGACTCAAGGACTACTTGTGCAGTTCTTGTTAACCCTCAATCCCCTTGATGGAACCTTCTTGGTCCTCATAAACAATAGCTATATCTTTCCAATCTGTCCAAAAGCTGATCTCACAAATTGCTAAATTGAAAAAAAAATATTTCAAAAACATTTGTGATCAATATTTTCTCCAATCTTACTCTATTCATGAGATGTTATTATTAATTGTTGCATTTTAAGTTATGCCAAACCAGGTATTTTCCTAATTGAAAATTTTTATTTTTATTTGGAATTAGCTAGGGGTTTCACAGTTATTTGCAATTATTTACCGTCCATGCTTGATTGATATAGATAAGGCATTCATCTGACATATTTTTTAAATTATTTTCTTGATTTATCCCGGAATTTTTTAAGCTTGGAAAGTGATTGTGTCGCTTGTTGCATTATTGTGCATGTCTGCTGTTATTGTTGCCTGTTGTGTAGGTCATAAATGGTCTGTTGCTGCAGCATTTTCCTATCCTTGCACCAAATTTTTCTGTACTAATAATGCCTTGAGATCCTATTCTGAATACTTTGTAAAAAGAAGAAATAATCACAATTTATTCTGAGGGCATTGTGGTGATACACTGCCACAGTGGCCCCTCGGATAATGACCTTCCGTGTTCATCATGAAATAAAAGTCTGTACTCTTTTACAAGTTCATTAAATGGTACGATGTGTTTCACTTCAGGGTGGCATACTTACCGTATTTTCTGTTTCATAAAGTCTTATGTCCCCCGATCAAATTTTTTGACTAACAAATTGATCAAATGGGTTTGAGTATCATGTGACGGGCAGAATGTGAGGAAAATGTAATTTTATTCCAAATCATATGCCAAATAATGAAATACTTTGAATAAAATGTTATTCTATTCAAATTTTGCTTAAACCACTTTATTTAACCTGGTTTGGTCAATTTTGGATGAAAAAATTTTGACTATGGGACTTTGGCTTTCTAGGAACTTTTCTTACTTAAGAAATTTGTGACAAATCACCCTGCGCCTGGTAGATACCAAGAGCAGACGTGGCATGAAGTCCTAAGGGCGATGAGCTTTCACTGGCATGTTGACTTTACTGATTTCTGAAAACTTTCTATTGGAAATAGCAAAAATTTTATTCTGGCGTATCTGTTAAAAGAGTTTTCTTATTCTGTTAATGGTTGTCAATTGTTAAAATCTTTGACGACTAAATATACCATTTATCTTTTTACTCGTGATGCGGTCAGTATTCAGTGGAATCTTATCTGAAACCAGGGATTCTAATTTCAATCGAATAATTTAAAAAAATATTTGAACCCCGGTTGTGCAGGTGGCATATGAACTATGTCACGGTAAATTCTTATTATTCAAAATCTCGCCTTGGACTTTCATTATTTCAATGTTTTTTACTTCAAAAATGTTGATAATTTGCATTAAAGTACATTACGTCATAAATATGTACAAAAGCTGATATTATTTGAGTATTAGCCACACAAAGTTTCATTTTAAATTGTACTGCGTATGCACGCACCATCCTCATAACTTCCCAAGGTGTCATTTTCTAAGCTGACGTGCACACCGCAGACCATTATGCTTAGTCTTTTTATTATGTGTTCGACTGAGAGGCTGAAAACCTTTGTTATTGAAAAATGAAGTTTTGAGCTACAGAAAAATATACAACTAACCTATAATGTCTGGTGAAACATTGCTTTTTTTGCTGCAGAAGTTGCCAAATGTTGACATAGCCATTCTTGTTGCTCAATTGTTCTGAGGTTTTGTGCCGCAAATATAAGGTCAAGCATTTTAAGCTGAGCCATACGTCATGAGTCCTACAAAATTAGGTCTCATCTTTTCTAGGGATTAAAGAGTCATAAGTCTCTACATCAAGATTAAATAAAGAAATAGATTTAATTAAACCACCATGAGACTGGATTAGATGCTTATGTAGCCTAAAGTTGAAATCAAAGCATGATTTTTGTCTCCTAATCACGAAAAGGTCATTAAATTCAAAATCAGACTATTAAATCAACATTTATTGAAGTCACAGTTTGAGACTGCATTATGTCGTTTTGCGCTTATTATAGATGTACAAATCACCTTGTCATTTACATTTCAGAATATTATGAGTTAATATTTTGCTAGGTGTTCAATCATATTATATTCACTTCCCTCTTTGCTCGAAATTTAAAGAATCAAAGCCGGTCGAACCACAAGTATACGCATTTGGCTATTTGTGTGTAATCAGTGATTACTAATCACCCATTTGTGAAACTAGGTATTACTTTTCAGAGAAAAATGCCAAAGATAAAGTCGTGGTTTTCATCATTTGCGGTGATTCTTTATCCTGTGATGGCATGTATATAAAGCAACCAATGCACAGGACGTAAAGCTTTCAGTTTCAGTCAGTGAAGCAGGAAACACCTGCAGATTAACCTAAAAGTATACATGACAAGGGTTTTGAAACACCTTTTTTGAAAACATCTTTGGGTCTTTTAGCGTCACTACTTTTGAAGAGAGCCTTCAGTACTCCCAACAATTAGATCAATAAAATGAAACTGATAAGAGCCTGACTGACTAAGAATGTTCCATTTAATAAAATAAGTCACTTTTGTTTACTTAGCTTTCTTTGGCATTCCTAATTTCAGAATATAAATTTAATTGTGAAACTGAAGTGCTGCTCAATTTTCATTCTTATTTTAAGCTAATTACATAGTTAAATTTGAGTTTGAGGGCATACGTAGAGCTACTTATGGTTTTATAAATTTAACAAGAAAATGTAAAAAAGGATTTAATTCTTATTATTAATATGCATTGGTAATGAAAAGGAACTTAAATTCATAAAGTGTTAGAAGCAGGATTCAGATTTGAGATAAATTTTGGATTCGACCCATCACTACTTTTATCATCGAAAATTTTTGGAAATAATTGTGGTACATATTTTTCAATTAAACGTAAGGAATGGAAAGCATGACCACATCCTGGAACATCCTATTACCATGTTGGCGTATTTGTTCGCATCATTTGTTAAAATGTTTCTTCTCGGTTTTACAGTTAACAAAATTTAAGATTCATTGATCGTGGACTTCATGGATTTCACTTTGGGTCAGGTTATTAGGTAACAACGTATCAATAGTTCTGTCAGCCATCATCATCAGGATCAAATATTTATCAACCTTAACCGTAACTTAACCTTTAAAGGACTAGTGTACATTTAAATGTATTCTGGGTTTGATATTTAAACTCATACAGTTCTACTGAATGCTCAATTAAATTGGCTGGAAGTGCCTGCAGCAGGCATTTTAATCCATATGGTAACGGCTAGATGACTTAATCCTGATGATGATCCTTAGTTAGCTGTTGAAATGTTGGAACCTGATAAATTGATCTCATGTGAACCCCATGAAATCTACATTCAATATATTGCCTGGGGAAGCCTAAAATTTTCAGAAGGGGTCATTTATTTCTTCCAAAATATGTGGCCAAAATTTTGGTGCATCTTATCTGTGTGCCTTCAAAGTTAGAAGACGTGTAATGTGCCAAAGTGTGGTGCAATGTACTTTGTCTCCTCCATAAATGTTTGAAAAAGGTTATGAACTTTAATCTCATCATTCATCTATGACTTCCTCTAACTCAAGCTGGATTCAGTTACATTTTACCCCCACATATTTCATCCAAATTTTTGTGATGACCTCATGGTGGTTTTCTGGTTATATGGACCAGAGCCAATTAATTAGATGAGGTTGAACATATCTTGAGTGTATGCATCACGATGAAGGTGAAACAGCCTTCCTCCTCCACGCTGAGGTAATTTGTGGGCAATTGACCCACGTCCACTGAAAAGAGCCTTCTGCAAAACTGCCATGATTTGTTACTCCTGTTCTGTTCCTGTAACTAACTCGACAATGAAGGAGATAGGCAACTGCAATTTGTAGAACCAGCCAAAATATGATTTAGAGAGTTTTAAAACAATTTTTTAGACATGAAAATATCTCATGTGAAGATTGTGACGGTGCTTCATCACACTATTCAATCGACTTCATATGCCTTTGTACACTCATTCAGCTGTTCCGAAAGGTCATGTTACTGTGCCTTTGAACTAAGATTGTAAATAGTTGACAGTTTTCCACTGAGACAATTCAGGGTATTCTTTTGGAAGTTGCAGGGTGTTGCGTGCAACATAACACCTGAGGGGCTTCATTGAATAGGCTTTAGTTTTGCTAAAATAATTAATTCTTTCAGTGATATACATGGCACTAGATATTATAAACGAGGACTTACCTAATACATGAGTATAAGTATGTACAGGGTCTGTCCCAAAAGTTCAGGTATTTTTTTTTCAGTTCCGATAATATTTTATAATCATTTATTGAACATAAATAATTATAAAAATTAAAATCTCTTTAGAACTTTTCAAAGTACTCCCTCCCGACTCTATACACGTTTTGCACTGCTTCACCAACACCTTGTAGGCTCCCCTGGAAGGCAGCAACAGACAAGGTAGAGTCAGTTTTTGCTGTTGACGGGAAATCCGAGTGCTCATCATTGTCGAAGGTCTCCCGACTCTCCCGGAACCTCTTGTACCACTGGAAAGTTCAGTTCTGTGACTTTGCGTCCTTCCCAAAGGCTTGCTCAAGCATTTTTAGCATATCCCCACCATTTTTACCCAGTTGAACGGAAAATTTAACTGTAACGCAGCTCCAAATTCTGCGCCATCATTATTTCTACGAGGGTATATGGAGACACACTTTTGGCGCTAAGTACGATCTTCACTCAACCACTGACTGCAGGTGACTTCAGAAGGTGGCATTCTCTATAGCCAAGACACCCACCACTTTATTTCCACAAGGAGCCTCGCGCACAAGCGCAAATGGCTGGCTGTGGAAATTCATCACCGGAACTTTTGGGAAAGACCCTGTAGCCTATTGGTTACCTGGCTGGATTGTATTGATGCTTGATAATTTGCTGCTCTGTCATGGCAAGCTTTTTTGCCATTCACTTACATCGTAACTCACTCGATGTATTTCATGCTCAACTTCCTCTCCTGAAGATGATAATTTTTACTCGGCCAATTTATGACCAAGACTGCAAATATCACCAAGGAACTCAAGAGCAGAGAGGACTCTAACTTTAGGCGATCAGCCTCTCTTTCTTTAATCTTCGGCTATGGGCAGTAGGGTGCGGCTTATTTTTCGAAAATCGGAAAAGCTAAAAGTTCCACCCGTCAAAACATTCATTTTGATGAAAAAGCACATATGTGAAATTTTTGTTGAGTTGTGATATCAGTAACATGTGCTGCATGGGGTCTGAAATACCCCACTCAAACAATGGAAATGTTGCATCATAATAACTGCTTCTAGAGTAAATCTATGATTTTACGACCCTTAAGGGCTAAAATTTCATTATTATTTACCTAGCTTTAGCTGTTTAGGAGATACAGAAGGGCGAAGCGAGCTCAAAATGCTAATAAGGGGGCACCGTGCTTTGCCGCACCGCCGGTGCGGACGAGTTCATCTGTCCGTAGACCCCCCCTCTAAGCGGCCCACGACGACACCGCAACTGCTACAGTGTCTCGTGGTAATTACATAGTTCTGGAGCACTCATTCACTGGTTATGGCGAAGAACATGGTGTTTTAGTAATTATTTCAATTTATTATTAACTCGGTCATAAAAATTCCAAATCAGTCATCTTCATTGAAAAGAAATCTGTATAGCTAGCAAAATCAAACAGCAATCTGAAGGACAGTGCACTAATTAAAATGAAAAATACAAGGAGTTTCAGATACCAATACTTACCTATACGTTTTTATTAAAGTTGTCTTCATTACATCTGGCACCCTTCTTCTATGTTCTTGAACAACACGTGACAATTCCAAGTCTTTGGTCAAAGTTCTGCAAAAATCTTTCAACAATTTAACCTTCACCTTTAATTTAAGTTCACCTGTCCTTAGCGGCCTTGATGACACCTTTGCAGGAGCATTTTTGTGATTCATTTGCGACGCATTTGGAGGAGATATATCCCAAACAAACATAAATGAATGTACTATTCGGAGACAATGGGATAAGCACAGGGCTAGTTCAGCGGAGAAAGTGAGAGTCATTTTCCCCGGACCCTATACTGACTTTGCATTGGGATGGTAAAATGCTACCATTTCTTGGTAGTAATGACACCAAAGAGAGATTGGCAATAGTTGTTACAGGTGTCAGAACCAAGAAAATGCTTGCAGCCCCAGAGCTTCCGAATGGAAGTAGAAAAGCCATTGCAATAGCAGCTTTTAATATAGTGATACAATGGAACATTTCTAGGGATGGGTCGGTTCGGTTCTTCGGTTCTCGGTTCCACCGGTTCTTGAGCTTAGAACCAGAACCGGAACCGAGGCCAAAAATAATCGGTACCGAAATAATTGGCGCGAAAACCAGTTTGAAACCTGCCCACACTCTGAAAGTGGAGGCTTCGCATTAAAACCTGGTGAAATACTTAGATGCTTCAAAGTTGCCGTGAATTATTCTAATTCAGTCGTTAAAATGACTATATGATTTATTTTATTACATCCAATTCTAGTAAGTAAGTGATGAAATACCGCCGTAATAAGGATATTCTGATTGATAGGTATGTGTTACGTCCACCTCCTTTGGAGGTGTGAGTCCTCATGTCATTTTCGTAAATCATATCATAATATAGTGTATAAGTTTTAGAAGATTTCATTCATGCTTTGGACATTGCTTTCGTTAAGTCAGCAAATTATTCGTCATTTGTACATTATAGTATTAACTTTGCACATGCAAGAGAACGCTGTCTACTTTGCCGCGCAGTAAATAGCAGACGACAATCGACTATTTGAAAAATGGACAGCGCAAAGATAGCCGGAAATGAAAGGCACCCGCAATATGCGGTCAATTACAATTACATTGTTTTATCAAGTTTCTTCTTCCCTTGATGCAAGGGTCGTGTTCAGCCAAGTAACCATCAACCGTTTGCCGTTCACCATTCTGCTTTCTTGATTACTCAACTATAAATGGGCGATCATTACAAAAATGTTGGGTTAACTGATCATTTTTAACTTTAAAAAATTTTTGTGCATTGAAACGTGAAGAAAAATGCACATGTCGGATATAAAAGCTGGTATTGGTATTTTCTTCCATTGAGAGAGTGTAACTAAGTATTTGCAGCAACATGCGAATTTCAATATTTAATTTTATGAGAAATATGTTGGTAATGACAAAACCGTGGTCGGAAGTACACACTCGATTTATCTTACATGGATCATACTTAACAAACGTATCACCGTTAAATAAAATCACGGCATTGGAGATACCGGAAAGATTCCGAAACGAAATACGAAAGCAGAATCTTTTGAAACGACGGAAATGGTACACATAAATTTATATCAATGCATGCCACACAGATGGTCTAACTGAGCTCTAAGCCAATGGTGAAAAAATCAACCATGCAAGGTAGTGCCAAGTTACCATCAAGAGCCATGGCATACGAATCAGCACTGTTAGCACTACGTATGTGCCCAGATGAATGCTTCCTTAGTCGCATGTCGAAAAATAAAGTGCTATCGAAATACGGCATACCTTTCGATATTATATCATACTTATCGATATTGTAAAAATATCGATACCTGGTGAAATTACGACTTAATTTACTCACGCGGTTGAATCCTTCGCAATGTCTTCCGAAGTGTGGGAATACTTCACGGTTGATGCAGCAAATGAAAATTTTGCAAAGTGTAATATTTGTCATTCCCTGATTTCCAGGGGTGCATGTAAATCACTTCTAACCTGAAAAAGCATGCGGAAAAGAAGCATAAAATAAATTTTCGCGGGAAGAGTCCAATCGTGTCTCCTAAGAGACGGAATACTTCAGTAACTACGATGAAAATGTTTGTGACCACCCATCCTAAGGCGAGTGCCATCAGTGAGGAAGAATTGAGTGAAGATGAAGGGGATCTTTCAACTGGTAAAGTTGCAACTACGGCTGAAACACTTCCACTTGAAATAGCTCCAGTCTCTAGCCTTGAAGTCCATTGTACCAGCAGCTCTCTTGAAAGTCTGTCTTTACCAACTGCTTCCACATCGGCTGCTATTTATCCTAAATACATCAAACCTGGGCCTAAGTCAACATCATACCACCAGCCCACTTTGCCACAGGTCTTCGAAAAAGTAAAAAAAAATTAAACACCAAGATCAACGAGCTCTAGCAATTACACGATTAATTGCAGAAATGATATGCTTGGATTTGCAGCCATTTAGTATAGTGGATAACATAGGCTTCAGGAGGTTACTTACTCACTTAGAACCTCGTTACACAATCCCTTCCAGAAAAACTATTTCAAATAAAATGATTCCAGAGATTTATGAAACAACAGTGATGAATTTGAGAGCAAAATTGGAAGATGTTAAATTTGTAGCTGTGACTACGGATTTGTGGACATCTGTGAGTAACATTGATTACTTAGCTGTGACAGTTCACTTATATGAAGATTCAGATCTAGGTTTCCATCTTCAACATAAGAGCTTGGAGGTTATTCCATTTGTGGAAATCAGCCATTCAGCAAATAACCTCCTAGCCTTTTTAAGCCAGGTGCTAAGTGATTGGGGACTCTATAGTAAAACTGTTGCTGTGGTGAGAGATAATGGGAGGGACATAACCGCTGCTTTGAATAAATCTAAGTTCCACCACATATCTTGTATGGCCCACACCCTGCAATTAGTTATTAAGGATGGTTTTATGGATAATCCTAAAGTCACCAATGTTATTCAAAAGTGCAGAAAAATAGTAGGAAGTTTTAAACATTCTGTGAAAAATACTAAAATGTTGCGGCAATGTCAGAGACAGCTGAGACTACCAGAGCATCGCATGATACAGGATGAGCCCACACAATGGAACAGTTCTGTCTATATGTTAAAAAGAATGCATGAACAGAAAAATGCTATAGTGCTAATCACAAATTCATGTGACATCAGGCTGGCTTCTGAATTAACTACGGATGAATGGAGGACAATTGAAGTGGCAGTAGAAATGTTAGAAATATTTGAAACGGCCACATTGAAACTTAGCAAAGAAACATCATCTGTTTCAGAGGTAATTTATTTAGTTAATAATTTAAAAATGTTGATAAATGATTTAAAGAAATACAATTTGTAAACTGCCAAAAGATGAAATCATTTTACAAAAGGGTTGTACTGATTGCCATATGTTCTGACTGAAGGTGTATTTTTTTTTAGGTAATCCCTCTATTGAACTTAATTACACACCATTTGGAAGCTCCTGCCCCTAAGGGCTCTGGTATGCAGGGGTTGAAAAATGACCTCCTAGCCTCCATTAAGCTCAGATTCATCAATGTAGAGAATGATGACATCATATCCATGGCCACCCTTCTGGATCCTAGATTCAAGACTACACCATTTAAAAATATGGAATCTTTAACCTCGGCTAGACAAAATCTTTTGGATCAAATGACCAATTTTTCTTGTCAGGGCCCTGCCAATGAGGAATGTAGAGTAACACCACCTGTTCCATCTACGTCACATAATATCTGGGTGAAATATAAAAATGCTTTTTCGATTCCTTTGGAAGGACCTTCACAAGACAATATCAGTGCTGAAGATGAGCTAAATTTGTACCTCTCAGAGAGAACCATTAGTCCTGATAGCGACGCAGTCATTATCAGTCAGTACTGGTTCTCTACTAACTTCAAGAGACTGAAATGCTTAGCAATGAAGTATCTCTGTGTTCCTCCTGCTACTGTTTTTAGTGAGAGGCTGTATAGTACAGCTGGCAATATATGTGACAAAAAAAGAAACAGACTTGATCCAGAAATAGTGAAAATGCTGGTGTTTTTGAACAAAAATTTGAAATGAGTGCCACTTTTCTCACATTATTCAAGTATGCATTTATTATTTTGTGCAATATTTAAGCAAAAGATTTATTGAATGGAGTTAATTCCCTTAATATTATGAGATGTTTTTATTTTTGTGTACAGGAGAAGTTAATGGCAACGAGTACAGAACCAAAAGTGCTTGAGTTCTATAAATATTTTCACATAAAGGTTAAAAATGGATTAAAATTACATAAACAGAAAAATATAATGAAGTATTCTTTTTCAAGCAGTATGTCTTTGAAAATGATTATTTATTATCTTTTCTTACCATTGAGCAATGCAAAGTAAGTGGTAAATTAAGAACCGGAACCGAGAACCGAAGTTAAGAACCGAACCGGAACCGAAAAAAAGTGGAACCGTCCCATCCCTAAACATTTCCAATAATGTTAAAGCAATTGCATTTGATACAACCAGCGCTAACAAGGGTTGGTTTATTTTCCTTTTACTGATGTTTTCAGTTATATTGATGCAACTGATAAGTAATACCAATGTTGTATTCTTTTCAAGGAATTAAGAATGGCGCTGCAGTGCAGGTTGAGCACTTATTTAAAAAAAATAATTGATTTGGTTGCCTTGCCGACACCATATCTTTGAAATCGTTTTGGAGGGAGTTTATCACCAAATAAGGGGACGTTCAGCTAGGCTATAGCCTTTGCTATTAAAAATATTTCCAGCGTCAGTGGGCATCTATTGATACAATTACTTATGAGGCCATTGATAGTTACCCAGATGCCGGAGAAAGTTTTAAAATGGAGACGAAACTCTCAATAATTAACTTCACACAGGAGCAAATCAATGTATGCGGCTACTATTTTTTGTTCATAGGAATTAGTTATTAAAATATTACAAAGCTAATATCCCAATTTGCCTTTATCAGATCGTCCAGCCTAGAGATGATTACTTGGAGCTATTAGAGCTCTAAATTATATTTATTGGGGGTGAACCTGCCAAAGGCATTGTGCGAGGTGGATGTGCAAAGCAATTTACGCACTTAAAATTTTGGTTTTTCGTGACAAGTGCTAATTATCGATGCTGATTCCAAGGGGCTATTTGATGTTTGCATATTTATTGTAAACATTTATATCCATGCCTGATTTGTTCCTCGTTAGCCACATTAGCACCTAGAAATTACTTACTTTTTTAAAGAAGCTCATTGAATATGAGAGCACTAATATTACTGTCGCCAAAGTTGCTCAGAAAAAAATTACGGTACACCTTTGGTGCCTGAGTGAGGAGCTGGTGGGTCTTTCAGTAGTCGATTCCTGTCTTAGCGATGAAGAAAGAGCGAGGCTAGTGGAAGGTATCAAATCTCGTGGAGCACAAGAAGAATGGTCCAGGAGGAGACACATTCATTTAGATGATGTACCACAATGAGTATTGCCAATTTAGCCACGAAAACAACGGCTATTTTTTTTTCAAATTTTGGAATTAACTGCGATTTTTTGATCTACCAGTCAGTAGTTGGGCGAGGAATTCAAGTTACCTCCATGGTGACAGAGTAGTCAAGTCATTGCAAGTAGTTAATGACCATGCCGAGAGAGGAGTGAAATTGTTGAAATATTTTTGCAGAACTTTGACCAAAGACTTGGATTTGTCACGTGTTGTTCAAGAACATAGAAGGAGGGTGCCAGATGTAAGGAAGACAACTTTAATAAAAACGTATAGATAAGTATTGGTATCTGAAACTCCTTGTATTTTTCCTTTTCATTAGTGCACTGTCCTTCAGATTGCTGTTTGATTTTGCTAGCTATACAGATTTCTTTTCAATGAAGATGACTGATTTGGAATTTTTATGACAGAGTTAATAGTAAATTGAAATAATTATTAAAACACCATGTTCTTCGCCATAACCAATGAATGAGTGCTCCAGAACTATGTAATTACCACGAGACACTGTAGCAGTTGCGGTGTCGTCGTGGGCCGCTTAGAGGGGGGGTCTACGGACAGATGAACTCATCCGCGCCGGTGGTGCGGCGAAGCGCGGTGCCCCCTAATTAGCATTTTGAGCTCGCTTCGCCCTTCTGTATTTGCTAAACAGCTAAAGCTAGGTAAATAATAATGAAATTTTAGTCCTTAAAGGGTCGTAAAATCATAGATTTACTCTAAAAGCACTTATTATGATGTGACATTTCCATTTTTTGAGTGGGGTATTTCAGACCCCATGCAACGATATCGCAACTCAACAAAAATTTCACATATGTGTTTTTTCATCAAAACGAATGTTTTGACAGGTTGAACTTTTAGCTTTTCCGATTTTCGAAAAATAAGCCGCACCCTAATGGGCAGAGAGACTCTTTCAACAATTAAAGGAGAGCACCTGCTTTCAAATATCTCCATCGCTGATGGAATTAAACTTTTATCAATAAAGTATAGTAGTACCAGTTGCTTCACATGTCTAGATTTGTGTAACTCTGCAGCAGATCAGCAAAAATTTTAATGTACACCTCACACTGAAAGTCAAAAATTCAAATGCAAGACTTAATCCTGAAAGACTCAATCATTTTCGTGAAACTGGGATCCATTCAATGAAATTCCACAGGGATTGTGATTTTCCTAATATCCTGCATTGTCCAAAAGACATCTCATTCCCTTTGGCCCAGCAGGGTATGTGGTCTCATCTTGCTAGGGAAAAACTGCTAGCTCCTTATTCATCATTAATATGGAATAGTTCCTCCATGCCAGTCTCTGTACTCTTATCAGTTATACCTATTAACTGTTTTATTATTGCAAGTGTGAGGCCTTTGGGTGACTGTATTACCTTAGTGATTACCTTAAGGATTCTCTCCTTTGATGAACTTGGATTTTGGCACAATTAGTCTCAATTTGTTATGGAAAGAACTTTTTATAAAATATGAGTAAACTAAAATTTTGTTGGTAACTTTGTAATTGTATATCATTTGTTAAATCATCATATAATTGTCTGGAAGTATCTCATGCAGCTTACACAAGCTCTTGCAAAGTTATGGCAAAGTTTTCCCCAATTAAAGTAAAGATTCATCTCTATAAGTTAAATTTTCTTGGATATAAATCAATTTTTTATAAAAAATCCTTTCTTTTATGCTCTTATAAAGAAAGTAGCTGGAGCTAGTGGAGTTGGCATATTTTCATCCGGAAGAACCAAAGGTATCCCTGTTATCCCTCGGGAACGCGCAATCAAAAAGTTACTTGGGAACGCGCAATGTACTGAGAGGTCTTTTTACACTTTTCAGCCAAAAGTACTTTTTTATTCTTCAGGAATGGGAAATTTCGGTAAACATAGAATAAAGAAGCGGTAAACATTACTTAATTATTAAAAACTGCGTATTTATTGTGGGACCTCATAGGTCGCACGTTCCGAAGGGTTATAGGTATATGTTGATGATTCGATGAAAAAGCAATATGAATTACTCATCTACTCTATATTTTGAACATATATTTTAGCATTATAAAACAATATGTATCATATTAATGTGGCGATTTAGTGAGATGAGCTCAATAGACATCCAATGGAGGTGACTTGTCATCTTGAAACTCAACACATTTATTTTATAAGCTTTACTGTTGCAGGCTTCACTTTGTATAAGTTCTGAGTGTTCGTATTTATAATAAAATACAGTACTTACTACTTTTCTACTATATTTTAATAGACACTCCGCAAACCTATGCAACAAACAATTGTTCCCACACCAATTGAAAAATACATAATAATGTTTTCCACCCCACCATCCCTTGATTGACATTTTACTGGCCCCTGCTTTTCTAAGCCTTCCCCAAACCATTGTATTTTTTAATCCCTCTTATAATTACAACAATGATAAACAGAAAATAAACAAATTTTCTTCGGAGCCCATGCAAATCAAAATGATCAGTCACTCCACAAACTTGTGACGAACAATTATTCCCACACTCCTCTCCACTCCTTTCCGAGAAAATTACATTGAAAAATATTAACCTTTCCTGCCTCACTGCCCTTAGTTAACATTTGTACTGGCCCCTGCCGTTCTCAACCTTCCCTGAACCTTTGTATTTTCTCTTCCCCCTAAAAATACGACACCAATTAATAGAGATAATATATTTTGTACCCGATGATGCCGTAAATTGGCGATACGCATTACATAATTAAAAGGTTTTACAAAATTGCTATGTATTGTGTTTAATTATCAATACAAACATTTATTTTGTTTCACATGAGGGTTCTATTTGGTCAACAATTGCATTTTTCAGTTTTCTGTTGTGGACACATTAGTTGAGTATTTTTTATTGTAACCATTTTGCTGCGGGTGGGTAGATATATCGACCTTTGGAGCCTGTGCATTATCTGTCCCTTGTCAATACATCGGCTGATATTTTTATGCATGTGAATATACATTTTTTTACTTTCATTTCATTCAAAATATAGTCTGAATGCATTTTTTTCATCTTTCAATCCCCAAATGTTTACCTTATGTTTGAGCAATGAACCTCCGTGGGATAAATGAGTACAATAATTTTCATAAATTTAGAAACTAGAAAGTTAACTACTACACTAAAATTGCCTTGGCAATCTTAACATTCTCTGCTCGGCAGTGAAATGGTTAAATTTGTCATTGGTTCATTCTCCCCCACATATATTCATTAGCGTTTCATTAGTCTGTCTGAGTTACCTCCTGATATGTCAGTCACATCTAATCTGACATGTTTGAAATTAATTCCAGCCTCTCTGTTACTTCCAATGATAGACTAATTTACTGGTTTGAAAAATGTCCCTAAAATAATAATGTCAGATATGGTGTCATTCTTGGAGTTTTATTTTGGTATTATTTTATATGTGAAAATTTTTTTAATTAGCTGTTACATAAATTGTAATTCTGTGCTGTGACTGTCTTATGTGGAGATGAGTCATTTTTAACTTCTGGAAACTTTCCTATGTTATTTCAATGAATGGATTCCAAAAATAGTAATGAAATTGAATAATGGATTCAAAAAAGTTAGGTGACACCAATATCTTTTTTCCCAGGCACATTTTTCCATCATTATCTCCTGTTTATAGTTTTCAATCTTCTTCGTACTTTGACATCTGATTTCAAATCAATGGAGAGACAAAAGCGCATCAACATATCAATGTAAGTTTAAGTTCTGGCTTTACTTTGTGGAGTTGAATCACATGAAATGGTTTATCTCTGTTGAGTCCACACTTAATTATTTTTTCCAACCATGGTTTTGATCAGTTCCAATTTTTTTTGGATCCAGTTTGGTTCTTAGCTTTGATTATTTTTTGTTTCATTACCATGCATATGTACAATAACAGATCAAGTTAACTCTACCGTATTACATTCATAAAAACTTTGCTCATTTCTGTCAGGCAATAATGTCCTTTATCTTCACTTGATTTATTTAGGCCATCATTTTCATAAAATTTGGCAAATTTTTCCATTTGACTCTTACCACGAAACTTTATTTTGTGTATATGTTGTGCATGCTTTTTCAGGATGGACGTGGACTTTCTAGCACCTCTTAAAATCAGGGAATAATAACTAGAGCAGTACCTCTATACCTGTGGTAGATACCTTATGAGACCTTCCAAGGATATTTGAGAGCACTAATGACACAGCGCACAGTAGCACTAAACACGTAACGATATTCCTTTGAATACTAATTCATAAAAAAATCATATTTGCTCTGTGAATAAATGATTGTGATTTTTTAAAAATACTGCTGCAAAGAGCTGTAAATAAAGACCAAGATCATGTTTTTGGGATTATCCAATTGTAAGAAAAAGATATTTCACGAAAATGATAAGACCTCTTTCTTTTGGTGAATTATAAAGAGCTGAAAGTTAAGAAGCAAATTTACAAATGTTTCATTGGCACCATGTGAATATTTCATTTTAATCTGTTGTCAATTTTTTTGTCTCCTTGATATTTGAAAGAAAGAGGAAAGAGAAGATTATAAAACATCAAAAAAATAGCACTTTTTTGTTCTTACTGTGATAAAAAATTGAAGGTGCAAAACAAAAAAAGTTGGTAAGAATGTTTTAACGCTACATACATTTAGATAAAGTTTGATATAACTTGCTTTCATGCTTGTTAATTTTTAATCGGAATCCAAACTGGAATCTACATACATTTTATTTGGGTTGATAATTTCAGAAAATTTTCACGTCTGATTTCCGACCCAATTGAACCTCAAATACAGAGATCATGGTTAAGGGGGCTCTACTGAATTGCACTATGTGTAAAACTTATTTGCTGAATCTATTCTTAAGTGTTTCCACACTTCGGGAGACATTCCTCGGGAATGCAAGTGATCAAAAAGGAAAGGTTGCTGTCAGATGTGACTTGAGTTCAGTTATCAAGAAAAAGGAATGGTTACGGAGAGCATCATCATACCTCAATGCGTGGTACTACTAATACATTATTACCTATTGGTATTGACATTCCTCAGTGCTTACCTGACTGAACACTGCCCTTGAATCATGGAAAGGAAATTGTCTTAAAAATAATTTGCATGAGAAGCCTTTTGGAGGTACTTACTACATATTTGTGGCTATCTTTGTAATGAGGTGCTTTTCATTTTTTGAAATAGCCGACTGTCATCAGCTGTATACTGCGAGGAGAGTCAATCAGTGACTTTCAAGAATGAAAGAAAGCTTCTCTTTCATATGAGGAGTCAAGTGCTGGAGATCAAATAAATAGCAATATGCATGGTGGACTCAAAGGAAGCAATGAGTAATGTAAGAAAGATATTTTCAGAATTTTAAATCAGTATAATTCACGAAAACAATACATCTGTAGACTTGCACTCAAGATGGAGGTTATCTATATCTTCTTAAAAACAGAAATCGCTACATAAGGTAGTATTTCATCATTTATTTGAGTTGAAAACAACTAAAATGAGTCATACCTTCTTACATGTGAATAAAATTACTTCATGGGAGCTGTAATGTACTAAAATATGACATTTTACAAGGTTTTAATGTACAGTCACCACTTTCAGGGTCTGATATTTATTTAATATGGTTTTTCCACCAAGGATTTCTGTTCTTTGATTCTTTAACGTTTTGGTTCCAAGCTCAAGAACCGAACACACCCATCCCTAGTCTAGACATATAATGTTGTTACGAAGGCTATACCTTGATAATGACATTATAGTTGTCAAAAGCTTGGTCGGTGAAAATAAAAAAGTGTGGAATTTACATAGTAATAAATCGTGTCACACATCAACCTATTTTCATAATTCATTTGGCTTGTTTCTCATTAACTAAAAACTGTCATTTATCAAAAACTGCCTCATTGATGCACTCTTTAATTCTCTGTGATATCTGTACAAGCCAGGTAAGTCCACCTTTGATGAAAATCATCTTAATTTTACCAGTGAATGGTTGTCACGTACCTTTAGTTCATGGCAGAGTGAGCAGGTGAAGATCCCAAAAACTTGAAAATCTTCTGTGGCGTTCCTTTCAGACTGCCTCATATGTCCTCAAACTAGAGGCTAGTGGCAATCATTTATTGGTCCAAATACCATTATTTCATCAAAAATGGACTTTCATCCTTGCATTAAAGAGTCATTCTCCATATATGTGTCTCTCTATGTCTAGCGGTCAATGTTTTTCTATGAAAATAAAACTTACAAACGAGCTACCAATGTAGTATATTGCATATGTTATCTAAATGCAGGATTGTACTTAAAATTTATTATACGTGTGTTGTACTATGAAGATTTTCACGAGCAAACATAAAGTGTTCACTAGGAAATTTTGGATACTTGCAAATTTTATTTAACAAACATGTACACAAACCACTGAAAGGTTGATAGACACACACAGCTGATCTGGCTTTCGATGAATTATGTTAATCACCTGATGATGGTGATGATGATTCATCAAAACCCGGGTTATATTTTTCAGTGGTTTGTTACAATAATTTGTTAAATAAAAGTAGTGAAAATTTTCACTCCTGCTCAATATATACATAGAAATTTCCACAGTAAAAATCCACCTGTACCAGAAGTTGAACCATGGAGCTTAAGCGTACTAGGCAAATGTGTAGACCACCATGCTAACGAGGCTTCCCGAATACCATGGCAGTTTTTACAGGATTGAAGGGAACTTGGTGTTGGTACTCTGACAGTCAGTCAAGGATCACACTCATGATGGATTATAGAGCTTCTACGAAGCCCTTTCTTCCTGCATGGGTACTAACATGTAATCCTGTGAAATCCAGCAAAAATTTCCATGGGAATCCAAAAGTGTAGGTGGCTTGGCGATGTGCGCACTGGTCTGGCAAGTAGGATCTATGGTTCCAATCACTGTCCATGGCAATTTCTACGAGTTGTGTTATAATGATTATTACATTTAGTGTGACATCAGTATTTTTCAAGCCGCATTAAATGCTCATTTAATGTTTCATCCAATAGTATTATTTATTTGATATCCAATTCAGCACAATCATCAAGAATACCGGTGTAAGTAAATATTTAGGGACAGTATGTTCCGTGTCACATGGTATGCATGCCTGAATTTGACTATAATTTTTGAATGGAAATGCTAATCTTATATTCCAAATGAATTTCATGCTTGCATCTAACATAAACTATTTCATTAATATTATCAAGCTTTAGTGTTTTTTAATCAGATTGATTTTGTTGAAGTATTATTGCTTAGGTGGGCTATGCTTTAGGTAGATTTTAATCAGGATTGCAGAAAGAGCTTCAGCCATTTAATTTTTTTCCTCTCTGATTCCACATAATTTTGGCTTGAAACCATTTTCCTCTTCTTAGCCTTATACCGTCGTAAATTATATTTTGAATTGCATTGTGTGAAGGTGGTGAGTGTTAAATGTTGAAGATATAAGTGAATATATAAATGTGTATTGTTTGGTGTTTCAATGTTATTTGTGGGGGTGGTAGCATAATGCTGCCATCTTGTTTTGGTCTAATTTGTGTACTAAGAAGTTGCTGCAAATGCCTCCATGTGAATTAATATCTTTGATGTTGTCCAAATTACAAAACTTGATAGCATTTAATTTGTGGGCATGCATTTTATTCTCTCCACTTTACGTTGTCGAAAGCAATGAGCTTGTATATCTCTATATAAACTAATGTAAAAATATTCTAATTGAAAGAGTGTTTTTGACAACAAGGCCCAGTTCACACAGGGGGAGAGCATGTTCTCGATTGGCCAGCAGCACTTGTGCAGTGAAATATTTTAGTAAATATACCTGAGTATTCCATGGTGGGTTATCACTAATGCAATGCAATCCATGCAAAAGTAAAACTTTGGCATTCAAATGCATCATGCGATCGCTAGTAATTCCTCGACTTAATATTCTGTCTCATTCTGGACTTGTATTAAGTTCCTTTCCTATGTTGGAACTGATGCAGATGTAGTACCTTGCTTTTTACGTAAGGAGAAATTTTGGAAAATTAAGCTTGAATTAAGCTTATTATGTATAAACTAAAAAAATTCTTCAGCTCTAGGTCATTAGAAGGTAACTAATTTCCCGATTAATATTTCCTTGTAAATGAAGGAGTTAAATTACCTCATTCTTTTGGGCTTCCTACTTGACTCATCTGAACAGTGCGGTGTGTAACCAATTAGATATTGAAGTTGAATGCATTAGTAGGTCGCCATTTTAATTAAAATCAAAATTAGTACCAGTTGTGATTTTGGGCAAATTCATAGTTCCATCACATCATCAACTTAATGCCATACCATTGGCCATTCTTGAAAAGTACTATCACCTCACTCTGTGCTTGAACTAAAAAATATGGTACCTCTGGTCTAAATTTATGTTTTGCATTCTCTTTTTAACTCGTTAAACAAAAAGCACTTGTTGTCAATTGGCATATTAAGTATTTAACCAGGTTATCCTTGGAATTTATGCTTGGGGAAATGTTACCAGCCAGCCTGAAAGCTAAATAATGACCAATATATGTAGACCTAGCATGGAATCCTTCATAACCTTCCATGCATAATTATGCTGGCATATCTTGCACAAGTTCTTCCCCCGTTTGAAATTGGACTTGAGTAATGGCGTCGCCACATGCCCCAGGGCCAGCGTCTGCTGACCATGTCCTGCTCGGACAAGGTGTGCAAGTGGAATGTGGTCGGACTTCAGGGCTCTCTGCTCTCGCACCTCATGGAGCCCATCTACCTCGACAGCGTGGTGCTGGGCAGCCTCTTCCATCCCTCACACCTTTACAGGTAACTAGTCATCTCAGTAGCCATTTTTTATAGAGCAAATAGTGAATCCCTTGTTTTATATCACTTGGTGAAAATAGTGTTGCCTTGTTTTTCATTTTTTCTGATATTGCATAAAATGAGATGTGTTCTTACTTGGTATCATAATTAATCACCGTAGATTCTCGATTATTGAGAACAAAAGGGAAATAATTTTTCCCAGGTAATGGAAACCTGTTAATCACTCCCCATAAAAGTAGTATAGGCATTAGGCGCTGCATTGCAGTGATATTTTTTTTGGATTAGCTGATGCCATAATGAATCACAGTAGATTTTAGATTATCCAGAATTTAAGGGAGACAGTTTTTCCCAATTACAAATTGAAACCCCACTCAAGAAGTGTAGGCATTGTGCTCTGAATTGCAGGAATTTTTTTAATGCCCTGTTGATAGTAATTTTTCGGTTACAATTCAAGTCCAAGAACTATTCATAATCACAATTCAGGTGTTAAAGAGCTTCCAGGCATTCTTCTTGTCGAAATTTAGGATATAGGATTTATGAAAAACCCCATGCACATAAAGAAATACAAAAAGGCATATCCTTGGGTTGCCTACTCTTGGTAGGGTACAGATATTCCGCTCTACATATTTATTCAGTGTAATGGATTGTTGTGCTCCAACTTGCTGACTTATCAGCTCATATCGCTTAAAGCCCGTTTAATCCAAGTCTCTGTTAACTTGGTCCTGGCTAACCTAGAGTGTATTGTGTGAATGTACTGTGGCTAGACCCAGTATCCTCAAAATTAGTTAAATTATTAATCTTTTTATTATTGTTTGTATTTTTACAGCATTTATGTGCCCTTTCAACACTTGTCACAGTGTATCCATCAATTCCCATAAATTGTCATTTAATTTTTTTTAAAGTTAACGATAATTTATTGACCTAAAGTTGAGTCAAACCAACATATTTTGTTTTTTCCATCTGCGTCATGGTGAGATCTAATGACATCATGCAGGGGCATACACATCTGTTGGCTGTGATAAATTTTTTCCAGAAGTGGTATTTTTTTGGCAGATATGTGAAATATTTGTGCGATAAATGGCTGACAGTTTGATATCATTAGTCCGGACATGCAAAACTCGCAAATGCGACAACGCGAATTTTTGCGCGAATTCTGGGGTTTTTCCGCGAAAACGCGAATTTCGTTTTTGTTGCGAATTTCAACATTTGAATCGCGAATTTGAACATTTAAATCGCGAATTTCAACATTTCCACCGTGAATTTCCTCATTTTCGCGGCCTCTGTAATTAAAATTGCGACTAAACATTTAGTTGGGCAGTACATATGGAAAATGCCTTTCCGGTACAACTTAATTTAGAAATGTTACTCGGAAAAAAATAATTCAATCAAGTTTTGTGAACATGAACAAAAGGAGTCAAAAATGCATGCCAAAATTTTGCTATACAGGCAGTCCCCGAGTTACGTAAGCCTCGACTTACGTTAATATGTACTTACCTAAGTGGGAACCTTACTCAAAACAACGAAAATTACGGAAGTTACGGGATGCAAAGAACGGTTGCATACTTTCAAGGGGCGCGTGTCATAGCATCAGCATAGTGATTTTCTTTTGTGACAGTTTTATCACATTCAACGAAACTTATAATGCTTAAGTGGACAGTGACGGCAAAGCAGCGTTAGGCAGGATTTCGACAACATGGATTATATTGGGTTGATAACAAAATAATTCTTTGCCGTTTTTACAGCACAAATATCATGTGGAAAAGGAAGGACAGCTGCACGAAACACATATTGAGTGAAAAACATAAGGCTAATGTTGAAAAAAATTCTGCCGGTGGGAGTGGAATAAAAAAGCAAGCATCCATAGTAATATTCCGAGTGTCATTTTTTTACAAAACTACTAATTCCTTGCAAGGTATGATAACTTCTAAAACAGAAGCTGTAAAGTCGATACTAGTGCAGATAGCATCAATAAAACTTTGCTCTCTTGTAGTAGAAGACCCAAGTAGAGTTAGATTTGAAAACAGCTTTTGACCCTCAAGTAGTTCTCACAATGGAGGTGAGCCCTGCCAAAAATACGAAATTGAAAAAAAGTTCATAGCCTTGAGTCAATTGAGATGGTAAAGTTGATGTTGGGGTTTGGGGAATTACGGTGAATATTACAGCAACAAAATTTCCAGGGTTCAGTGGATATAATGAAAGCAATTCAGGTACTAAAATTGTTTGAACCATCATTTCCATTAAAGTGCCTTGAAGCAATTTGGACCCCCTGTGTAAATGTGGACTGGGAGAGATTTCTTTCCTCCTACAACACTGCTAACAAATAGGAGAACAAATCTAAATGAAGAAATTTTAGCCACACTTGCAATTTTTGCATTTGAAAATACAGACATTTAACTGTAATTTGCCTTTTTATGTAAATTGGTTAGGTACGTGAAATATTAAAAAATATAAAATGTGAATACAGCATGGTATTAATTCTTTAAATTCTCCCTAATCAATGATATTCAACATTTTTTGCCAACAGGTGGGCCTGCTGGGAGGAGAGCACTTAATTTACACCAAATATTTTGTCATGAAAATAACACCGATTTCAGGATAAAATAACACCACTTTTGCAAAAAAATAACACCACTTTTGGCTATAAAATAACCCCACCTTTTGCAGGTCTCTAATCATTAGAAAGATGGGATCATTTTTCTGTACAATGAGGCCTAATTAATTGAATTTTATGTGTAGTGATTAAGGATGAGTCTATTCCAAATGTCGATTCTCGATGCCACCGATTCTCAGACTTAGAATCGGTATCGAGAATCAATCGCTTAAAGTCGATTCCGATTCCATCGATTCCAGATAGATGAATATTTTAAGCATAGACTATAAGCTGAGGATATATTTGTAATTATCATTAAATACACCTTTTGAGCGACTTGTCTTTGTTATTTTATTCCAGCCAGTACTTGAATTTAAATAAAGGTTGTACGCTACTGGTACATCAATATCCCACCTGTTATTAGCAATAAGAATCGATTGAATCGGGAATTGACTTGAAAGAATGAATCGGAATCGAAAAAAAGTGGAATCGACTCATCCCTAGTAGTGATTCAGTCTTCCTTTAATGAATAAAATAATTAAGACAAACCAACAACAACGACCCTTTAATGCTTGACAAGCTCCTGAAAAAATATGATTTATCCCCAGAGGGAAACCTGTAATACTTGTTGATTTTGAATGTGGGTGGATGGAATTGTTTATTTGTCCAGGCGTTTGTATTTAAACAGCAAATATAGGACAGGTCATGTATTACATGTTCCAGATAGAATACGAAGTTATACGTAATACAAGAGTTGAAATAATATGAATCGCCTGAAGACATATACACATACAGAAAAGTGTGAATGTTGTTACTAATCACCAGAGACAGGAAAAAGTCATAAACATCATAGTCATAGGTTTTTATCATGAAATAGCCTGTTTTTGCCAAAAAGTCATGAAATGCGACTTTGTGGATTAAACGTCATAAAATGGTAGTAATCGCTTCAGGCTTAAGTATGTGGAACCTCTCCAGGTACATGTATCGAAGCGTCCAGTAAGGAAGAAAATTTTCTGACACAAACGTAGGGAACTGAGGGAAAAGAGAGAAATGAGCGAAAGGAATGAGCGTTCAGGAAATGTAAGAAAGAAAGGCGTGGGATACTTAGTTTTGGAGTAATGAAAGATTGAAAATGACGAAAATGGAGATATTTTTGTGACATTTTGATGACATATTGCATTGTTTTTAGAAATGCCGGTAGAGGGATATGGACTAATTGCACATCTAATCCATGGACAAACCCCAACAAGGTTGCGGGCGTGTGGAGTGAAACAGGGGTGCTAGGTGCGCGGCCTGGAAATTGCCATTTTGAAATGCGAAAAAGGCATTTCTGGATGTTGAGGAAAGGCAAAATGCAGTACATATTGAAAAAACGTGAAGATGGAAATTGACATTTTTCAGTGGTGAAAAACGGGGAAACGTGAGGAAATGGGCATAAGGAGGTTAATGGATTTGGCCATGTATTAAAAGTATTCCCCGAGTGGGTTGGTGATTGGAGGGTGGTGTAATTGTAGTGTCGTAAATGTTGTAGTGTATTTTTTTAATGAAAAAATCTCCCGGAGTGAGTTGGTGGTTTGAGGGTAGTGTAGTTGTTGTGTGGTCCAAGTTGTAGCGTATTTTTTAAAAGAAATAAATCCCTCAAGTGGTTTAGTGATTGGAACGGGGTGTAGTTGTAATGTCGTCACCATTGTAGCGAATTGTTTTGAAGAAAAAAATCTCCCGAGTGGGTTGGTGATTGACGGGTGGTGTAGTGTAGTAAAAGTTGTAGCTTATTTTTTTAAAGAAAAAAATCCCCCGAGTGGGTTGGTGATGGGAGATGGGGGGGGGGGGTTGTGTGGTTGTAGTGTGGTCCAAGTTGTGGGGTATGTAAAAAAATCCCACGGGTGGTTTAGTGATTGGAAGGGGGTGTAGTTGTAGTGTGGTGAAAGTTGCAGCCCAATTTTTTAAAGAAAAAAATCCCCCTAGTGGGTTGGTGAATCGTGGGGGGTGTGGTTGTAGTATGGTCAAAGTTGTAGCTGCAATGGTAGGGGAAGAGGTTGTGTAAAATGCATCGTAAAGCGGGGATAGTTTAAGTTGAAGGCAGGAAAAGTTATGGGTGAGGTGTTTAAAGCAAAGAGGAGTAACTGCTTGACTGCTGCGCTATCACGGGGAAATTGGAGGAAAAGGTCAGATTTTTGAACATGGTGTTGAGAAAGGAATGCACTTCACAGGCAGGTTTAAGTGAATGGTATTGGAAAGGAAAAGGGTTAATGAAGAAAATGAAAGGTTAGTATAAATGGGCATGTGTAGCATAGCAAAATATGTGAATTAGGTGGTTGAAGGTTAGCAGAAAGCAGGTGAATTGGAGGAATTCGCAGACTGGACGCTTTGATAAAAATATCCCTCTCCTTATCGGAAAATATAAATTACACTTTGTAATGATTTACTAAATTGATTTATTTCTAACGACCCGGGTTTCATAACCTAGTGACATCTTTAGGTACATTGATCATTTTTACATCCGTATGTATTTTGAAATCCTGGTGCTAAGGGGTAAGAGGGGAAGCGGGGGGGATACTTTCTTTTGAACCACTTACCCTATAGTAGCTATACGGATCATAATATTAGTTTTAATTTTAAAGTAAAATAAATGTCATACTTTTAGCTAAAGTGTCACGAAATGACCGAGTTAAAAAAAGGAGAAGTCATTAAACAGGGAAATAAAAGTCATAGAATAAAGGTCATGCAATGGAAAAATAAAACTCTTAAACGTCCATGCAAATCACTATTGTTGAAAAATTCATTAAGCAAAGATTTTTTCAAGAAGATAATTATGTTGCCTCCTATGAAAAGCTGGCATGTATCACATTGATGTAATCCGAATTGGAAGTTTATTTAGATGTTGATTGTGGATGGCATAACAGTGATTCACACAGCATGTCCAACTGCCAGACAGACACGGCATCTATGCAGTGCTATGGATAAAAAATAGGATGCCTGTACATATGTTGCAAATTGTAATAAATGCCCCACAGTCGAAGTTTTTATAGAATACTAAACCCTTGGGACCCTGGGATACATTAAGGTTCTTGCATAGTACAGATAGGTAGCCACCCTGTTATAAAAGTAAAAATGTCTAAATAATTTTGGGATTCACACATTTCAAACTTAAAGCTTCAGGTGAGTACTTCTCTGCAGTGCTCAGTAATTGTTTTTTTGGAAGATCTCAAAGGTAAGCTGGACTGCCACCATTATTTTGGCCTGATCCTGTTACTAATATTGATAAACCTCTGTAAAACATTATTCTTTATTTGAAATGTCTCACAACAAATGATGATTTTTAACAATTTCAGCATGAGTTCTTATTTATTGTGAGATGCATTTTTGTTAAATTTTTCATGTTTAATTACCTAGATCTGAGGATTAAATTTGCCATTCAGTTTACATAGTTTAAGTTGGAGCTGTGTAAGAAGTTATCTGCATGGTCCAAAGCTTTGACAAAATCATTTGTAGTTGTATATATGCAGTATGTAAATTATACTTATAAAAAAGTGAAAACAAATGATAAAATTTCTAATAGAAATATCTAACCTGGAAAATTTCAGGAAACAACTTTTCAAACTAAGGTGTTTTTCCATGCTAAAGATGTCACATGGTCAGGAATCATTTTCATAAGATAAAGTTTTCATGAGCTATAGTTTACCAGTTTTTAAATTTTGAAATTAGTGATTAAAGCCCCTGATTGTGTCTGAAACTACCAGGTCACTAAGAGATCAGCTATTCCATGGATAATGAATTTGTACATATTTAATTATTATCCATCACTTTGGAGGGATAAGGGATTGATAAGTAAGGTTACTATAATATGTGCCATTCACCTTTGAGTTCAGTAATTACTCAAGACTATAGGTTTCATATAATTTTTTATATGAAACCTATAGTCTTAATATGTCCTGGGAGATGAATATTGAGATCTTAGCCAGTAAACTAAGCTCAATTTGCTATCTTTTACGCCACCTCAGGAACTCTGTAGACATAATTATTCTACTTACTTTGTATTATGGTGTTTTCTATTCACGTATGTCATATAATATAATTTTTTGGGGCTCATCCCCTCATGCCTCCAACGTGTTCACCTTGCAAAAACGTGCAATTCGAATCATTGCAAAAAAACCTTTTGATGCTCCTTCCAAGCCTATTTTTAAAGTACTGAACATTCTCCCACTTCCCTGCGTCTATTTATTATCAATTTTAATTTTTTTACATCAAATTCTTGACATGTTCATACCTAATTGTGATGGTCACAATTATGAAACTAGAAATAGTAATAACTTACATTATCATTCTATGAGGACTAACAGATCAAAGTTAGGCCCTCGCGAATTGGGCCTCAGAATTTACAATAAACTTCCTAGTCATTTGAAAGCTAATCATTCTATGGTGTCATTTAAATGGAAGTTAAAATTTTTCCTTCAGGAAAAGAATTATTATTCTGTGAGTGAATATCTATCTGATCGTTCCAACTAATCATTAATATTCTTATTAATTTGTGAACATACAATTATTTATTAATCTATTGTATCTTTTCATGACGTGTTATATCTTCTGTTGTAAGATCTTTAGACAAAATAAATTATTATTATATGATTATCACCAAGGAGGGTTTCATATGCCCTCCTCAGTGGGCTGCCATGCACTCAGTGTCGTTTTCTTGTCAGGGTCCACTGAGGGATCAGGGTCTCAGTCCACAGCCAAATTGCCTCCCCCTTACCTCCTCCATTGCCCCTTGGTGGAATCCTTTTGCATTTCTTCAAATTTCCATTCACCTTATCAAAAAATGTCCACTCCCATTGAGTGAATAGCTGGAAGGTATTTTGGCTATAAATTTAGGCTAAGGTGGACTTCAGCGCAGTGCGGATAAATCTTAAACTGTCACTTTAAATGGACTGCCTCATAATATTTTGAATCAATCATTTTCTAACTGTAGATTAAAAAGTTATTCTCTCTGTCCCTTTAGTGATAATATATTTTAACCCCTTTAATGGTGGGAGCGTCTATAGACGCGGCCCCCTTACCTTACCATTAAAACCCCTTGTTTTAATGCTACCGCTCTGCTAAATTGTTTTAACAAAATTTTTGTTTAATTTTTTTTATTTAAATAATTTAGTAATACAGGGACATTAAAACGTTATGAATTTATGCTCATATTTTTTTTTCTTTCAATATCCTTACTTGCAAGTCAGTAAGACGAAAAAAAACTCCCCATTAAAGGGGTTAAGTTAATATTTTTCGTTTTTTTTCTCTAATTGTGTACTTGGATGATGAAGTCTAATCTGAGTTCCTGTTGTCATTGCTTCTGTAAATTCAAACTAAATCTCCCTCTCTATCTTCAAAGCTACGGAACACTTTAAAGATCAAGGGTATATATACTATGTAGTTCCATCATAACTGCCTGTACTCTTACAGGAACAGGTATTGTTTGTATCTTCTTTTGCTTCTTTAATGGCAATTCAGAAGTTTGTGCTTAGTCCTAATGCCTTCTCCATCATATCATTTAAATCTTTGGGCAAAGATTTTCCAGATGAAAATATTTGGACAGAAAAACTCCATTGGCACCTTGTAAAAAGGTGTAAATCACCCTGATGTTATTCTTCAAGTTTCTAGTCTGTCTCGTTAATGTAAATTGTTAGAATTAGGAAACCTTTGTGTCAAAGTAAGGGCTTTCATCATTCAGCTGAAATTTTACAAACTGAAGTTAAAATAATCACTTTTGTTTGGAAATACCTGCATAGCAACTGTTAATAGGCCGGATCACAGTGTTCTCTTTTATTTTTCATGCATCATGCAGGGACACAACTGCTTTGTAAAACTACAATTTTTTGTTATTTCCACCATAATCATGCCATTTGTCGTTCATCATTTTGATTTTTATCATCTGTTTGTATAGCAGATTATCATGGCTGTCCTTCACATCCTTAGGGTTAGTGCAAACCACTTAATGCCAGCCACTATTTTCACAATTTCTTGTCTTGCTTGTGTGATAGGAAAAATAGAATTGGACAAGGTGGACAGAATGGCATAGTGTTTGGTGTAAAGTTTACTGCTTCATCTTGGCCATTACTGTGTACACCAAGGCATCATAGAGACATACATGCAACCTTACAGGTGGACGCACAACCTTGCTTAGGTATTGTTGTGAGATCAACACAAATTGAATTTTGACCTGAAACCCCATGCACTACCCTTACTTTTTTTAGCATATATCATCAAAAGCAGAACTAATAATCAAATTTCCTATCAGAGAGGATAGCTTGGCATTGTTACATTGGTTGAAAATGAGGGTATCAAAGATTGAGATGCACCTAAGCCTATTGCCATTATCTGAAATTCTAGGCGTTATCCTTTCGAATGAATGTTTCTTTGATGGGGTGAAATGAGCCATCTGTGATGATGGTACGTCATAGGTTGAATTGCAAAACTGAGAACGAGTTGTGCGTGAAGTTGGGTAAATTTATTACCATAACTGTTGTATTACAGCATGTCTCATTTATATTATATTCTTCAACATGAATTGTATTTACGGCTTTGACCAAGATACCGAGGCACAATCATAGAAATGATAGTCTTCTTTTGCCATGGATTAGGAGGTTGGGGCAGGTCCCGAGTTTTTCATGTCAAGAAGAAGAAACACGTGTATTGTTTTTCACCAGACCAAGGTTTTTATTTTCCTTGAATATGTTTGTCTTAGGCAGGGCCGGCTTAAGACAAAGTTTTCACCCGGGTGAGAGAGTATTCCGGCGCCCTCCCTCCCCCTTCGCTTATCAAATCTATTCACCAGTTAAACGTTGTAGTAAAAAACATTTTTTCACAATCACGGCACCCCTTCCTTTGTGGTGCCCCGGGGAGTTGCCCAGGCCTTAAGACGGGCCTGGTCTTAGGTGTGTGGTGAACTATGACTTTCATTATGACACCTTCAGACATTCCAAAGGAAACATGCAATAAAAGAGGCTGAAAGTTTGCCACAACAGTAGCTTACTCCTGTTCCTTGGCAACATGCCCTGTTTTGCATTTCTCAGAATCGTGAGGTTTCTGGTAAATAATGAAGTGTTTACCATTCCTTTCTCATTCCTACGTCCCTTGTGATTTCTTTCTTCTAAAAAGAAAAACTGAAGAGATTACATTTGGAAATACTATTTGAAATAGTGCAACCATGATATAATTCATCCAATTCACTGTCTTGGAGTATGAAGAAATGGTGTACTATATTAGATCACCAAAATCTTGGGAAGCATCAGTCTTAAAAACTTCTTGTGTTCATACCTAGTAACGTCATTCAATGATGATTGATGACACTTTTTTAGATGCACTTGGTAGTTATTCTTTTTTAATGGATATTGGGGTAAAAACCCCCGAAATTTGCAATTTTTATAATTCAGAAACCTTCCTTGCCACATGTACAACAACTCATTAAAGTTTTATCGCAATCGGATGAATGGTAAAGGAGCCATAGACTTGTGCAGGATTTTGCCCTTGCCCATGACCTTAACCATAAGTAGGGATAGGAAAATTTCGCGATCGAATTTTGCGAATTTAGACAAAAATGTCCTAGGAGTGGTAATTATTTACAACATACTCCATACTGACTGGGGAAATGACTTTTGAACTCGCGAAATGTCGCGAATTGTGCCCCAAAACGCGAATTTTCATTTTTTTGTGAGAAAATGGTTGGAAGTACATTTCAAACGCAAGAAAAACATTAAAATTGCAAGCAAATGTTCTTAATTCAATTTAAACGAACTCGCGTGCAAATATTACTGAGGTATGCGGAAGTTTGCAGTTCATCGTAGCATAACCGGTGTTACGATAACAATCGCGGGAGGATGACATCGTGTGCTTTTGATTTACGGCGATAACCGGCAATACACAGCTCGTCATGCCGCGGTGCTTTCTATTTTCAATTAGTGGAATAACCACCTATCGGCATCTATGATCGGTGGCTCTCCTCTCCAAGGTGAGTCGAACAAAGGAAGAGCAATATGAGCATTTATTCTAAGTAATCTGCTACAGCAGGGTTTCTCAAACATTTCCTGCGATGGAACACTTCGTAAATCCTGAAATTTTAACGGAACACCTTGTGGACTTCGCATATATTAAACCATTGCGTTTAGGTAGCAGCATATAAAGGTTACTCGGAACCATTATAGGTTACTCGGAACACCCATTAGCCTTCCGCGGAACATAGGTAGTTTGGGAATCCCTGTGCTACAGATTTGAAGACGAGACGGACTGTGCATGTGTGAGTAGCCGCTTTGAGTTGTTTCATTTCAATGGGCTTGTTCGCTAAGAGTTTTTTAAATGCCAATTATAGTTTGAAAACTAAAGAGACACATATTTTTCTGATTTTTTATTTTGGATTTGATTTGTTCATAACAGTCTACTACGGATTTGAAGACGAGACGGACTGCGTATGCGTGAATAGCCACTTTGAGTTGTTTAATTTCAATGGGATCGTTCACCAAGAGATTTTAAATGCTAATTATAGTTTGAAAATTAAAGAGACACGTATTTTTCCGATTTTTTTTATTTTTTTTCTGATTTGTTCATTAGACTCTACTACGGATTTGAAGATGAGCCGGACTGCGCATGCGTGAATAGCAGCTTTGAGTTGTTTCATTTCAATGAGCTTGATCGCCAAGAGTTTTGAAAATGCCAATTCTGATAGAGTTTTAAAAATAAAGAGAGATTTTTCTGTTTTTTGATCCGTCGCCTGCTTTTTGAATTACCGGCGGCGAAAAATCGGGGTTCTTAACCCTTTCACGTAAAAGAACCAACATGAAAAGTTTTGAAGTCACTCGCTGCTCCGTCCAATCATGCTGGGCGCTATGCAGCATTCCCCTTCCCTCGCTTTCCAGCGAGCAAATTAGAAACTGAACCGGATCTCTGATGTTGTCACGAACTTTTTGAGTGGGCGGCAAGTTTCGCAAATTTTTGCTTTTGATTTAAGAGGGAGTGGCTGAATATAGAAGAATTTTGTCTCCACCGAAAATCTTTTTTCCAATCCATCTACTGAATTTGTGAATAAAATTGCAGTTTTGCATCATAGTGAACGACCTTATTGCAATGGTTGCGTAGATGGCTTTAACCCCTTCCCTGACAAGGACGAGTTAACTCGTCCTAACCAGGTGTGTCAAATCGCGTCAGGGACGAGTTAACTCGTCCAAGGCCGCTCTTTCGACTTCCTAGCTTCCGAAGACGAATAATCTCGTCCCCTTCGTAGAAATTCTATCTCTAGGCAGCAGATGGCGTTTGCGGACATACTGGTTCATTTTTAGCCAGTTTTTGAGACGTATTTCGTTGCATTAGCGTATTGAATTGAGTCATAATTTTCGTAATTTTTACCTTGGTATTTGGACAATTACACGTGAGATTTAGCGCATTATCTGCTCTTGTTTTAGATAAATTTATCTGGTATCGAATTCATACAGTTAGACGTAATATCAATTCATGTATATCGCATTCAAATGTTATTACATTTACAAAAATATTGCATTTGTTTTTTATTTTTGGGTTCATAACGCTAAATATAATTGATTCCGACATTCATGGTGACTGTCCGGATGCAAAAATAACAGTCGTGCGATATACACTCGTAACGGTGATACTATGTATTAGGAAAAATAAAAATAATCCCTTTCAATCGCTTCTAAACAATACATTACGTACCTACCTACCCGTAAACTGCACCACGGACGTGTGGCAGGGGGTGTTATGCAACCAGCCATATAAAAAGCGAATACCGGATAAAGGAATATTCGTATAAAGCTACGACTAGTGAAGCGTGTTTTCGCATGATTAGTCTAGATATGTTCATGCTCTAGTAATACATTGTGTGGGAGTAGAAAGAATTGTTGAACTTATGCATACCTAATACAGCAAATTTCTCAAATACTTAGCCTTCCTTTCCTGTCCTTCGAATGCGGTGTTGTGGTAAAATAAAATCTGCCGTGTTGACGTGAAACTCGTGATTTCTCAGACTCGTAAGTAATCTTTCAGTCGCTAGTGGCTTCCACTTATGCAACAAACGGCTTTTAGAGGTTGAGATTTAGATGATGATAGTCATCTTATATCCAACCCCCGTAAATGTCATTTTTCGGGAAAAATTGGAAGAAATCTCTCGATTACAGAATTGCTGGTAGTTCAAAAAATGTTCAGGAAAGTGGCAGTGGCTTGCTCTCCCGTTCATTACATTACGTTCAGGTTTCCTCTCGCGCTCATGTACTACGCTGCAGCCCTCTTTCTTCCAAGGTCACCCGAGAAAAAAGGGGCAATAGATAAGGGGCTCCCCGCCAAGAGTGCATTGTCCGTCTGGGAAGCCCCAGGAAAATGGTTGGGCGTGCGGTCGCTATCCGACCCTGCTTGATGCCTGTCATAATAGGGCCATAATTTCTTCACTCAAGTGGGACAGCGGACCCTTATGAATGGGAAAGATCTTCTGTGGAAAAGAATGCCTTCATCCTCATTGCTTTACGACCTCATGTGCTTGTTTTGCAGTAATCTTTGAAAGCGAAGAATACGCACATAAGGAAAAGGCATATTTTCCCTCAGACGTGCATTTAGCAAGACTTTGAGCAGGAAGACTCCGCCTTTGTTATTATTTCCCCTGATTTCCATCTTTCTCGGTACCCCTCCCTTCTCCCTAAATCTCACCGATTTGTCTTATCCTCTTCGGGAAGGTACTGTATACAAGCTTATGTCAATATCTCCGTGGATATTCATAGTGTACCCCTGAAATTCTTTTACCTTTATCAAAGGGTGTCGACATAAAATCATTTCAATTTATCCTAAATTTTCAACGGATACATACGTTAGTTCTTCACTCTCCTCCTGAGCATTCACGTCTAGTGTCCCTTCTCCATCAGCGTTTCACAGAAATACGTTTTTATGTGATTAGATGTCGATAGCAATTTTTGGTTACCTCAGTGTTTTTTTACTGTTTTGCTTTATTCATTCTGCAACAGAGAGTGAGAGGGTGTCGAGATGGAAAAAGGAAATTTAGAAACTTCGGGATCTGAATCGAGCTTCTCCGAGCATACCATATCAGATGCCGAGTGCGAAGGTGATCCTATTGAAGACGACCAATGGAGAGAAATGAAAAGTAGCGAATCTCCCCCTCCTGCACCCGCAAGGTTCAATTTTGAAAGTGCTTCATCACTCAATTTTGAAGTTCGAGAAACTGGTGGTGTACTCCAGTTTTTTCAGCTGTTCTTCGGCAATGAATTCATGTAACTAATTACTGATGAGACAAATTGGTATGCTAATCAGTGTCTTCGTGAAAAACGCTCTGGTTCCAGAGAACAATGGCGTGAAGTGAGTGCTCCCGAAATACGAGTTTTCTTGGCACTAATAATGCTGCAGAGCATTGTGAAAAAGCCTGACAAAGAGCATTTTTGGACCAAACGGTGGATTCTGTGTACGTTATTTTTTTAGGAAACGATGTCATATCGCCGATTTGCAAAAAAATCTGGAAAAATTTACACTTCACAAAAATGAGGAATATGTCGCAGAAATACGTACTAATCCAAAACTGAATAAGATTTGAAAAATCTACCAAATTTTGAACAGGTTATGGAAGGAAGTCATATTTGAATAATAGACTTGACCTCATCGAAAAAAATTATTGAGGAGTACATCCCCAATTTTTGGCTCCTGACGTGGGTAGGCCACCCGCAACACCTCACCCTCTCCGCCCCTTAGAAATGCACTTTCCTGAGCTGATCCTAGCCACTGATAAGAAGGCAAGCCCAACACGCAAGTGCTTTTTATGTACTAGAAATCGAGATGTGCACAGGAAAATTATTCGAAGGGAAAGCAGATATTTTTGCCCAGATTGCGATGTAACTCTGTGGTTGTAACGCTGTCTCTCACCATGTTTTAGGACTTACCACACAAAAAAATCTGAAAATAATTAAAATTTGTACTACTCGATTTGGATATATGTTAGGGCTGTAGAATTTTCAATAAAAATATAGATATTTTGGCTTAAATATTTGTTCTAGCTGAGGTAGAAGTGAATCTCTCTCACTTTAGACAATTTATAACAATATGGGTTTAAATTGAAATTATTAATAAATAAAAGCTCAATGCTCAAAATTAACTTTTTTCCCATCATTATAACATATAAATAATTAAAAAATGCAATAAAAAAATATGATCCTTTTTGGAACCATTTCCTCAAAAAAATGTGTCAGGGAAGGGGTTAAAACACCAATCAAGGCCAACTACGACATCAATATAATTGTCGATATATTTATTTATTGCGTGGCACCAAGATTGATTTTATTGTTTGAATCTCTAGTTTTTAGCCATTTCCGTCAAATGACTGTTTGTTTTCCAGTGACAATTGTTAAGTATCCTAGTTTTATTCCTGGTTTCTGTGCTTGCAAGTGATTTTGACGAGTTATTGAGATGCCGAATGAAAAATTAAGTGCAAGAGACCGAGCTTTCCAGTATCAAAAAGATGGATTTTATTGTATCGATAAAAGTACGGTCATGTATTTTCAATCTACTTTCCGTTGTTGCAATCGTTGCAATATAACGATATCATCAGATGGCAATGAAAGCCGCCCCACACCTGAGCAGCCGCGGTACGTGGCCAAGCAACAATGTAGCTTGAATTTAGCGTTAGGTGCGTCCACATTCACCAGAGCGGCCTGAAGGGCGCGGCCGCGGCCTGTGTAGCGGTTGGCGGCCGAACACGACCTGTCGAGTTTGGCCGCGGCGGCTGACGCCTACAAAGTTTCAACTTTCTCATGGGTTGCTTTGACAAAACAGGGCTATGCAAACACGAAACAGTCGAAATATTTTTTACTAACGTTGGCAAGAGTTTGTCTTTGCTTCTGCACTCATTGCGTGTTTTTTGGTAATCATCAGACGACAATTACCTTATGAAGATTTTAAATATATTTCGACCCATTGTAACTCTAAAAATTGTTGGTCCTTATAATTACTCCGATAGTAATTTATAATAGTAATTATTTGATTTGCCGTGACCGGCAGTGAAAAAAAGATCAAAAAACGCATATTTTTCTTTCCGATCGCATGGCTTCCAATTTTTTTTCTTTTGAGAGTTGCTCGCTTACACGCGCCATTTAAGGGTTCGTCGGTTTGTCGCTCTCGCCAACATTGTTACGATTATAACATTTCCGTGGCCATACGGCGCCCGCGCGGCGGGCGTATACACCGCGCGGGCTAAGCCGCCACCGCGGCCGCTCAGTTTATCCGTGGCGTCGCTGTACCGGCATGTTGAGCAGTGTTAGTGTTATGGTTATAAGAACTGTGACAGCGAGGCATGCAAATAAGTTGTCAATTAAAGTAAGAATTTAAGCTACATCGCAGAATACAGAATATATTTTGAACTGACTAACAAGTTACAACAAATCAACGGATGATGATGTCAGAATGTCGTCGACTTAAGTTTGGGGGAGTTTCACGATTGTTCCTGATGATACTATCTATGCAGTATGTAAACTGTGCTACAAGCGTATTTCGCGCGGCCCTTCAAAATCAACATCGAACTTTCGAAAACATCTCACAACACACAGAAGCAGAGGAAAGAATCATACCGTGTCAAATAAGGGAGAAACGTATGCAAATCTCAAACCACCTGCGCCTACAAACCTTGGATCGGCGAAGTCATCAATCCAAAAATATTTATTCCGCGGACCACTAACTGGCCCAGGTTCTATGTCGACCAGCGAACCTGGACATTCTTCAAATTGTTCACAGGTGGTACAGAAGGAGGAATTGCTGATGATTCAGATTGGATCGGCATGGACAGTGATGCCAGAACCAGTAATAATCATGATTCATCTATTGCATAGATGCAATAGATGAATCGACTTTTTTTTCGAGAATTTCAACTATGTTAGTTTGACTTTTTATACTTGGCAAATAAAATTATGGAGACGATCTTTTGTTTTTTTACAGAGCTTTCCTGCTTATTTACATCTTTAGTGAAATTATTTTCATTCAGTTCTTGTGGTTGTTCATTTAAATTTGCCATTCATTCAGAAAATAAAGAGTTTATTGTTGGAACCAAGTATCGAGAACCGGGAACCGATGGTGGAGAACCGGACCGGTATCGAGAACCGGAAAAATTTAAGAACTGACTCATCCTTAGAAATTTCTATTGTTGAAAAGGAAGAAAAATTGATGAATTTAGAGTTTAAAACGCAATACTTGGACAAAAACGAAGCGTATAATAAAATTGAATAAAATAATTAGGTTACTGCATTCTTTAATGCATTCTATGATAAAAAAATTCCATCCAATATCTTGAGTGCGAGTAATTTCAAAAAGCAAATGAAGAATACCTGCACTGAATTCAATGCTTTTCTTGTGAGAGTAAATATCATGGGGGTCCAACTGGAATTCAAATTTATTTCCACCTGTTAACAGCGCCACCTATAAGTGGGGCGCGCGACCCGAAACTTTATTAAGTAATACTTTCAAACAATAATGTTAATAGTTTCTTCATTGAATTATTTAAATCCATTTCGTGAACATTAAGGTATTAATATTTTGTTTAAAAATTATTATTTCAAACCATCTATGCCCGCCATGGCCCATCTGCCTCGCCACCTCCAACCTCGCCAAATCATACGTTGCTCGCGGGCTTGGAATGCAATTGGCTGACTTGAAATACTACCCTTTACTTCTCCCAGATGAGCATTTCAGTTCTACCGATCTTAATTATAACCATCACAGGAATAGTACTACCGACCAGTCGTCTCCTAACCTGTCAGACATAATGAAAAACTACAAATAACCCTGTGACAGGTCAACTGCTACGAGAGAGCGGTGGCCTCGTGGCAACGTGGAGGTTTCATAATAACAAGGTCGGAGGTTCGATTCCCTGCCCTGGAAGTGATTTTTATATTTTTTAAATAGTTTTTTTTTCTTTTATATCATTAGAAATTGTGTTTCCATCGTCGTTAATGCCATTTAAAATATTTTCACGACACTCCCATTATAAATATTTTCACATTTTAGTAAACCACTTTTCATCAAAAGTTCTTTACTCAGTATTTGTCAGTACTCGCTTCAACAATAGTTTTCAGTGTTCCTATGTAGTCTGATTTTGATGTTTAAGGAAAAATTAAAATTTAACAGCGATAACTTGCTTTGTATTGTGGTATTCACCACATTTACCATTCGTAGTACCTAAGGAAATTTGTATCGAAAAATCGAATTGCGCGCCGTGACTGGGGCGTGCCTTAGCTGCCACCTAGATGTGAGGCATGAAACATTATTGACGTCACATGCTTTTGCAATGAAAAATAACATTGAGTTGGACTCCCATGGTAAATATTTACTATACTTGGGTAAAAACAACCCCAAAATTTGACACTTTTATAATCCAGAAACCTTTGTGGGCGTGTGCACAAAAACTCATCAAAGTTTCAACGCAATCGGATGAATGGTATTGGAGTGCATAGACAAATAAGCATTCTTTTTTATATGTATATTAGACTGGCTGTGTCCGGCATGCATTGCAATTCCTCTTTTTCTTTCTAAGTGGGCACACACACAAAGCAGACACATTTACATGTACAAAATAAGTGAAAGACAATGATTTTTTGTGTATTAAATTAAAGTACTGCTAATATAATCCCCATGTTGAAGTCTGGTTCCAAAGAAAGTGTAACTAACTATCATTCCATCTCTATTCTCCCCACTCTTTCTCTCCTACTTGAGTGGATTCTCCATGACTGTCTCTTATTTTCACTTTTCCCTACATCTCACCGTATCAGTACGGCTTTCTTCCTGGGGGCTCTTGTTCAACCAATCTATCGATATTGCACCACCACATCACTTCTGCACTCGAAGCCTCTTACCAACTTGATGTGTGTTACATTAACTTCTCCAAGGCTTTTGACACTGTGAATCATACACTTATTACTCAAACTGGAAAATGCTTTCAATGTTCACGGTCCTTCCTTAGACATCCTTTCTCACTTCCTTACTCAACGCTCGCAGAGTGTGGTGGTCGACGGTGTTTCCTCCCCTATTATTCCCCTTCCCTCTGGCATCCCTCAAGGTAGCGTCCTCGGTCCTCTCCTTTTTGCATTGTACATCGATGATGTTACATCCTGCACCCTCTCTTACACCTGCGAGATTCTTCTTTTCGCAGATGACTACAAAATTTTCAAAAGAATTGACACCACTACCAACTCTCAATCCCTCCAATCTACCCTTCCGCTCACTTGAAGGCTGATGCAATATATGGAAACTCAACATTAATCCTTTAAAGTCAGCCTCCATGTCATTTTCATTAAAGTCAAAACCCTTCAACAACCAATATCAACTATCCGGCAAAAAGATCTCCATCAACACCTTGAATAAGGACCTTGGCGTTACCTTCAACAGTAAACTTACCTTCAACCCTCATCTCAGAGAGACAAAGCCTTGGTGGAATTCAAGCCCATGGCACTTGGGTTGACAGGCAAGGACTTAACTTCACTGCCACCGTGGCTGGTGTAGGTACTCTTTATATGTATAGGTGCTCTTTATATGTATATGTGTGAGTGGAAACATTAGCGAAAGTCCCAAGCGTAACATTTTGGAAAACTTCTAACGCTGGTAGTGAAATAAGGAACTTTAATTGACCAAAACTTAATACATAAATTAAAAGAAGAAATTCTAACATAGCTTCATTCATTTAGCTCCAGTCTGGGAATGTCAGGATAAGCATAAGAGTAGGCTAAGTGCAGTGAGAATGGGTACTTGAGAAGTTTTTGCTGGAAAAGTAGGATGGATAGGGTTAGGAATGAGTGGGTGATGAGAGAATTGTATGCTCCAGTAATGGACATATGTGAGAGGTGTGTGCTTGGTTCGTCAGGCCATGTCAAGAGAGTGGAAGAAAGTCAGATAACAAAACAGGCACCTTTATTAAGATAGTAGAGTGAGAGTTTGGTTGCCTCAGCACAGGTTTTACCTTTGAGGCAACCCAGCTTTCTTGTTTCATTTGAAATTAAATTAATGAAATAACTTTTTTGTTTGTTGGAAGCAATAAACTTACTAATAAACTTGATTGGTGTGACAGGAAGGGGTAGACCGTGAAAGTCATGGGTGAATGTGGTAGAAGAGAGACTGAAGACGATATTAGGAGTCTCAAGAGTAGAAGAGCGTGTATGAAGTAATACACGAGTGTAAGAGGAGCAAAAGTGGTTTGCTAGGATAGGTTATAATGGAGGAAATTATCTAAAGGTAGCCTGTTTCCTAGACCTAACTGCAATAATTAAGCTCTTTGACTATACCTTCTTCAAATGGGAATGGCATGATGGGTATGTATGTATGCTTATGAAATAGGGCACCATACCTAAGAAGTTTTAGAGAGGCTTGTCAAACGAATGAGAAAATTGTCTAGTCATGCCAACGACAGACCTGTCAATGCATTATTAACTTCCTTGAAAAACTTGAATATCCTCATGGAATACTTGGGACACTCATTTATTTTGGAATTAATAGTCCTGTGGCCATTGTGTCTTTTGTACGTTCTGTGTTTTCTTCCTTTTTCACCAATTTCTCCTAATTTAGTTTCTTTGAATATAAAGTATCTGGAATCTTTCGATATTCATTTACGATTGGATTGTAATTTTTCTGAATGCGAATTCATAGTGAAATCACATATAAAGAGAAAATTAAATTTTGGATTGCTGTTAAAAATTGTTATCTTTATTTATATACCAGTTAGTGAAAATAGGATGCTTTAAAAATAAAATTTAAACTTTCTTAACCCGTGATAGCGCGTGCTTTTTTTGTTACGAGATAACACGCGGGGTGGGGAAAAGACCGATGGGTGGTATGCAGCTAAACAAGCATTAATAATTAATTCAAAGATTATTTATTTGACACTTTTGGCAGAACAAATGTTTAACTTACAAAATATGCTGAATTTGAGATATAAAAGTTACAAAATGTATCATGGAGGACTTAAAAATTGCAGCATTTTCTGATTTTCAGTGACGCATTTTGTTTACTCATCGTCTCTATTGACATTTTGGCCACATGATATAGAAGTGAATACACAGTGCTCACGGCAGATCTGTCTTTTACAGGTGTTGCATACAGTTTTTGTTTTTCTATTATTTTTTAGAAGGCTGTAGACACAACTACCACTTGTTTTGCTCTCGGACGATTCTGGTGGTCCGTATGCCCCTCCAATCCCGATATGCCATTGGCTTGTCTTCAGGTTTCTCAGGGGCCGAACCAGCAGAACTTGACAGGAACACTCATGCCCTTGGCATGCGAAAAAACTGACCCATGTGGGACTTGAACCTGCGACTCTCGTATTAGAAGGCAAGGACTTTACTTGGCCGCCACTGGGGCCATCAACAGAAAGAGGGATTCTCGGAAAGATCTAATATTTCCCGTATCCGGAGTCACAGAGGCAATCGAATATTTTGTTGTTTCTCCCTTTTTAGTATATGGTCCATAGTCAATATTTTTGCAATATCAGCCAGATACTCCCTCCGATTGATGGATTTTCCTGAGTTTGCTTTGTAAATAACGATACTGTTGATTGGGTCAATATTCAACGGGTGAATAATATAGCAAGGGGCCATCGACAGGAAATGCGGGAGGAGCTGGAAGTGGATTGCAAATGGTCTGAAACATCTACATCCCCTTTTGTGGAGTTATATAACATTATATGGTGTCAGGTTTATTTGTTTGAGCATCCAAATTACCATCTCGATGCATTGTTGACAAGAGTAAGACAGCCTTATTATTTTTAGGTTTATACGAAACTAGCATAATATCCTTTTGTAAACAAAAAATGCTGTTTCCAACTACCCTGTCTTTCGACTTGGCAATAATCATAGGTGGTATCTCGCCCTTATATTTCCTTATCGTTCCCACTACTGCAAGAATGTTTTTTAGAGTTCTAGTGCTAACGGAAAGGACATAAACCAGTTATCAAGGGTGACATTTCTTCCAAGGCTGAACCAATCTTTTCACCACGGACTCTGGCTTGTAATCAACTTCATATGGACTGTGATTTTGCTTTCCAGTATTGAACTCCATATTGCTGGTGTAAAATGTTTTTGCACCACTGCAGACAAATATTTTTATTCCATACCTAACGGGATTGTTTAGCAGGAATTGTGGGAACATCTCATCTGCTGAAACTAACTAGCACTCAAGCTTTAGTTTTTCTTACTACTAATTGTAAATTCATTGAAATAGCCCTAATCGGAGAAAATTGTCTATTCCCATGATTTTGCTTCTATCGTGAATGTTATCAAATCTTAGCATTAAAAATTTGAACCTGTTTATGACATGTCTAAAATGTTCAGTCCCCATACCATCTGCTACCCAGATACCAAAAACATTTTTATGACCTGATTTTTGCACTCCAGCTAGATAAAGTAATCACAATAACGCCTTCAATTCCACAAGGTCAGCTTCTTTAACATCACTTTGATGCTGAAAAATACTCTGCACGGTTCGTGTTTTTATATTTGTGAAAGAAACAATAGAGAATCGGGGAAAACTATTTGCCTAAAACCTTAAACATCCATAATTCTGGGTGCCTTGTCAACTGTCCCAGGAGAATATTTCAGCATACATACTGCATTTTTTAATCGAAGATCTTTTTACTGCAGACCACTCCATTTTTTTCCAACAAATGATCTGATTTTTTCCAAATGTTCATCCTCACTTATTTCAGAATATTCGTGATCAGAGCGATAAGTTATGGTGTTGCATCCCTCATCATCACTCTTACTCAAATCCACCTTATCCTCCTTATTGTCACTTTCCAGCATTTTTAGTATTTGCTGTCTTTCAGGGTCACTTATGGTTGAAAAAAAGGAAAAATAAACTGTAGCAAACCCAGGAACTCTCTTGAGGAAAATATATACTATTGATATTATAATCGTAAAGTATACCGATCTAAATTGTCTATAGGCACTCACAGAGATAACTACTGGGGAATGTGCATGGCGGAGAACACAACGAAGCAGTTACCAAAGGGAACGAGCGTATTCTTTCCTCAACAGCTTTTTCTCAACTCAAACTGAGTCTGAAAGGAAACTAGGGGAACTGCATCCAAGGACGGAAAAGTATAAAATGAAGCAGACAATACAAAGTAGTGAAGTAATGACGTAAACGGTGCAATGCCATAGAGTCATGGCTCCAAAAACTCTGTAAGCAGAATCTGATACGCGATAGAACGCTTGGGCAGGGATTTGACCTAAGTGAAACAAAATTTAACTCATGTATATGTTTGCCAATGCGTGAGTGGTGACTGAAGTGGAGTTTAGAAATAGTAGACTAGATGGAGTATCAAATATAGAATGTTGCAGAGTGGTGCAAAAAAAATATTATTTTGGTCGGGCGGGGAATCCCCGCCTGCACGTGCCATTGCGGGTTAAACAATTAAGTTCAACTCTCAATGTTTTAAGTGTGTTTTATCATATTTAAAGTCATAGTAAAACACTATGCCTTGAAGTCCCCATTGATTCCCATGCTTTTCATTATTTCTTTAATTATTATTAAATCTTTTCCGACTTCAAATTTGGTTCCATAACGAATCCCAAATGACCAAAGCTTAGACCCAGGCCTATGGATGCCTAGTACCTAAAACCCTGGTATCTTATCGGAATCATTTGAGCCATTTTCTAGATAAAATTTTTCTTACATTCTATTACAACTGTTACTTGTTTGAGAGTACATATTTTCTGGAGGCCGATCTTTGCTGAGGTTGTAAATTTTCTTTAGACAAATTTGTGAAAAAATCACAATGCCTTTGCAAATTTAGTTTTGGAACATCTTTGAAATGTACATTGCCGCAAGTCCACCAATCGCTAATTTCTCAGGCTGTGGTTTGTGTCATCATTTTTTGTAAGTAATCAAATCTTTGATGAAAAAAAAGCTGTATCCATAGTGCTAATCTTGAAAAGGGTGATAATACACCAGATTAGTGTGTTTGATCTTAATTATCTGAATTAATTGACAAGGAGGGTCACTATCAGATGCCAGGATAATAAAATTTAAACATTCTCTTGCAATTTGGTCCAAGTCTCACTATCTCAAGTGTATTTGATAATATTTTAAAGTCTTAGAATAAAATAATCACCCTTGAGTCCCCATTGGTTCCCATGCTTTTCATTATTTGGCCCAGAAATCTCTTCCAGACTCTAACTCAGTCCTTTTTCAAATTTTCCTGAAGATCAGACCTAGACCAATGAATTTCTCATGCCTAAAACCAGCAAGATGTGGTTTGTCATCTAAATCATTGGTGCTGTTTTTAAGATAAATTTTGCGTGCATACAATTATTACTCATATAAGAGTAGGTGCAGGACTTTGTCAAGGTTTCAGGAGATGGTTGCATTTTCTTACCTCATTCATCTTATAGTTGTTCACAGCTTTCTCATTTTTGAAGGTTTTTTTAGTTTCACAAATGAATGATCTGGCACATGTGTTTTGTGGAGAGGGCTCAGTACATCCATCTAATACCCTGAAAGTCACCTCAAGGGTATGTGGCAGGGGGGGGCGAGTAGTCACCAACTTGCATTGAACTAGACCATATTAAAGTGAATATAACTATGACTATTGATACATTAGCTTAAATTGTTAATGCTTCTCAGGAGGCGAAGCCTCCCAAGCACGCCCTACGTTATAAGTACACTACCAATGCTAGAGGGAGTGTAAGTATTAATATATATTTATGCATGGTGTGCTGTTAGTATGTACTAGGTAGCAGATAAGGATACAAGTATTAGGGAGTAAATTAACCTTTAAAGGACGGCTTTAAATCCCAGATGTATCACTGCATGGCCGGGCATTTAAATGGCCTAGGTTTAAAATATAAGCAGCTCTCCAGTTAATTATAAATAACGAAACTCATTATAAGCTGATTTTAAACGAAGTGTGTGTCAGTGGTCCCTAAAGGGACCGCAAGGCCATAAACGAAAACATTAGGTGGTCTGTTTTGGGACCGCACGGACGCTAAAGGTTAACTATGTAACTACACTACCTATCGAAAAACCTAGTTAAAAGTCTTGTTGGCAGTTTTATGGTCTCCTATCATTCGTGGGAAAAATGACATATTAAATCTGTCCATTCTGCAGTCTAGTCACCTAATTTTATTCTCATGATCTGATCTATCATAGTATGTTGGATTTTATAAAATTTTATTAATGTCATCAGAAAATAAATTTGTTTGGAACTTACATAATAGATTAATTCTAAATTTTAATCGGTCTGAAAGCAATTCCCATCCCTGCTGAGTGATGAGGTGACCTGGTGTGGTGGTTCCAGCTAATGTTGGTCGGCCTCGGATGTATTTCATTAAGAGCCCTGCAAAATGGCCGTCATACTTGACCACACTTGCCAGCATGTAGTAATTGGGATGATGCACACTTTCTGATATCTTAATTCTGAATTTTCCTGAGATGACTTGTGATAATTATGTAATATATAAACCCATGAATCAAGTCAATTACCTTTAACTATTATGCTAGGCCATTGCACAAGGGTTATTCTGTTCCTTTTATTTATTGGTAATAACTTCAGGCTTCACTATGTGAAACCTCTCCATATCAGAAATAAAAAATTACACTTTGTAATGGTCCACTAAATTGGTTTATTTCTTACGACCCGGGCTTCATCGCATAGTGACATCTTCAGGTCAAAGTATGAAGGCTGCTTTGCAGGGCTTCGATTGTTTTCTTGGGTGCCCTCTCCTTTTACTCATTGCCAAGACATTCAAAGAGGAAGTTGATGCCCTTCCTTCACTTCTACGCTGAAGTGAAATAGTTCTGCCATTTTGAGCCTCTATTCTGGTTCTTCTATTGAAGTTAGAGTTATTGCCTGTTAACTGAAGCGAATGCTATGAAGAACACAATTCAGGCTTGTTTACTTAATCACTTAGTTTTCCACATAATTTATTTTATATACATCCCAGGTTTCGTTGCATTGCCACATCTTCAGGTACATACATAATTACAAATTCAGGCTCTGTTAGAGTTGCTGGTCTTGAAGGTTTGGACATCCTCAGAAAGTTAACAAAGAATTCCACCTTATTGTGACATCATAGCCTTTTATTGGAATTATCAGGTATCAGATTTTATGTTGACTCTGCTCATAGTGAGCACAAGTAGAAACAGCACAATTATGACATTTAATTCAAGACATCCTGTTCAAAACCATTACCTTCCAAGATACCTATTTACTAAAACTCCAATCTAAATTCGAACTAAGAACATTCAAAGAACTCATAATTCCCTAAAGTGTCCTTCACATATGCAAGTATTCCAGTAACTTAACCTAGCAACTGTAATAAAATCAAACTACTTTAAAACTCCATGAACAAGGTTCAAAAACTAAAATGACCTGTCAGAGAATCAATGCAAATAGCTTAGCGAAGCTTGGCAGTCTGCAATATAATACTATGAGTAAGCTACATGTTTGCGACTCTTAATATGCGGAGCATGAAGTTTTGTTGTAAATCTGTCACGAAGGGGAATTAAGAACTGCTAATCTAGTGTGAAGTTAGTAAAAGCAGCATAGAATGAGATGGCAGTACCCACTTGTTGCGATGTGAAAATATTGACCAGTAATAAGAACCAGAATTGATGCCTTGATAAAACTTGCCAGACTTCCATCCTGCATTATATATGGCCGGACCTGCTGGTTGTTTGAAACCTGCCTTCACATCTTCACCAGCACTCACACAAAGCCTCCCTACTAGTGGGTAAAACTACACATAAGGGGTTACCTCACCGAAAGTACATGCTTATATCCTGCCGAGGGATATTTCGTACTTCATAGGAGCATTTCCCTCTTGTAGTAGTGATAGAATTAAGCTTTTAGTGGGTGCCTTGATGGCTTGGGTCATTTGCCAGGGTGGCGATCATCAGGGAAAACCTGGAATTGTCAGGCAATTTTGAATTCCTGGAAAAGTCGGGGAATTCTCATAACAGTCAGGGAGAAACTGGGAAAGGAAATTCTCGTTATTTTTCTACCATTATATTTATCCTGAAATGTGCCAGTCTTTCCTACCCTTTCAATTAAAACTAATGTCCGTCGCTGATGTGCATGGAATAAGCCCCATCATTTTGTGGAACATTCAGTTGTGAATCAGACGTACTATGTATCCCTTTTGTATATCCTTATTGCGATATTTGCCTAGTAGTGTTAAAATTCACTCGCAGTGGTGCGCTTGTGTTTTGTTTGTTTATCCAAATATTTTTACATTTTTATGTTCCCTCTTGCCATCAAGGGGTTATAACCACATTAATCCAATTGTTATTCGCTTCTGAAGGTCACTCGCGCCATCCGATTTTGGTCCAGTCCAACAAATCTGCTTTGATTTGTATTTTTTGCGTACCGAAGTGATACCTGTGCCGGAGTCCGCCGGTAAATTGGTCATTAACTTTCCCTTCGATGCTTTTTCAGTAATCCTCAACTTCCCAGAACTACCATGATGCGCTACCTCTTTCTTCAAGAATTAGACATTGTCAATTTGTAATTTTACCGAAGGAAGCATACACGGCCACAGAAATACGATACGTGGCCGCGGAAGCAATATAAGCTCGCTCGCCCCAACATTTTTTAACATTTTCTGAAGTTTGACAAAAATTTTATTCACCGGAAATAAAATATTCCAATAATAGGTGACCTTTTGGTGATCAATCAGGGAAATTGGTAAATCCATCAGGGAAAAGTCAGGGAGTTTAAAAATTGGATATCAGTAGCCACCCTGTTTGCACATAACACAACCTGTATTTAAAACAAATTATTATTTTCAGTGAAAACTTTAATTAAAGATTAGATATTTACTGTTAAAATTAGATAATTACTATTGATTAACAAACGGAGTTGTTATAGGCCTGAAAAGTCTGTAACAGCAATGGGAAATGAGAAATTAGCCTGGAAATTAGCTTTTCTGGGTCAAAATCTGATTGTTTTCTATTAGTTACAGGAGTGCCATAATTAGGCACTTGTGTTTGGACTTGGGGATTTTAGGACCTCTTATATGGATACACTTAACAGTGGAAGGCTTCACTTCGTAGAAGTTCATAATGTTAGCACTCATGATTAATCAAAATACAAATTTTTGTATTGTCCGATGGGGTTCACTGATTTACGACATCGTCGGGTACAAAAGTTTCCGCACCTGACAATGCCGTAAATCGGTGAAACACATTGTATGTACAATAAATTTTTTTTGTAGAAAAGCACTAAGTATTTTCATTTAACATGAGTACTAACCTCTTATATGGTATTTAACAATTAAATATGCCCCTGAAATAAACTTTCAGATCATATTCTTTACACTTATGCTGAGGAAGACGGAATATTTGTTTCTCCTCAGATTTTTCATGGCCCTCGCATCATGGGCAAGACCTAAGAATAATATGCCATTGGAAAGGAAGCTGATTTTCTCCCAGAGCGATAGTCATGGTGTTCAGTTTGTTGGAAAATTTTGTTCCCTCGTAGAATGTGTGTTAATGTGCGCTGCTCCCGTTCTGGCACCTTCTTTAAAATTCGCACAAAATAAACAGATATTTTCACCTGAAAAATTAAAATTTTGGCCTGGAAAGTTCCCGAAATTTCACAATTTCTGGTCTGTAGCAACCCTGAACGAATCATTATTAATTGAAAAGGCCTGTTTGACACAAGCATTTCCAAATGTGGCTGACATTCTGCAGGTCGTTACCTATGGCTTAGGTTTCCCTTGATGTTCAGCTATGACCCAAAGTTAGTCACACTCCGTCAGAAAGTGTCTCACACTGAGAGGATAGTCTCACATTGGGGATGGTTTCTCTCTTCAGTAAAGCGAGAATAATGGGTGCCCTTTTCTCATTCATGTTATGGTGACTTCCTCCCTGATGCTAGTCCCGACTGAAGTGGGCCACATTGACGTAACAGGTTTAATATCAAGCAGTTCGTTGGCAGTTAATTTAAGCCATATATGTACCAATTCCCTTCTCCAGGGATAAGTTTCGTAAGGCAGCCCTAAGATATGGCAGCCGTAGGTATGAAAGGATTTCAGTCGAATTCCCTCTTGAGTAATTGCTTCAAAATGGATGTGTGGATTGTTCCACTATTCTTTTAGTGACAGTATTCAATATTCATTCCCTGATTAAGAGTGAAATCAAGTGAGTCACACCTAATTTTTTATATGCAGACAAGGATGGAGCTTCCTCAAGGTCCCTGTTAATGATTCAAGACTTTTTCACTGTGCACCATCAATTTCGGCCAAATATCAAGACAACATCTTAACCCTCTCTACCTTTTGAGTTTCCTGAGAGCTTAAATTTCCTAGGCCTTATTTTGGACTACAATTTGAAGTGGAGCTCTCACATAGATACCCTGACCAAAAAATTAAGCAAGACAGTCTTTGCCCTTAGAATCATTCATCAAAACTGCTCCATAGCTGCAGCAGTAATGCTATACTATGGTCTAATCTACAGTAACCTTAACTATGGTATAATATTCTGGGGTCAGGCTTCCAGTCTTCTGTTAAATCGAATTTTCAGATTACAAAAGAGAACAGTGCGGATAATTAATAATCTGAAGCCATTTGAATCTTGTAGACCTTATTTCATAAAAGACAAAATACTAAATTTACTGTGTATATACATTTTGAACATTCTAACTTTTGTTAAGGAAAATTTTCACTACTTCAAACACTATCCTGTAACCCATGGTCACCACACCAGGCAGGCAAACTCACTTATGCTAATTCCACATAATACTTCATCTTATGCAAAAGGTCCACTATGTGTGGGAGTTACATATTACAATAAACTGCCTGACAAATTTAAAAACCTGGACAATACCAGGTTGAAATCACAGATTTAAAAAATTTTACAAAAAAAAGGCATACTATGACCTAAAGGAATTAACTGCTGACAGTCGAGCGTTTTATTTGCTGATTAGCAAGTCTTGGCTGGGAATTTGGTTGATTTTCTTGGATATGTATTTCTTGCTGCATTTAATTTTATATGGACATACCTTGTAACATTGAAGGTGAATAAATATATTATTATTATATTAATGTCTCCACCCACCTCTGTATGAACAGTAGTCAATATTTAAGGTTTTCTTGCCATGTTCTCATAGTAATAGTCACGTGTAGGTTTAATTACACAAAAAAAATGTTATTGGGGCAGATTACAATTACTTCAGCATAAAATTAATCAATTACTAGTAACTTGCATTTAATTTGTGTAATCGCAAACTCGGTGAATACTGCAACATTGAATTCTAAGAGCATTACGCTTTAAAAAAAAAGGTGCCGCAGTACAATGTTGCATGGAATATTTTCTGGTGGAGATCTGGCTTGAGAAAGCACTGAAGTGGGGGTCGTCATAACAAGTATTCGAAATAAACAATAGTGAACAACTGCTGTCAAAAACAAGTTAAAACTGGAGTAATTGACAATATCACTGACCGATTATGCACAGATTACAAATTGTCCCAAGAGCAATGTAATGTCCCAGACACTAATGTAACGATTACATTGGGAGAAGATCACAAGCAAAATTACAATTTAGAAAAAATAGTGCATGATCTTTATCTACAGAACTTTTCAGCTGTCGATGCTTGATTTTGGGAAATTTCAGGACAGCAATATCAGTCCAGTTTCCTGTTGCATATTTCCCTGTTAATTTTGTCAATACTATGGTTTGGAGATATCTAAATTACACTTTTAGTAGGCTCAGAACACAGGTCGGTCATGGAGATAGGCCACTCTTAAAATTACCTCGGTAATTTTCGTAAATTACCGCTGTATTTTTCGTAATTTACCGCGTCCCACGTAAATTACCGTAATTTTCTAGATAATTCACCCATGTTTGAGATAATTTTTCATACAGATAAATTCCTAACATGTTCTTTTCAGCCAAGTTCACATTTCCTATGTGTTTAATAATAAATTGAGGCATGTACAACTCATTTTTGGAATATTTTACTTGATTATAACATTATATGATTAAAGCTTTGGAATATTCTTCTTGAAAATTTCTCATACTTTGGCAAAAGAAAGCCAGATTGCGTGTTGCTGCCGTAATTCTTTTTACAATTTAAAAAATTTCTAATACATAGATTAATGTTGTATCAGGTATGGTTTAAACATGGTTATTCCCTTCTTATTGCTATTGGCTTTCTTATTTAACCATACTTTTGCTGTTTAATACTTAAAACTAAAAAATACTGGAAAATTACGGTAATTTTCGAAAATTACCGTAATTTACCACGTGGTGGTAATTTACCTCAGATGAAAATTATAGTAATTTTCCCATCTCTAATCAGTCACCGAAGTTAAGGTTGGGCTCGGCTTGAGTTTGGAGGGGTGATCCTCCGATTCATGCGAGTGCTGTTGCCCATGTCTGCACGTGTCAGACAGTATCTGCGAGATGACCTTAGCCGTCGAAGCACGTTAAGCAAAAATAAAAGGATTTTTGCGAGCAGTTAATTCACAAAGGGGCATGAATTTTCAAATTTCAAAAATTCATAGAAAGTACTATGGTGTATATATCAGCATTATGGGATTTTATCAATTGATTCATGATTTTGTTTGAAAAGCTGAGTGTTTTTGTCCTTAATGTGGAGTATTCCAATCCTGTAATAGCCTCTTACATCCTGAATGAAATGTAACATTATCTTCATATCTGTTAAGACCTACCTAACTATTTTAGGACTTCAGTCTGTTAAGTTCATCAGCTAATCTTTTTAGTTTTCTCTGTTCCCATTCATCAGGGCCATGTGCGGTCGAGTGGAACCATGGATACAAGGTCTGCCCCCTCCGTTCCGTCTCAACAAACCTTTAATGGCTCTTATCAGCTCACCTGAGATACGACAAGCTGGGAAAGCACCTTCCTACAGTGTCAATTGGACAATAGGTATGTTACACTTTTCCACTGGCTGGAAAATCATCTCTGAATAGATTAATTCTATCTATTTACACTTTTGATTTGATATTTATAAAGGTTTATCAATAACTTACTATGGCGAATAAATTGTTTTGCTCTATTAGTGCACAGGAAACGAAGAATACAAGTTTTCATTTAATTTTATCATATTTATATCGATGTAGAGATTCTATTATTAATGAACAAATTATCTATGTCTTTTGTAATGGTATATAGTTAATTTTTCGTCATTTGTTGGTTAGTAATTAAAAGGAGAACACAATTTTGTGTTTTCCACAGATTTCACAAAGTTCTATCTTCAGCGTATGATTATACCCATTATTCAGTGTTTCCAAGTGTAAGTTATTATTTTCATTCTATAGTTAATTTTTGTACTGGATATATTTTTATCTGTACAAGTTCTGAAGTATGAACTCCTTTCATTTTTTTATAAATCAAAGGTTTTCACTGCATTTTATTCAGTACATCATAACACGGGTGGAATAAATCTTATCCATGGAAAATTGCAATTTAAATTTCTATATTTATTATGCCTTTGTGATTTTAGTGAAATTGTCCCCCTAGTAGGGGCAATTGCCCCCCTGCCCCCAAAACCATTTTGGACATACAGTCAACTCTCGATTATCCGGCTCCCGATTATCCGGTTTGCGGATTATCCGTGCTGTTTTCTCATCCGTACACCTCAAAGTTTGAAAAATATTCCAGTGGTAAAATTAAGTAAATTCTTTGAAAGTTCGATGTATCTAAATAGAGTTGCAAGTTTGTAAATGTCTCTTTTTAGTTTAACTTTTTAATTTAATCACAATATTATGGAAATTGTTTGCTTCGTTTAAGAAAACTCAGCCGCATCTGCTTCCGAAATTATTTTATCCGTTCTTTCCCATTACCCTTTGCCACTGAATATTCTATCTTCCTAAAAGGAACAGAGTAGTAAATATACAATGGAAATAATTTCAAATAAACTACTTGCAAATAAACTAACTTATATTATACTTTAAAATAACTACTTATTGTTCCGTATGTTCTTACTTTTCGGCCTGAATAAAAAATACGAAACAGTATCAGTGCTCCCTGGTCATTATTCGCCTTTGAACAGTCATTTGTTTTTACCCAGATACGATTGTGCCAGCTCATTCGTGCGGATATCTCAATAACTTCAAAGTTGCATTCATTACTATAGTGCCGCGACAAAGCTGATGCAAATGGCAAAAAAACGGAAGAAAATTGTCCTTTTCATCATGAAAAACTAGAATTGATTAAAAGAAATGAAAAAGGAGTTACTCCGCTTAAACTGGCAAAAGAATATGATGTGGAGTTACAAACAATTTGCTGTATAATTAAGAATAAAAGTAAGCTGATGAAGTTCCCTGCAACCTCTGACAGTTGCTTGGGACCCTCAAAGCGTAAGACTATGAAACGATCAACCTTTAAAGATTTAGACTCTGACATGCTTCTTTGGTTCAATCAAAAACGGTCATTTCATGGTATACTCGTCTCAGGCCCAATGTGAGCACAGCAGACAAAACTTTTTCATGAGTTTCTAGGGATAGAAGGAGATTTTAAAGCTTCTTCTGGGTGGTTGACGAGATTCAAGCCACGACATAAAATTCGTGAAATTGCTACTCAGGGAGAGCGATTGAGTGGCAATGTTTCAGCCGCTGATGCTTTTCGTTTGGAGTTCACAAATATCGTAAAGGAAGAAGAGTTGGCACCCGCACAGAAGCTCTGGCGAGTGTTGAAACTTAGCTGGATTACATACGACAATTTGATTTCGATTATTGCGACGTAAAAAAATAACTGCATTAAAAGAAAACATGAAGAAATTAAGTAAACAGCAAAAAATAACTTGTTATTTCCGAGATTCACAAAAAAAGAATGTGCTCTATTCTGATATTCACTTTGATAATGAATTTTACATTGACTTCAAATACGCAAGACATGCTATTGTTTTTACTATCGATATGGTCAAGTTAAGCACCCATTATTATTTATTTCAAGCATTAGAAACTATTTATTAGATTAGAAAATATTTATCGATGAACATTGAAGATTTCATGATATTCGAAATAATCAAACCGGAAAATTAACATTTCGTTATTCACTTGTTTTCTTGGCGTAACACCTGCTGTCAATTGTATTGCGAAATATTTCTAATCCTACTAATGCCGAATCTATATATTATATCATGATATATCAGAGACTCACAATTATAACAATTTTTTGTATTATATAATCACTTCGATGTCATACATTTACTGAAAATAAGCAAGATGTCAGCTTTTATTATATACGTGGTCAAGCCAAGTAAGTACCCATTATGTTGTGTCTCAAGCATTAGAAGATATAAATTTATAAATGTTTACGATATTATTATCTTTCAAAATAATAGAAATATTTAGTATTTCATTAGTTGTCTTGCAGTAACTGCTGAAGTCTGTAATGTGAAATATTTTACATCCTACGAAGTGAAATGTCAATATCACGACCGCATTTTCTATGTTTTTCGGTTATACATGTTTTTCGATTATCCGTGCCTCGTCGTGCATCCATTAGCACGGATAATCGAGAGTTGACTGTAGTTTGTTACGAATTTCCGGGACGAAACCTATGAGCCCCCCTTTTCCTCGGGGCTATTCCGTACCCCAAGAGATTTGACTCGAATCAGGCTTTATTCGATTCAATTCACCTGCGAATCAGGATGCTTTGAAACCGAATTATTCGAAATATTCAAATCTGATAGATTCGTCTTTGAGCCCTTACACGCATTCAAACATCGCACTCATTCCCAAATGGCAGGATTATCCGTTTAGAGGATGATTTCCTCACGCGAAACAAAAATTTAAACATTCTCAAAATGAAATTTACCTTTACATGTGAAGTTAGTTGTGGTACAGGTGCATTCAAGAAAATTTTCTTAAAGTAATTCCCACCAATATTGTGAAAATCTTTATTACTTTAACTCTGCATAAGCTTCTGCAGTTTATTTAGATTATAATTCGTTTGCAAGCGAATGTTTTAGTCTGATTTGATTCACTACCAAAATAAAATAAAAATTCCTTTCTATTTGATTCAAAAATTTTTTTTGGGAGATTCGATTTAGTTTGATTCGAAATGAAAATCCCTTATTTGCACAGCACTATTATTAAGAAATTATGCCTCTAATATAAATTTTTCAGTCCCATTCTTGAAACACATGCTGAGGAAAATTGAATCAGTATTGGTACGCATCTTGAAGGTCAGGGAAAGTCAGGGAATTTTATTGCTGGTGAGGGAAACATTATCTACGTTTGACACAGATTCGGCATGTGACTCGTTTGACTGCATTACGGATTCTATACTTCAGCATATGCTGAGGCTTGAGTACTTAACTTCTTCATTTTTTGGGCAATGCTAAGGTATCTGATCTTGTCTCTGACTTCATCGATCAAACCAAACCTCTCAGACACAAACATCATTTATAAATCTCAATGGATGGCCCAAACGTTAATTGGAAATGTGTTAAGGATTTAGAGGCATACTTTAAGTTAGAAAATGGTGAAGAAGAATATATTTTCCTGAACATGGGTTCGTGTGGCTTGTCACTCTGCGCAATACATTTAAGACAGGCTTCAGTGGTTCTGGCTGGATAGTTATACATCAATTGAGAGCAGAGTATAATTTATTCAAGGATGTACCTGCCCGGCTTACTATCAAGATAAGTCAGTAAGTGATACTTTATTTATGCTCTATTTTATGTACAAGAACTGAGTTACCAGTACTTCACATTTAAGTCCTTTAAAAGATAATAAAGGAAGCTGTTTTTTTTAACACAATTCACAATATTTCTTTTGTTTTCTTCAAATGAGGTGGTTTTTAAAAGTCAGGGAAAAATCTGTGTTTTGGTCTGGAAAGTCAGGAAAAAATCATATATATCAGGTAAGGGATGGTATACTTACCTTATTTTACTGGATCAATACTCGTACTTTCCATTAATATCAGTATTGCAATCATTGCTTGAATATTGTCTGAATATAAGCCTCTAATCATTCAAATACTAATCATAAATCCTGTTGCTAATGGCCCCAAATAGCAGAAAATTTCTTGGTGAATATTCACTTTTGTTTATTCCTCAGGAAAATTTCAAGTTAAAACGAGTTGAATCCAGTTGGGTTTCAACTTGGATCGTCTTGTAATAACTCGTAGCAACTGGTTTCAACCCGCCCGCCCCTTGAACTTATGCTACACGTAGCGCATTTACGGACTTGCTGCGCCTGAAGTAACTTGATTGAACTCGTTTCATCTCGTGCTCATTTCATCTCGTCGGCGAGGCAACTCGTTTCAACCGGAGCAACAAAAACAACCGAGCTACATATATAAGGGAAGCAGAGTCGCTGCCAGGCAGTCAGCTTGAAAGCTACAATCGTCGCGATAACTTGCGCCCCCCTCTAGAGTTTTTTCTGTATCCGCCACTGCAAGGAACCGTACACGAAGAGGCAGGAAGCGGAAGCGGAGAACACCGCTTACGTACGTTTCGTGTACGCTACTTCATCAGCCAAAGAACCGTACGTCAAACGTTGATTCGCTTCCGCGATTCAACACTTCGTGTACTCTTCGTGACCGGTCGAGGAAGCGGAACATTTTCGCCAGGGTAGTGTGCTACTAGCTGAAACCATGCAAACGAGATGAAAAAACCTATTCCTCTCTATAGATAGGAATGTCTCCTTGTCTTACCTATAGGTAAGACAAGGAGATTCAAGAAGAATCAAGCTGCCCAGAAACGACAGTTACTGGTTGATACCACATAAATCGAGGTAGTACCTTGATTAATGTGGTATCTCTATACAGTTAAAACGAGATGAAACGATGCCAGCCTGCCTTCACAATACCCCATTTCCTTATAGCATACGTAATTTTTATAGAACAATACATTGAATAATCTCATATATTTGTGGCAGTGCAATCCCTTTTGTATTTGAACTTTCGTAAATTGTTTTTAGTCATTTACTTCTTTTCGGAATTTTGTTTAATTTTTCCTTATGGCTGCTAATTCTTTCCGAAAGTAAGCCAGGAAATGCATGCGTCTTTCAGAAGAGCGCTTACAACTTTTTCTTTGATTTAATTAGGTGCGTAGATAAATTTGGTGTGGGTGGAATTACAATACACAACTAGCTACAAGAATGTGCGGTATTAACAATAAAAGAATAATAGTTTGGATAAGGGATTTAAAACTGGATCACTCAAATTCGCTCTGTGGTAACCCATAATGTCAGGCTCAAATTTTAGCGCACACCTATCTTCGCAAAGTATTCCGGGAAAGAGAATTCCAGGGGTGATGTATTTATGCGCTCAACTATTACTAATTAATGTTTTAATTTTAAAGTAGTGAGCTTTCTAAAGTATCAACTTATAAAGCAGACCAATCAAGTAAATGCTGAATCCGTATGACGATTCGTCAGTGCGTAGCAACCATCCATTTTTATTCAGTTAGTAATAGTTGAATGAAGGCAGGCTTTGAGCTTATTTCCTAGCTGGTTTCCACGGCATTCCAGCATTATAATTAAATGGCATTGGTCTATTTGCATCCTAAGAAAATTGACATGCATACTGATTCTTATTTAATATCAATGGAAAAAATTCAAACCAAAGAAGCGCAGCCATATAATTCCAGACAGCGATTGCGAAAATACGTCAAACTTTTGACAAGTTTCTACGTCAATGAATACGCGTATAAATGAAAAATACTTATAAGAAACTAAAGGAACTCCGGGGACACGATTCGATCTCTTCGAGCGACGATTCGCGGTAATAGCCTTTTCTAGAGGAAAAATAATGGAAGATATGTCATTTGCAGCGGAATTATTCCCCGTACTCTGATAAAGACTTTCAATGGATATTTGAGTCCTGGCTTCTACATGGTAGCTTTCTATTACGAGAGATATCTGGTGACTTTGGCCGACAGACCGATCGTTCATCTACTCATTTTTGCTCACAAATAACCAAACGGGAGTCGGAAATCCAACCCATCTCCTCAGAAATCCCTTAGCAGGTCAAAATCGTCCATCGGGTGGAGGTTCCCTCTCAGCAAGCGAGTTCGGAAGGAGGGCCGCCGTTCACTCGGAGAGTTTATTGCTCCCCCGCACATCTCCCTTTTCTTCATACTCACACATCACAAGAAAAGAAACCTTACCCCTCCCCTCGGAAATAATCCTTTTCCCAGGTCAAAATTTTCCTTCCGTGGATGGTTCAACTCCCCTAGCTACGAGGAGGGAGGGCTCTCGTTCCACTTGGAAAGTTTGTTGTTCTCCGTCACAGGGGGGCGTGGTTCAGCCACGATGCCAAATCATCAAAAACTGGGGACTTAGAAATTTTCGGCGGTAAGATTTTTTTTAACAGAACTGTACCATATATCATGCCATTGCGCATTAAGTACCTTCAGATCGCTTACTGACAAATTATTTTTTTTATTTCGCTTCCGAAAAGGTTTAGTTACGGTTTGTTCACATTCTGATTCACTTCGTGTAACTACGCTTAAACTTGACGAGTTTCATTTCGTCAAGTTGAATCCAGTTAATACGACTTGAAACGAGTACTAAACGCGCAAGATTAATTACAGTTGAAACGATTTCATATCGTCAAGATGAATCCAGTTAATACAAGTTAAAACGAGGTGAAACTCGTCGAGTTGAATCCAGTTAATACGACTTGAAACGAGTACTAAATGCACAAGATGAATCCAGTTAATACGAGATGAAACAAGTTCAATCCAGTTAATACGACTTGAAACGAGTACTAAACGTGCAAGATGAATACAGTTGAAAGAGTTTCATATCGTTAAGATGAATCCAGTTAATACAAGATGAATCGAGTTGAAACTCGTCGAGTTGAATCCAGTTAATACGACTTAAAACGAGTACAGTGTGTCCTCGTTTAATGTTGTCCCGTTTAACGTTGTTTCGCGATAATGTTGTCCGACAATTAAAATCCTAAATCATTCAACTTCGTCAGTGCTTCGCGATAACGTTGTTCAAATTTTGAGCAACCACAAAAAAATGAATACCTAACGAATAGGAATTTGGCGTATCTGATGCGTAATTTCCGTTCGGCGGAAAAGTTTGACGTTAACTCCTCATAGCATGTGTCAAAAGTTCACCTGAGCGAATAATTATTGCGTTATTTTGTTTCATAACTGTATGTTTGCTTAATATTTACTACGCTGTTATTGGGGGGCAATGCATCGGGTGATATAAAACTCAAACCAACGTTAGTGTACCATCTTGAATCGCATGGTATTAATAATACCATGTCCGAATGGTAGATCCAGGGGCAGATATCTACGGGAAAAAATACCTGAAAATCCCATGCTGCCATAAGGTAGAACTGGTGGAAGAAAAAGTTGATTTACTGCTTTTTGAGGTGAATTGAAAACGTGTTTTTCGTGTTGAATTAATGTGTAAGAGGAAATTTTCTAAATCCTCCATGATGCAGTAAATCGTCGAGGGTGATACTGTTCCTAAAACATTGTTACGAAATAAAAAAATTTTTGTACACAGCACTGAGTTTCCCTAGTTCACTCACTATTTTAATTGATATCCTACGTCTTCGCGATCTCAGCGAGCGAAATTTTTGCCCTTCACTGCATTCACTTGCGCACGCTCCCGCAGTGAAGGACAAAAATTTCTATTTACTCAGAGGGAAGCCGGTGCTAACAGCACTAAACATCAGAAATATAGGAGGAAACCTGGTGCTTAATGTTTTAAAAATGCCTTTTTAGTTTGTTTCATCTAAGATATGAAGATCTCTGACTAGTGAAATCATCTGTTCGACTGCAGGCGTAATTAAAATACGCCGTGAATTAGTATCATAGCGTCCAGTCTGGGAGAAAATTAATTTCACCTGCTTCCCGATCACCTTATACCACCTATTTCACTTATATTGCTACGCTACATATGCGAATTTATACTAACCTTTCGTTTGCTTCATAAATCCTTTTTCTTTCGTAAACTATTCACTTAAACCTGTTATGTGAATCTACTTCTGGACGCCATATTGGAAATACTGACCTTTTCCTCCTAGTTCCCCTAGATGGCGCAGCGGTCGATCAGTGTCTTCATTTTCTATACCCACCGCTCATGACTTTTCCCGCCTTCAACTTAAAACTATTTTCAGCTTTTCGACAGCTTTATCACACTCAGGAGGGACGGGTAATCTCTCGGAGCTACCGTATAATATTTGGACGTACTTCATTCCACTGCCTCCATACGGAAATTTCATCACCAACTCGCCTCTCGCCGTAATTTTTACGCAAACCAATCACCATTGGGGTGGGTTGTGTAATAACCATCGGGGCGGCCCGCTGGGTTGGTTTAAAAGGGTATTCGTGAAAGTAAAACGTAACTCTCTGCCAAATAACCTATTTTTCTGTTCAGAAATGGCCTTCTCGACGCCGCTTACTGTCCCACCCTAGCACCCCTGTTTCACTCCACAGACCCGCAACGTTGTTGGGGGGGGGAGGTTGGGTAAGGCCATATTTCAGACGTGAAATTAGTCAGTATCCCTCTACTGGGACTTCCACAAATCTCGCAATATGGCGTCAAAATATCTCAAACAATACGCGAATTTGGTCATTTTCAAACTTTTTTTTCTCCAAAACTAAGAATCTCACGACTTTTTTTCTTACATTTAATAAATGCGCATTCCTTTCACTTTCCTTTCCCATTCATCGAATACCCCTTACTTTTCTACTATTCTCACACAAGAATTTCTCCCAGACTGGACCCTATGATACCTTTACCATTGGTGAGTTTGGAACCGATTTTAATTTTTTACATTGTTTCTTATGGAACATACTGCATCGTTCTACGTTGTTTCGCTTAACGTCTACTTTTTCAGGAACGAGTTAACAACGTTAAATGAGGACACACTGTACTAAACGCACAAGATGAATCCAGTTAATACAAGATGAAACGAGTTGAATCCAGTTAATACAAGATGAAACGAGTTGAATCCAGAAAATACGACTTGAAACGAGTACTAAACGCGCAAGGTGAATACAGTTAAAACGAGATGAAGCGAGTTTCATATCGTCAAGATGAATCCAGTTAATACAAGATGAAACGAGTAGAAACTCGTCGAGTTGAATCCAGTTAATACGTCATGAAACGAGTTAAGAAATGCAAGTTAAAACAAGACTGTTCTAGTTACGACGAGTTGGTTTTACGAGTTGAAAACAGGAAAAGGGCCATAACCACGTTAAAACGAGTTGAAATTACAAGATGAATCGGGTTGAAAACTGTTAAAAACTTGCGAGTTGGATCCAACTCGTTTCAACTGGAATTTTCCTGAGGGATGCGTAAAAGAGAAAAGTATAATTTTATGCTTAACATATACTAAAATTCTGACGTTGAAAAAGTCACCCCATTTAGTGATTTGACTACATGAAAGTAGAAGGTAGATTTTCATCTGCCAGTAGAAAAGCTTAACATTTACAACTTGTACTTTGAGATGCACAGTAATATGAAAGAAATACCTAATGGAGTTATTGCCTGAATCAAAATAAAGGATTGGGATCAGCATTTTTAGCTTTCTCAAAGGGATGATAATGACACCTTATTATCCTAAAAAAATGTACCAGTATTGTAACTATTGTGGTCAGTAGCAACCAATAGACTAGGCACTTGGAAAATAGATGAAATAGAATATGGGTAGCGATAAATTTCAGTGTATTCTATGCATATGTTTGTCAAATTTCCCTTGTGGAACTTTTTCATGAAGGCTGAATAGAAAACTGAAATATTTTACTAATAGCATTTTTACTGGAGATACTATAATTAAAATTGCTGGCATTTACATAAATATTTTCTAACTCATTCACCTCAAAGTAAGGGCTAAATTACAATGAGTTTTGTATTAAATTAATGTAACATAAACGAAAAAGCACTGAGAGAGTCTTAACAAATGTAATCCTGAAAATAATTTTTCTAAAGTTTTAACTTATGCATGTGAACCATAGGGCAATCAAATATTTGGAAATTGTAATCATGATTAGCATATCAAATTAATTAAGATAATGTGCATATTGGTACGGAGGCTTCCGCGGTGATTAATTGGAAAAGTATTTTCCGGGTTAAGTTGGTCCGCGTTGGTCCATTTGGTCCGCCCAAATGGACCAACGCGGCCTTAACCCGGAAAATACTTTTCTAATGTGCATATTCTTTCATTTCGTTCTTAGCTCGAAAATAGCATACATATGTTGTAAGAGTGTGTAAAAGTTAAATTAAGAGAAGGTGGGAATGGAGGAAGGTTGGAGAATTGAAGGCTCTCCAGCCTACTCTTGATCACGGTTTAATGTCACATCCGGCAGACGAGTTTTCGTCTCCAAGTGTTCCCTGCATGGTACCCTAGTAGGGGTCAGGATTCCCCTGAAAAAGTCTCTGTTGCTGTCAGGATTTGAACCTAGGCCTTCAGGTTGGGAAGCCAGTACTCGAGCCACCATAACAACCTGAATCCCATCTTACTTTTCAGTTTACTGTTATCAACTTGTACTTAAACTGTACTTGTTACAAATATACCAAATGAATAAACTTCACTGTGAAAAAATAAATTTTTACTTGACCCGGAATTCGAACCCAGATCTCCCAATTGTCAGTCAGGTGTGTTAGCCAGTTACACTACCAAGCCATCTACAGTGAAACCTCGCTTTTACGTTCCCAGAATTTACGTTTTCCCGTGATTTACAACATTTTCTTCCGGTCCCAAAAATGTTTGAATCATTCCAATGTGTTTTCATCCCCCTTTTTACACTTTCAAATCCCACCATTTACGAAATTTGAAGATGAGAAATATGGCGGCTGGCGCTTTTCAACTGGTGACCGTGTGAATGTGATTAATGTTAAATACGGATAAAATATATGCTTAAATGTGATGTATGAATGCCGATTTATTTGGATTTTTAAAAAGAACAACCATTTGTCTGATGGTAGAACATTATATCGATAGCATTGCTGAAAAGTAGGTATTTGTGCCGAATATTGTAATGCTTGCGATCGGAATTATTATCGAATGGAACGTAGAATGGTACTCAAGAAATGGTACTACGTTAATCTAGCTTTTTAAACAGTACATTTCAAATTTAGCAGATGCCATAAATATATTTTATTCGATGTTATTTGGCCAACAATCACCATCATTGTGGCGAAAAGGTTAAAATTTATGTTAACTCTTGTTCTCATACTTCACAGCGATCTTTTTCTTATTTCTCCGAACTCACGCACTAATGCCATTCATCTTGCATTTTTAGTTACTTCACCTTTTGTTGTATTTAGAATTTTTCGTTAATTCACCTTTTGTTTTATTTAATGTGCAATTACTTACGGCCGTCGTGAGGAAACGTATTTTAAAATGGCAAACAAGCGTGCAAGATAATCGTTATCATTGGAAGAAAAAAATCAAAATTTTGCAAAGAGTAGACCCAAATACGGGCACTCGCATACTTCAAGTATGATGAACTTGAATAAATACAGAAGACATGGTTTCAGTCTTCCAGAGCAGTAGGCAGTGTCAAATATATGGGGTGGCGGCAGCCGAAATAAGACCACATGGCCGCTGTGAGAGGCGCTCATCACATGCGCAGATGACAAAACTAAAGCTGGTTGCCGCTAGCTAGCCGATCTTGCCCCCCCCCCCCCCCCAAAGTTATATCCTGTATTTGCCACTGGCTGCAGGTGCCCATACCGATTAGTGGAGTTGTGTTTAAAGAAAAGGCACTACATGCAAGACTAGGTAGGCATTGAGTTTAGTTTAGTTTAGTTTTAGTTTTATTTATTTGTCCAAGGACCAGTAAATACAAAGAATTTGCGTACTGGTATAAGACACGTCATGTAAAAAAATCAAACCATCACATTATCACAACATTAACAAATCACATTATCACAAAAGCCAAAAAATTATGATCATGAAAAAATCAGAAAAATTATCAAAACGATAAATAATCATTTATGCTAAAAAACATATTCCCAAGCAAGAAGTCCTTCAGCTGAAATTTAAATTTGGGAACAGACGTAATATTTTTAAAATAAACAGGCAATTTGTTGTAGAGGATAAGGCCCATATTCCTCGGCCCATTGAACGTAGACTTAGTGCGGGTGAATGAAACGTGAAGATTTTTTGCATTGCGAGTGCTGTGGTTGTGTATATCAGAATTTGTAGCAAAATTGGAAAGATTATTTTTTGTAAATATAATAACGGTAAAGATATAAATACAAGGTAAAGGTAACAAATTAAGATCCCTAAAAAGAGGAAGACTTGGGGCATCTTACTTAGAATTAGTCATCAAACGAACAATTTTCTTTTGTAATTTAAAAATAGAAATTGCTTGAGGAGAAGAGCCCCAGAAAAGTATAGTTTGCACAATGTGTGAATAACATAAACCATAATACAGAGAAATGAGGACATTTATGGATACAGTGTGACGAATATTCCGAATAAGAAAAGTGACAGAATTAAGCTTTTTTAAAAGCATATCTATATGAGAGTCCCAATAGAGATAGGAATTTAAAAATAGGCCTAGAAATTTAGTTGACTCTACCTGAGGCAAAATTTGATCGTCAAATGGAATATTTATTACTTGGGTTGGAGTGTTTTTGTGAATAAACTGTATAACTTGTGACTTTTCGACATTAATTTTAAGAAAATTTTGCGTGGCCCACGAATGAATTCCTTGGGTAACAAGAGTACAACTTGTAAGAAGGTCGTGAATAGAAGCTGCAGAAATAATAACATTGGTATCATCAGCAAATAAAATAGGATGACTGCCTGGAATACCTTGTAGAACACCGGGTAGATCATTAATGTAAATGAGAAACAAAATGGGGCCAAGAACGGACCCCTGGGGGACACCTTGGTGAATTATTTTAGGGGAAGATTTATAATTAGTGCCATCTTTATTAATAATGACATGCTGAGTTCTATCTTGGATATAGGACAACAACCAATTTTTTGAAGAACCCCTAACACCAGCTAAGTCTAATTTTTCTGAGAGCAAACTATGGTTAACAAGGTCAAATGCTTTAGTAAGATCGAATAATAGAGCACAAATAAACAGTTTTTCATCAAGACCAATATGCAGGTGATTAATAACTTCATAAATAGCAGATAAAGTTGACTTGTTTTTGCGAAAACAGTGTTGATGCGGGGACAAAAAACCAATAGATTCAAGATAGGAAACCAGGCGCCTATGGTAAGCTTTTTCTAGTATTTTAGAAAACTGAACTTGGATGGCAATAGGGCGATATGAATTGAAATCATGGGGGCTACCTTTTTTCTTATACAAAGGAATAACTTTAGAAGTTTTTAATACTGAAGGAAAAATGCCTTCAACAAAGGAGGCATTTATAAGATGCAGTAAAGGATCCTTAATAAGGTTGAAACAAAGTCTAATGACAAGATTAGGTATTTCATCTATGCCTGCACTGAATTTATTTCCACAACTATCAATTATAGTTTTAAGTTCGTTTTCACTGCAGGGAGAGAGAAATAATGATGAAGCAGAATGCATTAAGACATCCCTATGATTAATAAAATTAGTAGGTTGGTTGATAGAAGGTAAAGATGTAAAATAATTATTAAATTCTGTCGCTAATATATCAGGAGAATCTGTATGATAATGTGATGGGGCAACATTCAATTTTTTAGTTTCATTAATAATCTTCCATATTTCACGAGATTTATTAGAACACTTTAATAATCTATCATTGTCATAGGATCGTTTGGAAGAATTAAGAAGTAATCGATAGGATTTTTTGAGAGATTTATATTCTAGCTCCAGATCTTTATGGTTAGGAGATTTACTCCGAATAAAAAGGTCCTTAATAGTAACGAAAAGTGCAAATTGATGACTTCAAATCATCAAATGGCTGAATAGACCGTTTTTAAAGACAATATAAATATTGTCTATAAAACCATTTGGGTGAATCTGAAAGTGTACACCACGTTGATCCCGAAAGAGTTTTTCACTGGAAGTGCACAACTTTGCATAACCATGTTAATGGCTATGTGCTTAAAGACATTTTGAATGTGAACAAGACAGGTCTATCTTTTAAATAATGCCACACAAGACCCTATAGACTTCCAAGGGGACCCTTGTCAAGGGATCCCAAGCACAGCAAAGGTCGTATTACTGTTTTATTAGGAGCTAATCCAGATGGCAGAGAGAGACATACTGTACTGATGCCCTTTGTTTTTGGAAAGTCCAAAAATCCACATTGTTTTAAAAACAGAAAGACTTTGCCTACAACGTATGCAGTCAACACAAAGGCGTGGATGACATTCACTATTTTTGAAGAACAAATGCATGGTCTTGATGTACCACCTCAAATCAAGTTGATTCAGTTATGTAGTGAGAATACTTATTTTTTTGTTAACTTTTGTTTATTCATTTATTTATGTCTCTATTTGGTGACCCATCAAATATTAAACATCACCTGTTAATTTAAATAAAATTATTCAACATTAGGCTATGATTTTGCTTCTATTTCCTATGAATTAAGATTTCCCTCGATTTACATTTTCCCGCAATTTACACTTTTTTCTTTCATCCCCCTCAAAAGTGTAAAAGAGAGGTTTTACTTGATATGTTGTCATCTATCATCTACATTGTGGCACAGGAGTTGTGGTCTTGCTTATGCCAGTTCTTTCATCCCCCTCAAAAGTGTAAAAGAGAGGTTTTACTTGATATGTTGTCATCTATCATCTACATTGTGGCACAGGAGTTGTGGTCTTGCTTATGCCAGTTGCAGAGGATGCACCCAATGTTGTTGCTTTAGAAAAACTAACTGTTGACAATTTGCAAATCACTGCAAAATGTTTAAATGATATGGTGTGCAGTCACATGCATGAATGCAATGATTAAGGATAGTGGTACAGATGTTCATTCGTGAAACTTTTAAGTCTTTGAATTTTTAACCTTCTAGTAATTGCTATGGTTTTTGCATTATTCATGACTGCAATGGAGTGTTTCACAGACCCAGAAGGGACAAATTTCCTAAGATTAATATCAATTCTACCAATATATAAATGCATGTTAGGCTGAATCAACTCAATATTAAATAGATTTAGAAAGAAGACATGGGAATTTCGAACCGCGGTTGAGCCATACACTGAAGGGATGCAATTTTTTCATGGTGAATTTCATCCTTCATCTTTGCACCCATGAGCATGACTCCGTGTGCTGTATCATTTGTGGTTTTTGCAGTGATTTGGAACTTGTTATTTGTTTCACCTTTGGTTCGAACTTCCTTAAAATATTTAAATTGATTGGTTTCCCCAGGTAAAGAAAACCCAGAAGTGATAAACTCAGTGACTGGGAAGGATGAAGCAGGCCAAGCGTCTCGTCTCTGCAAGCGTTTCTTCTTTCGCCGTTTTCTTCGTCTAATAAACCCTGGCCCAGATTCAGGCCACCAACAGAATACTGGACCTGATGATGGCTGTGCATCGAAAAAGCCTATGGCTGTACCTCTGATTCCATTTCCTGAAAGCTTCATGTCTATGCCCCTTCAGTATTCAACGGCCAAAGACGCAATGGCAGACTACCAAGTAAGTAAAATGATAGTACATTTTATGTAATTGTTTTATGTATCAGTCGGGTGGTAATATTGGTATTCAGCGTAATGAAGAGGAGTCAGCCTATATGCTTGACACCAAACAATGCAACATGTTAGTTGTTATCATGAAAATAGTAAGATATGATTTTATGCTATTTGGATACCGTAGTGGCCTGAATATAAGACTTATTTTTTCCACTTGGAAGAGGTAAAAAATCACAATGTCTTATTTTTGCACCCTATGGAAATAAAATTTCGGGACGCAACACGCACAACATTGGTGCATGGTGTAACTACTGGTTCCTCAGGATTACGAATTCAAACTTGATTACAGCATTACAATGGACGAAAACATCACATTTAAAAGCACGCCTGGCATAGCACAATGACTGATGTTTGACAATGTCGATTTTTTACTAGAGTCACACAGTTTTTAACTACTTTTACGTAGATAATTTGAAGCATGTGTCTGAGGTCATTCACCAAAAATGGATCTGGCACTTCCTTGACATAATTCTAAAATGAAATTGAGGGGGTGTTGTGTCAAGTTACCCACGGTCTACAGTGCATTGCCATGATGGCCATGGCATGGCCGTCATGAATATCTTTGTAGCAAACACTCTGCATGCTTCTTTCATATGCATTTCCATTTTTTCCCTAAAATGGCAGCTCTAAAACCCAACCCGTCTTACATTCGGTGCAGTCAAATACAGTGTGTCCTCGTTTAACGTTGTCCAGTTTAACGTTGTTTTGCGATAACGTTGTTCAACAATTAAAACCCTTAATTGCTCAACGTCGTCAGTGCTTCGCGATAACGTTGTTCAAATTTTGCGCAAAAAAAAAAAATGAATAACGAATAGGAATTTGGCGTATCTGATGCGTAATTTCCATTCGGCGGAAAAGTTTGACGTTAACTCCTCATAGCGTGTGTCAAAAGTTCATCTGAGCGAATAATTATTGCGTTATTTTGTTTCATAACTGTATGTTTGCTTATTATTTACTACGCTGTTATTGGGGGGCAATGCATCGGGTGATTTAAAACTCAAACCAACGTTAATGTACCATCTTGAATCGCATGGTATTAATAATACCATGTCCGAATGGTAGATCCAGGGGCAGATGTCTACGGGAAAAAATACCTGAAAATCCCATGCCGCCATAAGGTAGAATTGGTGGAAGAAAAAGTTGATTCACTGCTGTTTGAGGTGAATTGAAAACGTGTTTTTCGTGTTGAATTAGTGTGTAAGAGGAAGTTTTCTAAACCCTCCATGATGCAGTAAATCATCGAGGGTGATACTGTTCCTAAAACATTGTTACGATTTAACAAAAATTTTGTACACAGCACCGAGTTTCCCTAGTTCACTCACTATTTTAATTGATTTCCTACGTCTTCGCGATCGCAGCGAGCGAAATTTTTGTCCTTCACTGCATTTGCATGCGCACGCTCCCGCAGTGAAGGACAACAATTTCTATTTACTCAGAGGGAAGCCGGTGCTAACAGCACTAAATAGCAGAAATATAGGAGGGAAACCTGGTGCTTATTGTTTTAAAAATGCCTTTTTAGTTTGTTTCATCTAAGATATGAAGATCTCTGACTAGTGAAATCATCTGTTCGACTGCCCGCGTAATTAAAATACGCCGTGGTATTTGTATCATAGCATCCAGTCTGGGAGAAAATTAATTTCACCTGCTTCCCGATCACCTTATACCACCTATTTCACTTATATTGCTACGCTACATATGCGAATTTATACTAACCTTTCGTTTGCTTCATAAATCCTTTTTCTTTCGTAAACTATTCACTTAAACTTGTGATGTGAATCTACTTCTGGACGCCATATTGGAAATACTGACCTTTTCCTCCTAGTTCCCCCAGATGGCGCAGCGGTCAAGCAGTGTCTTCATTTTCTATGCCCACCGCCCATGACTTTTCCCGCCTTCAACTTAAAACTATTTTCCGCTTTTCAACGGCTTTATCACACTCAAGAGGGACTGGTAACCTCTCGGAGCTACCCTATAATCTTTGGAGGTACTTCATTCCACTGCCTCCATATGGAATTTTCATCACCAACTTGCCTCTCGCCGTAACTTTACGCAAACCAATAACCATTGGGGTGGGTTGTGTAACAACCAACGGGGCTGCCCGCAGGGTTGGTTTAAAAGGGTATTCGTGAAAATAAAACGTAACTATCCGCCAAATAACCTATTTTTCCGTTCAGAAATGGCCTTCTCGACGCCGCGTACTTCCCACCTTAGCACCCCTGTTTTACTCCACAGACCCGCAACGTTGTTGGGGGAGGGGGGACGGGGGGGGGGGGAGGATGGGTAAGGCCATATATCAGACGTGAAATTAGTCCGTATCCCTCTACCGGGACTTCCAAAAATCTCGCGATATGGCGTCAAAATATCACAAAAAATACGCGAATTTGGTCATTTTCAAACTTTATTTTCTCCAAAACTAAGAATCTCACGATTTTTTTTCTTACATTTAATAAATGCGCATTCCTTTCACTTTCCTTTCCCATTCATCGAATACCCCTTACTTTTCTACTATTCTCACACAAGAATTTCTCCCAGACTGGACCATATGATACCTTTACCATTGGTGAGTTTGGAACCGATTTTAATTTTTTACATTGTTTCTTATGGAAAATACTGCATCGTTTAACGTTGTTTTGCTTAAAGTCTACTTTTTCAGGAACGAGTTAACAACGTTAAATGAGGACACACTGTATTCAGGCCAATGCGGTACATCAAGAGTATGTTCAATTGATAAATCTTTTAAGCCATGGAATTTTTCGCCTACTTCATAGACCCAAAAGGGACAAATTCCGAAGAATTATATCAATGATACCAAAATATAAATCCACGTAACGTTATTTAAATGGTCGCCTGGATATCTGCCTAAACTTGAAGTTGTAAAATTATTCTCTGTGCATTTTTGAAGGTGCATTTATCTTCACAATGAAAAAATATTAGTTTTGTGATTTTAAATGTCAATACAGGCATCCCATATGGTATATAGAGAATATAGAATGTCGATATTTTTGCTTATGGTCTATATTGGTTGATATTCCGAATAATGGTCCAATTTTGTCTATATTTTGGGGCAAGGTCTATATTTTGGCCAAAGGTTAGCTAAAAATTACACTGAAGCAGCCAGCACAGAATTGCCAAGTTTGAATATGCGCTCCGCGGCTAGGCGCTGCTGCTTTGTTCATTTGCTTTGACTGTCTTCACGCTCTGGCGGTGTGGCTGTGGTGTTAGGCACTCGTCTCTGCCTGGCTGCATGCTTGCCTGGCTGCGTCTTCCCCTCTCCCTGCTGCTACTCTTCACAGTCTATATTTTGGGGCAAGGTCTATATTTTGGCCAAAGGTTAGCTAAAAATTACACTGAAGCAGCCAGCACAGAATTGCCAAGTTTGAATATGCGCTCCGCGGCTAGGCGCTGCTGCTTTGTTCATTTGCTTTGACTGTCTTCACGCTCTGGCGGTGTGGCTGTGGTGTTAGGCACTCGTCTCTGCCTGGCTGCATGCTTGCCTGGCTGCGTCTTCCCCTCTCCCTGCTGCTACTCTTCACAGTGATGCCAATAAATGCTTTTGAAAAGCATTAAAGGCCCAATATTAAACTGAAATTATGGCATTGCAAGCCATTCTGGAGGCCGCCGAGGCTGTTGAAAGAAGCGGAAGAGGAAAACAAAGAAGTCGATGCTTTAAGGAAGTCCGTCGACAAAAGAAAAACCCAAGTCATCCACCAGCTGGAATCTGCTGCCAAGAAAAGCCGCACAGTTGATTTAGAGATTTCTCATCTTGTATTTTATTCAATTTCATATATACCGTATAAACTCATGTAAGAGGCTCACCTTTTTTCCCAGAAATCGCAGCCGAAAATAAGGGTGCGCCTCTTACACGAATTTTTTATCTGCCTGCCTTAAGCCTCGGTCACGATATGAGCGGCAGGCGGCAGAGCAGTATCAAGGCAGGGGCACGATACGAGCGGTGATTCAACCTAAGATCAGTTCAGAAGCAGAAATGTCAGTACATACTGTCACTAGGCAAAACACTCTCGGCCGACATTTTGCCACAAATTGAGTAGAGCGGCACAAGAAAAATTTAATGTCTGGGATTGGCGGCGAGCGGCACCTATATCATGGCTGGGGTTTAGCATTTTCCATGTCAAACATTAGGAACATAAAACTCAGCGTTGCCGCTCGCCTTCCGCTGCGCCGCTCGTAACGTGGCCGAGGCAAGTCCCTGGAGAGCTGCGTGACCTTGGTGCTCAGCATGAGTCATCAAGGGGGAGGGTATCGTTCGCTCGCTTGTTTACAGGCGACGCATTTGCCTAATAACTTTAAAAACTTGTTGTATGACAAGGCAAGGGTGTGGGGTGCAATTGGGGGACAGCGATTGGCCGCTTGAGAGAAAACAATTTGTATTTAAAGGGGCCAAATTGGGAACGCAGATCAAACAGCAGTTTATTATGAAATGCCCATCGACTGCACAGTTGATGAGAAGGGAGCAAAATCCGTGAAGCTGACAACTGGAGGAGGAGAAAAGCAGCGGTGGTGCACTGTCATGCTTGCAGTTTTGGCAGACGGGAAGAAACTTCCACGGTATGTAATTTTCAAAAGAAAAAATCTACCTAAAGAAAAACTACCTGCAGGCATCATTGTTCGGGTGCAAGAGAAGGGGTGGATGGACAACAGTTTAGTGTTGGACTGGATAAAGTATGTGTGGGAACGTCGCCCAGGAGCTCTGCTAAACCTACCAAATATGCTTGTCCTGGACAGTTTTCGCGGTCATCTGACAGAAGACGTGAAAAAATACTTAAAGGGTCTTAAAACGGACCAAGTCATTATTCCAGGAGGGATGATGTCAATGCTGCAGCCTCTAGATGTCTGCATAAATCGTCCCTTCAAGGCTTACATGAAGAGGCAATACACGTAGTGGATGGCGGGAACAGTGCATGAAACCACACCGACAGGAAGGATGAAAAAACCAGGACTGACCCAGATATGCCAGTGGATTATAAATTCATGGAAACTGATTCCAGAAGACTTGGTAGTAAAAAGTTTCGAAAAGTGCTGCATTACCAATAATCTGGATGGGACCGAAGACGATATGACATGGGATACCAGTGACGGAGAAAGTTTAAGTTCCGCCGGAGAGAGTGATAACACCAGTGACGAAGAATAAAGGTCAGTAAAAGAGATAAATATTCATTGATAAGTGCTATTATGCGTTTCTCTATTTATTTGCCTTCTAAATCTTGCATAATTTCTTCTTCCACAGGGTTAATTCACAATGGATGTGACAGGACATGCGCGTGCATGCCGCCATACTGCGATGCCCGTCTCACAAATCAGCCGTTTTTATGTAAATCATGCAATTTTTTTGTTTTGTCATTCATTGAAGATTTTTGTTGGACCATATTGAAAAAAATAAATGCTTTAAATTCCATGGACAGTTTTGATTTATTTCAAAGTTTGATTTTTTTCAGGTTTTGATGTCGTATCTACGCCTTATTGTTAGTTTTTTACGCGGCTGACGCTTGGGTATTTTCCATTTAACGTGTTCGCATTCCCGCACGTCATCGTTTACAGCAAAATATAATTTGTAAAAGTTAAAAACATTTTAAAAGGCGACTCACAGCGACTACGACTTTTTCATTAGGAAAACGGTGGGGGAATTCGGATTTAAAAATCAGAGCTCGGTGCGACTGTCGGCACTTACCAACTAAACACGAATTGTAGCGAGGTCGGATTTGTTTTGTTTTAATGAATATCAATTACTCCACTCATTCCAAAGGGCAATAAACAATGTAAGCATTGTATGCCTATGCTACAAGTGAATACTTTATATTGGTAACGGCTTTCGGGCGTTCCTCCACGTTGTCTTGTGGAGGAATGCCCGAAAGCCGTTACCAATATGGAGAAACGCCGCGGAAACCTCAGATCCAAGTGAATACTTACCTCCGGGGTCTATATATGCCTATGAAAAATGCTGCATTAATTATAAGAGAATATCGCAAGCAGAAGGCTTTGAAAATGGCCGAAAGTTCGCAGTTAGGCCCGTAAAACCATCGCAATAGAAAAAAAAAAACTCAAAATTTTTTCTTCAACTTCGACGCATAAAAAGAGGGATGCGCCTCTTACACGGGTGCGCCTCTTACATGCGTTTATACGGTACTTTATGAATAAAATTGTTCATATAGTTCATGCAACTACCTCGGTTCGCTCTATTTTCGCCGGAAGTATAACGTCTATCACACAAACCAGACAAAGGTTTTATGAATAAAATGCATTATTTTGCATTGCAATGCAGATTTGGTGCAATTTTCATGCGTATTATGAGTCCGTTTTGGTCTATATTTTCACGGACTTGGGTCTGTAAAGTCTATATTTTTTTACCCTGAGCCGATGGGATGCCTGATGTCAATAGATAATAATTGGTCTCTCTTATGCTCTTACAAACATGAGTAGGATCAGTGGTGCACACCTCCCCCCTGGCTCAATGACTCCTTCCCCCTCCAGGGTCGTAGCCAGGGGGGGGGGGGGTGCCACCCCTCCCGGAATTTCTTTTGCCCTACCTAGCTTTAAGTGTCTTTTTTTTTTAGTGCAGCGCCTCCTTTTAGTGCTCAGCTTTACAGAGGTGAGTTTTAAGAGTCGAACATTAACCTTGAAGATATCAAATAAATTTACAATTTTAACCTTCCCAAGCCTATATTATCGATCTAGTTTTTGACACAATAACTATAAAACGTTTGCCCCCCCCCTAGGACATTGGTGGCCCCTCCTAAAGACATGACCTGGCTACGGCCCTGCTGTCCATGTCCCTCCCCATGTACCATATATATTTTTTTTTTCTCTCCCCTCCACATTGATTAGCCACTTTGCATCATGACCTCCCTTTGTGTGCACCACTGAGCAGGACAATGTAATAAATAAAAAAAAAACTTTTTTTGAGAATTAAAAAATTGGGAATATATGAAGAGAATGAAAATCATGCATGTGGAATACACTGAAAGCACAATCAACCCACAAATTACTAGGAATTTAGAGAAATTGCATTTTAGAAGACTATGAGGTGGAGTTTAGAGTTCTCATGCTTGAGTTTAGGATTCATTCGCAATACGCAGTTATTCTCCGTTTCACTAGTTTTATGAATCGCACAATTTCTCTAGACACAATGATTTCAAGGAACTACTGTGCTAGGAGAGACAACCATAACGTTATAAGTACATGTGACCATGTTGCAGAAATTTAGACAAAATATGACTACAGTAAAACCCCGCTTTTACGTCCCCGGAATATACGTTTTCCCGTGATTTACAACATTTTCTCCCGGTCCCAAAAATATTTGCATCATTATAATGTATTTTCATCCCGCTATTTACACTTTCAAATCCCGCCATTTACGACATTTGAAGGCAAGAAAGATGGCGGCTGGCGCACTTCAACTAGCGACCCTTCGAGTGTGATTAATGTTATATATGGATAAAATACATGCTTAAACATGATTTATGAATGCTGATTTATTTGGTTTCCTTTAAAAACACAATTATTCGTTTGATGGTAGCACATTACATCGATAGCATTGCTGAAAAGTATTTATGCCGGATATTGTAATGCTTGCTATCGGGATTCTGGAATTGGTACTAAGATTGTATTTGTACTAATTGGTAATTCTATTCCCCGGTATGGCTCATACCAGGGAATAGAATTCTCTTCCCTGGCCGTACTAGATGTTTAAACAGTACATTTAAATTTGTAGTAGATGTCATAAATATATTTAATTAGATGTTATTTGGCCAACTACCGCTGTCATTGTGGCGAAAAATTAAAACGTATGTTAACTCTTGTTTTCATGCTTCGCAGCGATCTTTTTCGTATTTCTCATAACTCAAGCACTAATGCCATTCATCTTGTGTTTTTAGGTTTTTAGTTACTTCAACTTTAGTTTTATTTAATGAGCAAATACTTACGGCAATCGTGAGGAAACGTATTTAAAATGGCAAACAAGCGTGCGAGATAATTGTTATCATTTGAAGAAAAAATCAGCATTTTGCAAAGAGAATTGACTCTAACACGGGCACTCGCGTGTCCCTGACCGAAGAACTTGATATACCAAGTTCAACGTGGAACACAACTGTAAAAACCTGTAAATGTTTAGAGAAAAGTGCTAAGGAATGTGGCCGTTTTGGTAAAAGGTGTGCATTCATTAAATACTCCAACTATGATGAACTTGGAGAAATATTGAAGACATTTTTTCAATCTTCCCCCGAAATAATAAATTTTTAATGTGGACGAGACAGGTCTTTTTTTTTTTAAATAATGCCACACACAAGACCCTATAGACTTCAAAGGGGACCCTTGTCATGGGGCCAAGCTCAGCAAAGGTCACCTTACTGTTTTATTAGGAGCTAATTCAGATGGCAGTGTGAGACTGAAGCCCTTTGTTTTTGAAAAGTCCAAAAATCCACGTTGCTTTAAAAACATTAAGAAAGACCTTGGCTACAACCTATGCAGCCAACACAAAGGCATGGATGACATAGACTATTGTTGACGAAAAAATGTATGCCCTTGATGCAAAGATAAATATATGTAGGTAGACACCACCTCAAATCAAGTTAGGTAGGTTAAAATATGAGAATACTTTTATTTTTTGTTAACTTTTGTTTATTCATTTATTTATGTCTATTTGGTGACCCATCAAAGATGAAACCTCACCTGTTAATTAAAATAAAATTATTCAACATTAGGCTATGATTTTGCTTCTATTTCCTACAAATTATAATTTCCCTCGATTTACATTTTCCCACGATTTACACTTTTTTCCTTCATCCCCCTCAAAAGTGTAAAAGAGGTTTTATTGTAAGACAATAAGACGCATTCCTTTTTGTTAGCACATTCCTTGCCACTGTGTTTTTGCTAATTTTATCCTCTGCACCAAAATATTTTTTTTCCTTATTATCTTTGCTTATGCTGAGATATTGTGTTTTAACGTCGTATGGAATTTTTTTAACCAAAATAAATGATAGCTTATAGCTTTACGCCATTATGATTGATACGGCATGAGGTGGCTGCATTGGTACTTCCACATGGCGTCAGTCATTTTTTCGGTCATCGATTGACAGAGACAATGTTATAGCGATATGTTACTATGTAATGTATTCAGGGTACATGTCAGTAGTGAGCGTTTGTATGTTCTAAAACACTTAATATGCAAGTTTATGCAGGAATGCAGACTTTGCGACGCCACTCCGGCCGATCAATCTCCACCTCAATATCCAGCCTTTGAGGCCGCATGCTTTTTTCCACCTGCCCACCCACCCAAGGATACCCACTCCTACGATCTCCGTCGCCCGTTGACGATGCGTAATCCTCTCCCCCCCCCCCCCCCCCCCCCCCCGTAACCCAACTCCCAGCATGAATGATGAAACAAAAAGTATATGTTGCAACGCTCTCCAGGTGTGCATTATTTATGAAACATTAGTTTTGCGTCAGACTATCCCCCCCTCCCAGTTCGACTTCCCTCTCCACAGCGACCCACACGAGCTGACCACCCCCTCCATTACCCCCATTGATGATGACGATGTTCATTTAGAGTGGTTTTAACCTTTATTCTTACACCATCTGCTATTTCATTGTTCTGAATAAGAAAAACTTTCTTGTTCTAATTTATTAGGAAAGGTTTCATTTAAAATAAAAACACAGAGGACGGGTTTTACAAATTTATTATAATTTCTTTATTTACAATTTCTTTTGCAAAAATTAACATAAGCTCCAATCTCCCATGTAAATATCCTTGAGAAGTATTTTTTCAGTTCATTTTTCTTATAGAATTTATACAATATACTCTTAAGTATATCTCACGCGAGTGGAGTTGGTTATTTATGAATGCCATATGTCACAGCATTTGTTTGCTGCTGACATTACTTCACTGCACATCAATTGCAGTGAATCATCATCAGAATCCACAGAAGTACTCTTCCCGATAATCTGCCAAATTACATGGAGTTAACCGATGCCAGGGTTTGACAAATTATCAAAAAATATCCAACTCGCTCAAATATGAGTCATTGATTGGACATCTTTTCACGCACACATGTAATCAGAGTATAGCTAGGCTATACTTTATGATTACTTTTCATTCATTCGCTACGAGTACCATCTCAGATTCCAATCTTTCCAAATCTAATTTACATTTCAATGGCTTGACAAAGTTTCCAGTTTTAAAGCTGGAAACAAATTCTTTTACCACTTCACACTCTGCCGAGATATTATTAAGAATAATTGTTATTAAATTGGACAGTACTTAAATAATTCCAATCTTCAAAATTTAAATTAAACGAACTATTGTCTCGCTTAATCGTCAAATTTCTCTTCCCAAAGAAATTTGCAAAGGAGATAAATGATTCAGAAAGCGGCTGTTTTGTGCTGGTGGAAAAATAATCATTCACTAGATGCTGGTTATTTACAACATTTGTCCATTCACTGCTAGTAATTACAAGACTTTTTTTATTCACATGGGAAAATTGTACTACAGGTTCAAAGTCTCTACTGGGATCATAACCCACACAGACACTCTTTGTTCTTCCCACATTTAAATTATACACGGTTTGCAAGAGAATGTTCTTATTGTCAGAAGTAAAGTTAGGAATTCGATTAGCCAGTCTCTTCCGTTTAGCCGGAGGAGATGTCACGACCTCTCCTTGCGACTGTTCCATATCGACTGATGGTTGGACATTGAATAATGTCACTATGAAGGTTTTGGAGGAGGAGGGGTATGGGAGCAGTTGTCATCTACGGAGGGGCAAGGATCGACTTCCGCCTTTAGACGATTGTACTGAAACCACTGCGCCAAGGAATGCACATCCCTTAATGCGCACGTACTGTTCCTTAATTTATGGCATGGATTGAGACAGGAGAAGGCGGGGAAGGAGCATTTCTCAGGAGAGGGGGAATTCAACTCTTTTTTCATAGAGATGAAGGTACGCCCGGTGAGATCTGTGAGGAATTCACATTCAGCTTCGCTAAATGCATACAACGCTGTGGCACCTTCAATGATGGATTCCAATGCCGGCAGTAGCTCCACGTGCGAGATGAAACCATTGTCGAAGCTCGTCTCATCACAGTTTAGCGGGTCATGTAACCTGAGCTTCTTACCAGCACCAACGATCTTCCCATACTTTTTAAAGCTACCCCAAAACATCCGACTGGAATCCACGTCAACGGCAGCGAGCTCTATCACTCCCCCCTTTGAAAATGTCACCGCTGCGATGATCTGCATCTTTCGGGAGTTTTTTCTCTAATGTTCACTCTCACTCAAATTATCCACTTTTTATTCTAGAACAACAGCGTTGAGCTAGGGGGTGACAGGTACTCTTCTCCCTCAACGCGTTGAAGTTGTGTTGAAATAGTCGGAGGGCTCGACAATCGTTCAGATGAGGAGTCGTATGATAAAATTGATCTAGGAATTCGTGTAGTGTTTGACCAAGTGATTTCGATAGCGCGTATAGACAAACGGATTCTCCACAAATGTCAGAATGATAGCTTTGTATCTGAACACGATTATGAGTGAGATTGAAATGTTTTAAAAATTCTAATATGTTTGCAATGAAAGGTTTTAGTCCGTAGGAGTCGAAATATTCGGCAAATAGACCATTTATGTAAACTGCTACCCAGTGAGACCCAGGCAAGTGGGAAGGGTCAAAATTTATTACGTATATACCGTTTCTCGGAGAGTGAGGTAATTTGTCGGAAGGATAGACTCCGCAAAACTCTTTATATGCCCGCAATAGCCCATCAATCTGCACGCTATTCATGTCGATACTAAAAATTTGTGATCATGTTTCTGTTTTTATCTATTTCCAAGCTAGCATCGTATTCGGCAAAGAGCAAGCACGTCACGGTTTTATCCAATTCTCTATCGAATTTAGCCTCGATTCTAACCACGCCTCTATCTCCAAGACTAACATAGTCCTCGTTCCCGGAATCGTCAGGTGTGAGGTCAAATACGAGCATAAAATAACCGTGGCCAAACATATCGTAAGTTATTTGATTACCTTTATTGTAATGTTTTATTCCACTTCCGGAGAATATAGTATCATAAGCACGTGCCCAATAGTTTTTACTGGTAAAGCTACATTGTAGTCCTTCAGCGGGTGTTTGAACACCGTTAATGTAAAGAGAAAAATTTTCTAGCGAATAGTGGGATAACGCAAACGGATTTTTTTCAAGGTGGCCTGCATACGCTTCGTTATCTACCATGGCGAATATTATAACGTTTGGAATTCTACCGGTGATGGCATTGTCTATGTTTAAAGTTCGCCCCCCAGAGGGAATCGTAAAAGTTTTCATCTCCGTTCGTTTGTAATGATATTTGCAATTGGTTTTTTCTAACATTTTATTATGTGCTATTAATATTGAAGGATTGATGTCGAAATGTTGGACGTATAGGGTGGCATCTAAGATTCTCATCAAACCGTCCTTTTCCATAAGATAAAAGTTGGGGTTGGAGAGCATTAATCTAATGCCAATGTCTACGCCATTGAGTACCAATTGAGTTTGATTGAAAACGTCTACATGTAACTTTCCGTATAACTCGACTTCCGCGCTGTTTTTAAACCAACTTTTTCGCTTCACGTACCCGGGGTTGGAGGAATCAGTTTTGTTGATATCCGAGCCCGTGTCCAATTCCCATCCAACGTTAAGCAAGTGCGTTCTGCTCGCATCCACACCATAGTTTAGCACGTTTTCGAAATAGCTTCTGTATTGATAATTATCCTCCGAAGGAGTCACCAAAGTGCCATTGAAATAAACACTGCAGTGTTCGAATAAAGAGTGTAGAATATTGTTGACAACACCCGGTTGATTAGTTCCATCACTCGCCCCAAAATCTACGAGATTTTTCTTACACAGTTTCACTTTTAGTCTGAGGAATATACTGTTCAAATCCTTGTACGCGTCACCAGAATCTTTGATCAAAAATTCGATAACTGAACCATTATCTAGCGAGGAAATGGGTCTGTAGGAAACTAGACGTTTTGCTAAAATGTTAGTCTGTATGAGCGGATTAGGTTGGAATAAATCCAACGAACTCAGCATGTGCTCCGTCATGAAAAAATATCTCTCTGCACGCTCCTTCCCCTTCTTCGCCCTCTCGACGAATGACGCTCTGCTTTCGCAACGCTAGTTTTTATTTTCTTCAATCGAGGTCGTTTCGCAATCCTTAATCGACCACCTTTCATACTCTGCAACTTTCCCTCGGCTTTCCGCTTCAAGTTTTGCCCCGCCTCGTTTAGTCTACTGCGTAATATCTCCTTGACCGGTTTTGTTCCAAGATCGGCCAGTGCAGCGGCTCCCGCGCTCGCAGCCTCTTTTCCCACAGTCTTCAACCCGCTAAACAGTAAAGGGCTTGCAAAACGCCACAACCCTGTGAGAAAACTCCCAATGCCACGCCCTTTCTGCATGCGATACGATGCTCTATATGTCGGTCCTATCTCTCCCCCCACCTGTTTCGCATAGTAGGCATAATATCGATCCGCTGTCGGAGCCATCTCGATGCTCAATGATGAACCAACTAATTGTTTCGCTTTTTTATAAAGTGCAAAACAACAATAGAAGATTGTTCCCCAGCACGGAAGTTAATTCTTTCGCCTAGTTTATCTGCCAAGAGAATTTCCACCCTCGATATTTTTTTTCTCCACGGGAAAAAAATATATAGGGTTGAATATTTGATAGGTGCCTGACTCGATATTAATGATGCGAATACATCGACTCAGAGAATCACCCACGAGTTGAGGTTTTATTATATCGCTGTAAACGTAAATGTTTACGGGGTTAGATACGATACTTCTCTTTCCTCTATTATTATTATTATTACTGCGAAGTAGTTCCCTAGCATGCGTGACAATATTGTCTAAACCCCGTGTTGACGTTTCCTCTACTTAAATTATTAAAACTGTCGATAATAATTCGAGATCTGCTTTTTTTCTATTTTTTCGCATACTGCTAAAGTTTGCTAGAGTTTTATTGAATAATTCGTTGAATGTGTTGTATGTCCCGGGTAACAACGTATATTTAACTTGTTTACTTATAATCCGCACACCGGTGGATGATGTGAGTTCATCTATTCCACCCATACCACCCCGCACATTCAACAAATCTACGTAACGCATTACATCGTTTGCAATTTCTGTCCTCTCAACTGTAGAAGCACTAATGAATGGTTTCGCGAAAGCAAAAGCTACACTATCATAAACCCCGTTTGGAATGGTGAAAAACTGTCCGCTCTTTAATTTAATTCTAACCTCCTCATCCTGAGGTCCACCTATCTCACCACGAACCACCCCATCTTCGGTCCGGGTCCTATTATCCTTTGATGGAGGAGGTGGAACAATTGTATCTTCTTCTCTAACATCATCGTCCTCGGGTACATTTGTATTTCCCGGTAATGATTCAGTAGGAGGAGTATCAATTTCTTCTCGAACGCGTCGAGAATGAACCCTCCCATCTATCGAAGGAATGGAAATCTCGGCCAAACCCACCTGCCACTCGTCATTTTTTAAATCTTTGCGGTGCGATAATTTTGTGCGATAGTGTGAAATAGTATTGTTAGGAAAAAACTCCCTGCAACTATCGCTAGGCAGAGTGATATAAAAATCGTTCATAATTTGCGTACGGAAGAAGCGAAAATCCAAGAATTGAACGATGGGGGATATCCAAGCCACTTTACGAAATACTCTAAATTTCTACCTCGTCCCCTTCGTTTTAGAATTTTTTCAATCTTATATTCCGTCTCTTGGGAAACCCTAACCTTTACTAACTCTTCTGGATAAAAACTACCGCTTATATCTTCACCGTTCAGATCCTTCAACTTGTAGGTGGGTATCTCTCTCGTTCGATCCACGCTCGTTACTTGAAATATTTCGCTAGTGTAATTAGCTGTATAACCTTTCGCGAAGGGAAGCCGTTCCTTGCTGATTCTCACGTAATCACCTAGGTTAAATTTAGCTTTTTTTACCACGGACGACAACTTCCGTCTAGCAACAGCGAATGCATTCTTTTCATTTACATTGGCTGGTGCGAAACCTGTGCTCGAATGAACGCTCTTATTATAGCTACTAACCAATTTAGGGAGGATATCTATGTAATTATTTGTCGAATATTTTGTATAGTACTTGTACATTTTATATTTCAGAGTACGGTTGAAGCGTTCCACGATACTAGCCTTGACATCTGGGTTATTAGTAGAACAAAATTTTATTCCGCGACTGGAGAGAACATTTCTAAATTTCGAGTTGACAAATTCGCCGCCATTATCGCTTTGAATTTTTAGTGGTCGTCTATGTCGAAATATTTCCCTGAAAGCATTTACAATTTCTTCCGCCGTCTTACTGCGTAACGGTTTTGCGAAACTATAACGAGAGAAAATATCAATAACTGTTAAAATGTACGCGTAGCCCTTGTTGAATTTTTTCAAATGTCGCATATCGTTCAAATCACACTGCCAGCACTCGTCTATATACGACACGTCGCAATGATTTCTCGCAAACTTTTTTCTCGCGGGCTTGTGTCGAGTGTACGTCTCCTGACCCTCCAACCACTCCCGAATTATCTTTCTTCCAATTCCCGTAGCCTTGTGTAACTTTTCCATCGTTGAAAAACTTGCAGGATGCTCGGGATCGTTGTATACTTGCTCTATTACGTCGTATTCCAATCTGCGCCGAATTTTTTAGCTTTCTTTCTCGCTCGCTTCGCCTGGGTAATGTTCTTGGTGACGGCTTTTCTTTGGTTTGCCACGATTTTTTTCTTTTTCGCGACTTTGTTACGTTTGCCAGTGGCTGTGTCGACTTTTCTACCTTTACAGATTTTGTTTTTATGAGTGGATGCACCAGCTTCTCCATTTTTTCTAGTCTTTCGGATATGAGCTCCCATGTCCTATCCAATTTCGCGTTTGCACGTTTCACATCGGCGAAGGATTTCCTCACTGAACGAGTCTCCTCCTCCTCCTCCCCCTCACTGTCCCGTAACCTTCCTTGTGACTGGGACTGACCCAGGGATTTCACTATCGGAATGTGTATAGGCGCCTTTATGTCTGAGGATGTGTTAAGATATTTATCCAGAACACGCTTGTACATGTGCCACTTGTCTGTATCCTTGATGCCTCTCTTGCTCAATATAGATTTCATTTCCTCATCTAACGCATTCATTCTCCGTTTCATGCGACCTCGCTCGAAAGACTCGGGGCTGACGACTAGCATTTTATGCAAACTCATTTCCCTATAAGGCTTCCAATGACGCCGCTTAGTATGGAGCCCAGCAGCATTGGCAAAAAGCCACCCTTTTGCGCGATAAGGACGCGTTTTTTCTTGAGACACGTACCTCTCGAAGCCAAGGCTCTCAAAGTGTTACGATGCTTGGCGAGTTTATGTTTTAATCTCCCGTTTAACTTGTGATTCCCGTTGAGCGTGTTCAAGCAGCAGTCGCAAATGGCTTTGATTAAATCGTTATCTGAAGTCTACTATTGCAGAGCGTAATTTAGGCTTGGCAGATTTTAACACGTGAAGCAAATGCTTATTGTTCTTTAATCTTTTCATCGTACTCGGGCATGTATACTTCAGTTACCTCGTCTTCGGGAAAGATTTTAGTACGAAATCGGAACCGCTCATCCGTGTCCTGTCCGAGGTCCAGAACCAAATAACCAAACGGATCTCTCGTAACTTCCTTATATACCCTTTCCAAATCCTGCGAATTTTCGGGATAAACCTGACGGGCCAAGTGACCAAATTGTAACCGGTCCCGAGGATTTTTAAACGTTACAATGTACTTTGCATTCAGGGAAATGTTTCTAGATTGAGGGCTTTGATAAAAAATGTTTTGCGTAATCAGAAATACTGAAATGTTAAAATGGTGACTCCCTCTCGTGAATAATTTACACACCTCTTTGCTGTATCCCCCCTCACCCATCAAATCGTCTATCACGTACAGAGTCGGTGCCGCTCGACTCCTCAAACGAGGGTATTTCGTGTCGAAATCTTAATCGCGGTAAATATAGGTTTGGTTCACTCCCTGGGCTGCAGCACCAAACGATCTCGTCAATGTCCCGATCTATCATGTGCGGAAGATTATCTAGAAATTTCGTGACAAACGTGGTCTTCCCACACCCAGAAGGACCTGCGCAAATGCAGGTGAAAGGATGTTTCCATGGTAACGTCATACTTTACACTGATCTGTTTCATCAACTGATATATTATTCAAAAATAAACGTACTCAAAGGATAGATCTTAGCGCGTTTTCTCGGAGCTCTTCCATTATTTTATTCGGGAGTATTTCTTTAAAACCGTCCAGTATTTTAACCACATTCGCTTTGACTTTGATGTACAAATTTATGCGAGTGATCGTGCAAGGAAGTTCGTGAAAAGACTGTTTTATCGGCTCGCTTTAGTACACGATGCGTGATGTTCTTAATGCACAAGTAAAATAGCGAATTCGATTTGTTGTTGCTACGATAACGTGAACATTTTTACTGATCTTTATCTTCGTGATTCATTTCATCGAAGTTTTGTGTGTTCTCAGTACCGTCTAAGAAAAGATCTGATCGACTGTTGGATTGATAATGAACTAATAATACTAAGTATCATCATCAACATAATCGTCAAACGTCTCTTCGCGTGTTCTCTTTCGCGGGATTTTGTAATGCCCCCAAGCAAGCGTATTTATCCCATCCTCGCATACGTATCGTTTGTCATCGAATGCGTTTAGAGTCACTTTATTCATCTCAATAGTAAATATCTCGTGTTTGCTGCTGCGAATTACATTCATCTTTCTAAACTCTGTGGAATTTTCGTGTAGGCAACGTACATAATCATCAAAATTTAGACTTTTATCTTTCACGACTCTAGTTATTCCTTTTGCTTTCTTTTTCTCTTCACAGCCCATGACTTTATACGAGTAGAGTTTACTCCTTAGACCCACGAAATGAGTCATTTTGCCATCGCATTCGTCTTTGAATTTACCTATGACCTTTTTTTTTTCTCGGAATAACATGGGTGATTTTTAGGATAATTTGATGTATCAAAAGCGTCTAGGTTATCTAGCATGTCCTCGTTTATGTCATTGGTTTTTATATCGTAAATTAAACTGTCGGTATCGGTATAGATCAAGGATAGTTTTTCGGAATATTTTGGTAGCATAGTTTCGTAATGAAAATCGTACATTAGCGTTTTACTTAAATCTAAAACGCAGAAACCAATGTATATAGGCTTGTTCATTTTTATGGTAGCCTTCCGCATGTGAACGGCTACCAAAGACTCGGTAAAAATCGTTCTGTCCAAAAAAGTAATTTATTAATTAATTTTTGTATTTTTTTTATTCGTCACTAATTGCGTATTAATCCTCTTACGTAAGGACTCCATGGTCTTGCCGAAGACTTGAGTTGTTCATCAACTTGTAGAAATCTCTCTCGAAATCATTATTGGCTAATTTTCTTCGATCGGTATTTAAGTATATATGACTTTAACCAAGGTGATTGACTGAATTGAATGACTCGGTGCACTTTTTTGAGTACCAAGCCTAGTGAGAGAGCTTGTTTCAAGTTTACACAGTGAATTACATATTTCGTCTTGTTCTCGAGAGTTGTCAATAGTTTTTTTGTTTACCGACCGGTGGAATTTTGTTCTCGGGGCAAAGGGGGAGGTCTGAATGCTTGTCATGCAGGCCTCGAGGATACTCTAAATCTACCTCAAGAATGTATCCCGTTTCGTTATCGTCTGGTATTTGATCGATTTTTTTTGTCCTCGATTTGATCGGAAGTTAGCCATCTGAAATTTGCATACGGTAGTGGTCTAGATAGAGCCCATCCATACAAGTTATTCGCGACATAATACGCAATGAAATTAGAAGTCGATTCAGAATCGTTGTTTTCCATATACTTATTATTCGCCTCGCAATATCTTTTACAACATTGGGAAATTCCTCCTCTAATTCCTTTCTCGATCATGAGTAGCATGTCGTAATCAGTCGTTAGTTCGAGCTCGATCTCGGTATGCTTCAGCATTGCATCAAATGTCAATCCCGGCGCGGTATAATACCACGCTGGATCGAGTTTGTATGCACCGAAACAAACCGTTCTAAAATTCTCGAATACGTCCGCCAAGTGTGTGACGTCCCTTTTTAAGTATACGTCACTATAATCGCCCAAATTGCTACAATTGAAAGCGGTCCATACGTTTCTGGCATGTTCATAGTCCTCGTCTGAAATGTGCTCGTCATTTAGTCTATTATTAAATTTTATCTTGTCTGGTAGCGAATTTTCTTCGAGTTTTTCCATAGAATCTGTGTAATCGTAAGGATAACACCTTTACGACTGACCAGATTAGTTAATTCGGAAAATGTTTCTCGCGTGTATTTCAAATCGGTCAAGTTAGCTACTAGTGAAGCTAGTGAAGCTGACATGAAGCGACAAGTATTGACAAATCTGATGCTGAAATTGTTTTCGATAGACTTTGCAAAAGATATATATTTTTCTTCAGAATTTGGGATCACAAATATTTTCCTGTCATCGTAGTTCAGTTCACGAACGATAAAGTGTCCATCGTACGAAGACAGGTTATGGATAAATACAGGTAAGAAGTTTGGCATTTTATACTGCAAATTACAAAAAGAGTGTGCCGCACCTCTGTACTGTCCATTCAAATGATCGTGATCTCTAACTCTGTCCGCGTTAAGTTCTTTCTCGCAAATGTGGCATAATGACGTGTCGTAAAACGCGTTCTCTTGTTCGGGAGTGAGCGGATTCATGGGGACGGTATTTTTGTAGAGCTCGAATATTTTCTTCGCCTCTTTCATGCGTTCTAGAAATATTCGCGTCGTGTTTGGTCCTCTGTACAAGTACGGTGTTTGACACCCTTCCGGTGTGACCACCATGTAACAGAAGCTAAATGGCTCGTGCTTTTGAAATTTGTTGGTATAGGATGAGTTTGGTTAAGGTTGGCAAGTGCTCACGTTCTCGAGTAGGCATTCAAAGTCTGCGTAAATAACGTATGGTACTCTGAAAGAATAGTTTACGTTGGTAAATTTTAATATTTTTTCGTTCTCGTCAGGCATTACGATCTTACTCGGTGTCCCCGTTCCTCTGCACAATTGCTTGTGCACTTCCAATTTAGTCTCGTCGTAATAATGAGTGAAGCATCGTTTGCAAATGAATAATCTTGAACAATGCTTAGTTATCTGAGGGTGAACCAGTCTATTGAAATTTTTTATCCAGCAATAGTGTGCAGTCGACTCGTTTGTGATATATAGCAAGTCGCGGTGATCGTCAAGTTCTCGTTCGACTACCTTAATAGGGTACACGTTATTTTTATCGTCTAGACCGAAAACATTAATTGAAATGTTATTTGCGCGTTCAAATTTGGGAATGTCTTTCAATTCGACCGGATATTCCACGCATGACCAGATGTAGCCCATTTGAAATGCTGGTGTTTCGTACTTTGAAACACGATGGGGGTTAGTGTCAATGTTCTTTGCCCATATTGCATATTTGAAACAACGGATCGTTATTTTGCACGTTGATTACAGATTTAGTGTTTTTTATTTTATCTGGTAATTCTATGAATGTCGATCCTCGCAATGGTACATATTTATTGATTCGTAATTCCAGACCCATGATCTCAGACAGACCACCCTGATCCTTTCGTTTGAAACTCCGATTTTTCTCTTAACAATTTTGAAAATGCCTCATCCGCGATTATATTTAATTCATCGGTAACTAAAACCCGTCTATTGACTCTTAAATGAGGCATCCATTTCCTCAATCTCACTCTTCCGAAATGTACATATCAAAACAAGGTTAAATTTTATTGCATTGTTCAAAATAACTTGCTCATTCAGTTTTTCAATCAGTCGATCTTTAATGTCATTTAGAAATGAAATAATGTCTCGACCTTCTCCCTCAGGGGTTATCCAGAATGTTTTTAATCTAGACCCGATTGCTGATTCAATCTCCTGTAAACCTCGGCCTAATTGAATAGTAATGTTTCGTCTATGTTCGTTTCTATTCTCGTGGGGCATAGCCTCATCTAGGCTGTAAAATACCTCACAGTAAGGACAGAAACGTCTCCGTTTGGCTTGGTCTAGCACATTTTTCATTCTCTCGTAGGTTCCCATGTCGTTTACGATATCGTTTTCGAATACAATCTTTATATATATAAATGTCAATGTATGTATGTATGTATGTATGTTCCACATCTCCTCCTACACCACAGGACCGATTTTGATGAAATTTGGAACACGAGTTTATCACTGATAGACAACAAACACTGTAGTGTTCAATTAACCGAAACCCTATTTTTTCAGGGTTAAGGGTGTGATCCTTAGTAATATATAAAAATGTAATGGTCTCTGTCTGTCTGTTGCTCCATCACGCAAAAACTACTGGACCGATTGAGCTGAAATTTGGCATGTAGTTAGAATAAATATCTGGTTGTATCATATGATATATTAAAAAGCCCTAAGGGCCCCCACAAGCCCCCGAGGGTCACCCCTGGTGGTCCATGCTAAGCATTAGGTTCGGTGCAGTGGTTTCATTTTTTGCTTTTGAAAAGTACTTTCACTCAAGATATAGGCCTGGGATTTTTTTTATCGGATGGCTGAATAAAGGAAGTTTCTAATTTTATCAATTGATTTCCTTCTACCCTCCGAAGTTGTCTGAAATTCATGTTTTCAGCTGAAAAATCTCACATTTTTATCTGAAATCAACAATAACATATTTCCTTGGCAACCATATATTTGATTTTCAAAGGATATACCCGCCTCTAACTATTAAATGTCATGTTTTCCTACAGGCCCATGATAGTACGTAAAAAGAAAATCCGTATAAGAAGTGCCCAGAGTCACAAGGGCCCTTGATAGATTGCTTCGGGGGGTAATCGATAAATTCAATGCATATTTACAAGTATACTCTTCAACGTCTATTCTCAAAGTAGCTCTCAAAGGGGCACTGCATGTATATGAATGAATACTAACGTAGTAAACGATACACACAAAGGAATTAAATAGGTTACACACGCAATTAAATGTACAAGAATATTTACGTGCAGCGAATAGCAATGGTAATAATGCATCTGTTGCACAATAAAACACGGCGTTGTTTATTATCGTTTAATAATCAGATGTATTACACGTAGTGAAACCGTCTGCCTCTCATTACGATTGCGAACTGTTTTTCAGACCCATTCCCACATAAACGTTACGAGTTATTTATATATGTTTAAAAGTGTTAATGGGCAGTTAACTTAGGTACATTCACTCAATCATCGAGCTACATATTTAAGACTCTCACATGCCACTGTTTCCCCTCCTCGGACTTAAAAATATATCCGTCAACATGCCCAATAGAAAAAAGAGTAACCTTTCGAAAAAATTCTAAATTTCTAAAGCAAAAGGAATGTCTTCTTTGCGAGAAAATGAGCCCTTGCAATAAAAACAACCAAAGTTAAACTTGGATGCACAAAGACATGCCCACCAGCGATCTCATGATAATCTCCCCGTGGTGTTTCTCGGGTTACGCTAAGATCCGCACAAATTTCATCCTTACCCAACATACGGACGGGTAACCAGCTCTAAATCTGGTTCAAATACAGACCCATCTGTTTCGAACCTTCTATCTGTTTTAAGATGGCGGAAATTATAATGACGTCACTACATGCTTCTTACCCGAAAGAAGAACGGAAATTCAGCGCAATTAACGACATCCGTGCATGAAAATCGACAAGTGCACTAAGAATCACCATATATTTTTTATTTAGCAACCGAAACCAATGATTATGGCTATGCCGAAGGCGCAGTCCGGGCGATGGAGGATTCATAGGTCAAATAAACATGGCTTCTGCTGCCATTACTCCTCTTGACGTTGTCAACCGCTGGATTGTACCCTTCTATTTAATCCTGATTAAGATACTCAACGCACATATCAACGTTGAATATTGCAACTCAATTATGCCACTGAATGCAAGTATATGTATGTACACAAGGGAAGCGATCAAGCTGTTAATCACTAAGAAGACGCCTCAAGAGAACCCTAGGGACGAGGTGACCATCCATCAATCTTTGCTATTTAAGTAGTAATGAGTCTGTATGGCCTATTTTGCGGTTTCCCGTGCATGAAAGTGGACCAACAGTCACTCATCTCTCCGTGCACCTGGAAAACGGTCAGCGTGTCTACTACAACGAACACAACATAAAAGATAGGTTACGAACTCCTCGAATGACCACGCATACAGTTTTTCTGCAGGCTTTGCGGTTTTCTTATAAAATAAGTTTAACGTTTTTCACACCCGTTGAATTTCAACGGGTATCTTCCGCTCGTTTTTGTATAAATGTCCGCAAGTGCTCGTTCAAGCTTATCAGAGGTGTTGTATAGTCCGGAATTAAAGTTTTCGAGAATGTCTGCGATTGATGCCATGTTTTCAGAGTAGCGCCGGCAGATGTGCACTGTATGGAAAGAAAATAATTTTACAAAAATAAACCGACAATATTGATATCGATAAACAAATAAACGGTTGTTCAATATATAACTTCAAATGGAAAGGTGAGTTCTAAGGATTTATCTCTAATGAGTTTAAACCATGCAAAAGATACTACACTGAATACGTTGCGTAACACATCTCAGTGGAATCTCTAGTTTTGAACAATATATTCAGAAAATCTATTTGGGAAAATATTAAATAAGTACTATGTCACACAAGGGGTTGACACTTACAATCTTTTAGCGAATTGGTGTACAGATCCTTAGTGCTGTCTTTTAGTATCCAGAAGCGGAACTCTGAAGCTTCCTCAGAGGAATCCTGGCTGGAAATGATGATTCTGCAACCGTTTGGTTCCTTTATAAACAAATGATATAGGGGAGATTTATTGAAGATGAAGATTTCTCGGAATAAATAACGATATCAAGTTGTTTTTATTTCAATGTCATTTCGAAGTTAGATAATCTGTTTCGAGATTTTTTTCCTCTTAAATTCTAATTCTATCCGCGTCGTTGTTTCAAGTACCAATATTTTTGCATCGATGTTTCGTACCGATAGATTGTACCAATGAGTTTAAAAGGTCAACAGTTTTTGTAATAAATATGAAAACGAAATTCTATCAAATAAGGGTATATCAATACCCTTACCCTGAACCCTTAAGGTTTGGAGTCAATTTCATTGCTGCATCTGAAATGCATTAAAAAACAATGCAACTTTTAAATTTAAACCATACCCGAATTACCCGTAACAACGAAGATATTAGAAGTTTTCTTACAAGACTACCTTCTGTCTATTGATTGCCGCCTAATATCATCGCCAATGAATTGCTCTCTATAAAGTAAACTATTCGCTTTGTTTAAATTTTAGTAACGGGGTTGTTTTCCTAATCAACTCTCTAATTTTTGCTAGAGGATAAAGCGGTACTCGGACAAGGATTTTGTTATACCTTTAGTACCCTAGGGTACATTTAAAGGGGTTGCTGGTTATTTCACCGGGGTTCGAAAGTGGGCATTAAGGGTGACCCATCCATGAATTTCTGCGTTTATAGAACCTATAGAAAAATTGGAAAAAAAAGTTACTTTTTCCGACGTTACCACGAAAATCACTTGATGACGCCTGAAGCTTAAGTCGATAAGAACGGTGACACTTCACACAAACACTAACTTCACTTGTCGCTGGTTAAGACTGGTTGGGAGAACATCCTGCGCGGTCCTTTATATTTCTCGAATGGGAGCTGTGGAGAGGGAAGTCAAACTGGGAGGGGGGATAGTCTGACGCAAAACTAATGTTTCATAACTAATGCACACCTGGAGAGCATTGCAACGTATACTTGTTGTTTCATCATTCAAGCTGGGAGTTGGGTTACGGGGGGAGGGAGAATTACGCATCATCAACGGGAGATCGTCGGAGTGGCTCTCCTTGGACTGGTTGGCACGTGGAATAAAGCATGCGGCCTCAAAGGATGGATATGGAGGGAGAGATTGATCGGCCGGAGCGGTGTCGCAAAGTCTGCATTCCTGCATAAATTTTGCATATTAAGTGTTTTAGAACATACAAACGCTCACTACTCATGTCTGTAGTTATCATTAGCCCTCAGTTAACGGTCGAATGTGGAGATGAGTGCATCTCCACGTCCGTTCGTGGGACCCTTGACATTTAAATTCTTGGTATTTAAATTTTTAAAAACCTCACATTTCAAGTATTTTCACAAGCAATGCTCTACATTCTGTCGAACTGTGATTCTAAACTTGTAAAAATTAGTATTCTATGGTAAGATATAAGTTTTATTCTCTCTAATGTAATCTTCTTGGACCTCCTCATCACTCAAAAAAACTGTCCATCTGAGGACTGAATTAGTTAAGGCAGTAAGGTGGAACAAAGCAGAACCCCTTCAAACCAAAGCTATGGAAAGCCTCGGAGCATTAAGAGATAAAGAGAATCTTATGAGACATGGCATGCAATAAGAAGATACATTAAACAGATGCCAACCGTAAACACGAGGAGAAAATGAGTCTCATCTGTAAGATCTACTCAACCCAAGGAGAGAGATTTTTTGGAGCGAGACTGGATGCTTATAAAGACCAATCTTCACAGTGGTCAGCAAAAGTCGTAGATGTACATCGATCCCATTGGAGAATGGGGAATGACTTGCGATCGCATGTGACGTATGTCAAATCTCTAGGAAGGGTTACATAGTAAGAGAGGATGAATTTTCAAGGGAAATAGGCCCAGCATTGTGATCGGCGTTGCAGTCTTTGCTGGTTGTGATATTTCTTTAATGTGTGCAGTGCTGTTTCTCTGTTTCTTTGAAGCCCACACATCTTGTCACCCAATAAAAGGTAAAACAGAAATATACTTTTCAGGAGAGAGAAACCCCTTGCAATGCAGACATTCTAGATTTGCTAGATATGTCAGATGAAGATTTTGATGATACAGATGTTGATAAGAATTTTGAACCTTGCTCTGCAAGCAAATCCAGCAACTCGTGGAAGTCAGCAGATTTAGAGGAAGAGCAGCCAGCAGGAGGTAAAATATTTCCAGCAACTGGTTGAATGAAAATGCTTTTGTTGGATTATTTTTATGAATTTTTTATTGCTCATTTTCCTCAGCAGGATTTGACACATCCACTTTGTCGCCATCTCTGTCACCCTTTATGCCGCCAGAACTAACTACAGATTGTAATTTGCATTCTCTGGCTGGCTCATGAGGGTCTAATTGAAGACCACGGTGGCTCTCAGACTGAAGAAAATGAAGAAGAAAGTGGAAACGGTGATTCTTGGTTTCTACCTAGAGTTTGGCAGCCAATATTTGAAGAATATCATGAATACATGGAAGCAAATCCTGCAGTTTTACAAGAGCTGTCAGAAGGCAAGCTTGCTGATTTTTATGTGACTATAGTAGACAACTCGATTTTCAAAATCATTTCAGATCAAACAAATCTTTATGCAGCACTACATCAAATGCAGGAACAAAGTATATCAGCTTCATCAAGACTGCATCATTGGGAGCCAACTAATGCAACTGAAATGAAACATTCTTTCAGCCTCATCACTTACATGGGGTTGGTGAAGATGCCTCTCATTAAGGATTACTGGTCAATAGACATCTTATTCAAAAATGACATTGCCTCATGTCTAGGAATAGGTTCGAGCTGCTATTACAAGTGCTCCATTTTGTGAATGGTGAGTAATGTATTGAAGGCATTAGATTACATAAAGTTCAAGGGTTTGTCAGTAAACTAATGGAGCATTTCCAGTGTCTATACCACCCCACCGAAACCGTATGTATTGAGTGGCTGAATCCTTTTCTTAGGACAGATCTTTATGCGTCAATATCTAAAACAAAAGTGGCACTGATAGGGAGTAAAACTGTTCAAGTTGTGAACAGGGCATGCTACACATTCTGACTGAAAATTTACTCCTGAAAAACTTAGAAATAAGGAAGACAACTCCAATGGACTTCGTAATGAATTTGTCTGACCCAATTTTGAATGAAGGGCATACAATATGTACTGATAAATTGTACACAGGCATTGAGCTGGCTAACAAATTGTTGGATAATAAAACTCATTTGGTCTAAAAATTGAAAAAAATAAGAAGCTTACTCCAAAAAAGTGACTTAAAAATGCCAAATGAAAGACGGTGAAATTGGGCATTGCTGCCAAGGAGAGTCGCAGAGGAATTACTGCTCTCAACAGGAAGGACAAACAAAATGTAATAATATTCACCAATCATTCTGATGAAACAATGAATATTCCTCAACAATATTGTGGGAACATACAAAGAAAATGAAAGTCATAGTTGACTAGAAGGCAAAATCTTCAATAGACCTCTCTGACCAGATGGCAACATGCCTTTCCCGACTGAGAAAAACAGAGGAGGAGACATATTTGAGCTGCATGGTTAAACCAATCATCACAATATAAATATTTGTCGCCAGAGATAGAAAATTAAAATTCATTTCTTGACGATGTTAAGGTGATGGGATGATGAAGACCACGAATTGAGGGAAGGATGTTGGTTAAGAGAAAGTAGAGAAAGTTGGTTGGTTGGTAGAAAGAGAATTAGGCATGATGGGTGGGAGGCACTACATATGCCTAACTGAGGGATGACGGGATTACCTTTGCCAGGAGACAAGGATGGCTGCAAAATATTGGTATTCCAGCTTCCATCAAAGCCTATCTTAGCTCGTAAATCACCTCTAATATTAAACAACTTCATTTTTTCATCAAAGCATCTCATAGTTGTTTTATATAATTACTTTGTTGTGTTATCCATACAGAGGCAGCCACATAAGCGACAACAATATGTATGTATATGTGCCAACTAACAGGTAGTTTAAACATTGCTTTTAAATTTCTGATGTAGGCATTTACAGTGTACTTTTTTCTCATGTTGGTAAATCTTGAAAGCATAGTCATGTTAATTGTGATAGAACACCATACTTAATGAGGCAGTTGTATAAATAGTTAAATAGTTTAGACATGGCATCTGATGATCCCACAATGCGTTAGAACTTCCTTGAGATACATGAATCTTTTCCTGTAAGAGTTGGACTATTCCTTGATTTTGCAAACAGATTTAGTTTAAAACTGATGATCTCAGGCCTGACCTCGTGGAAATTATGGATATCCATGATGAGAAAACCACCTATGTTAATTCCACAAACTTTATCACGCTGGCACGACGTGCGTTTCACCACACTGTGGCATACTCATGTGCATTTAGCGGGAGGTTGCGTGGGAATATATAGCCTGGGCTTATGTTGAGGACAGGAGAGGGTTGGGTGGGGATGGGGGAGGGGAGAGGATTTCCGTTAAGTTTAAAAATGAGTACCAAAGAGGCTATGGGTTTCTCAGAAGACTGCTAGGCAACTCCGATGGCTGGGGGGGAAGGGGAGGGGTGGAGTGTTTAGAGGGGGTTTCTAGGGGTGTAAGGGGGAGGTGGAGGGGGTGAGAAGAGGTGCATGGTGTAGGAGGATTTGGGGACCAAGCGCTTTAAAAACCGCCGTGACCACCCTCTTAAAGAGGAAAGGTCTAATTATCACTAACAGAACTATATAATACACACACATTTAAAAAAAATAAAAAAAACCCACCGTCATTAAGGTGTCCGACTAAAACTTTACACAAACAAGTAAACTAATTCTTATCCCTAACCAACAAAATTATCTAGAGTTAATGGCCTACTGGTAATAAAACTACTGTTAACAAAATGAACCACACTCGTCACTTGCACTTAATGTGTACCTCCTGTCCATCAGGAGAATGATGTCAATATGAAAAATTGAATAACACACATGTTAAATCACCGTCCTTACAGTGTCATAATAAAAAATCACACCAACAAGTAAAAACTATTTCTTCTCCCTAACCAACAAAAACTATGGAGTTTATATGGCCTAATATTAATATAAACAAATATTCACTATATTTACCACACTCATCAATTGCACATAATATGTACCTCCTGTCCATTGTAAGAATGGTGAAAAGATTGAAAATTGAAAAACATATATATTAAATCACTGTCATTTCAGTTTATCCACACAAAAATAAAACAGACTGCACATGACACTCATCACTTGCATACAAGAAGAACCTCGTGCCCATCACAATGGTGACTAAAAATAGTATACTATAAACTTTAAAAAAGGGCACTGTCATTGCCGTGCCCTGCTAAAAATTAACCACAAGGAAAAAACACTAGTCCCTATACATCTCACTCGTCACACCCCAAGGAGGAGGGCAGAGGGGGGGGGGTTGAAGATGTCTTTGCTAAATGGAGAGGAGGGGGATTGGGGGGGGGGGGGGGGGGGCGAGGTCGTATGTTAGGGTTTGGTGGGGTTTGAGAGTTTGGGAGGAGAAGGTGGGGGAGTGGGCGGGGAGTGGGGGGGGAGGGGGTGACAGAGACACCACGGGTAAAGGTACTCGCTACTGTCGGGGTTGACCGTTTGAAGACCATTTGGGGGGGGAAGGGGGCAGGCAGTTAAGGTAGGGGCAACGTCACTTACATACGGTTCGATCGTGGCATTTTTTGGACTAAGCATGGCGTAAGGAGGGGGGAGGAGTTTTCCACCAAATATTCGTTGCACAAATGCTCATTGTTCAGCCTGTGGTGTGCGATTTCTAGTTGCTCGAGGGTATCTAGTTTTGCCCCTTTGCCTATCTTGTGTAACATCACTGGGTTGAAGTCACTAACATGCTCGTTTTTGTATAAATGTTTCGTACGCTCCGCTAAATGCACATGAGTATGCCACAGTGTGGTGAAACTCGCGTCGTGCCATCGTAAGAAAGTTTGTGGAATTAACAAAGGTGGTTTTCTCATCATGGAGATTTAGTTTAGTTTAGATTTGCTAACATACTGAAGGTTGCCATTTATGTGAAATCCTCGATGTCAGTTTCTCCTATTACAATTAACAATAATATTGAAAAGGTATGTGAATGTGCTGCTGCGATACTTCGGTATGAAACATTTCGTCTGGGTATTTTAGTTATCTAAAGATCTCCGAGTGCTTGTTTCAATACTTTTATGACCGAACTTAGTGATACCATTCAATACGTGTTCAATGGTAAAACTGATAGACTAATACTATTTGGTGCTTTTAATACTGGCTTCTTCGGTAATTCTGCATGATGTGATGACTTAATTGCTCTTTTCCATTCTTTTGCTTTAGACATAATTAATTGTAATCCCACAAGAGTAACTTCTCAATCTTCTACACTCATTGATCTTGTAGTGACTGACATGTATCAACCAGCAATATTTCATGTGAGACTATTTCTCACCTGCTCTCTGATAATTGTGCACTAAACTTTGGGATGAAACTGGTTGAGCCAAATCCCAATGCAACAACCTATGTCTCTAAAAGGCTTTATAATTCTATGAACATTGAGGAATTCTTAGTATGTCTGGCAGCAGAAACTTGGGTCATCAATGAAAATTCTAGTGATGTTGACACTTGTTTTTCTTTCTTTTTAAATAAGTTTATGAAGATATTTTCTCTGGACCTGGTGAATATGGGTGCTGATGTGAGACGCCTTCATAATGAGTGGAAATATTGTGACCCCTCAATTCATGACGGTCACGTCAAACTCCTAAAAGAATACAAATTTAAAATTAATGAATTTTTAAAAAATTACTTCAGTCAACGTATCCTTAGATCTAATAACCACAGCAAAGCTGCATGGCATGCAATCAAGCAACAAACAAGTAATGATGTTAACAAAAGCATTCCTTCACTCATCAATTTCAATAATATTCCAGTTTCGAAGCCGCTGGAAATTGCCAATTGCTTCAATGAACAGTTTTGCCAATCTGTGAACTTCACTGCATCTCCAATTTTCACTTCGATAAATTATCCTAACTCTATATTTCTTGCTCCCTCAGATCCTATTGAAGTTGAAAATGTCATTCGTACATTTGACAATAAGTGGTCTGTGGGTTTGGATGGAATACCTATGCCAATTGTCAAACTGGCTGCAAAAATTATATCTTAGTCTCTCTGTGATATCTTCAATCTTTCTCTCTTGAATGGACATTTTCCTAGAGCTCTCAAAACATCTTTAATATTGCCAATCCATAAAAAAGGGTCTCATAGTGATTCTGAAAATTACAGACCCATTGCCATTCTTTCTGTGTTTTCTAAGGTCTTTGAAAAGTTATTTTATAACCATATTTTTAGCTACTTAATCCATTCAATGCTGACCTGTTGACATGACATTTATTCCCACGCTGAAGGGTTTTTTTCGTTTATTTATATAAAACGAAAACACATCCAGCAAAGAACGAAACTCATCCACGTGTGCCTAGAGCAAGACTAAGACGCTGAAGGAAGTTGCAAGAGTCAGCGCCGACGTTTGGGAACTAGGGAAAACCGAGAAAAGTAACGGGACCGATGCCTTGAATTCAAGGCATCGGCGCCTCTGGCTTGCACAGGATGCCTTGAATTCAAGGCATCCGCATTGAATGGGTTAAACAGGTTTAACCTTCTGCACCCTTCCCAACATGGATTCATAAAAAGAAAGTCAACCATAACTGCTGCCTTTCACCTTATTAATAAGATAATTTGGGGACTTTCTAATAAAAAAGATACCATTGGAGTTTTTTTTGACTTGTCAAAAGCATTTGATACTAAAGACCACAATATACTTCATTCTAAGCTCATGAAAATTGGGATCAATGGCATTGCCTTATCTTGGATCAAGTCTTTATCTTTCAAATCGCAAACAAATGGTGCAAATAGACCTCAGGCACAAATCAAATGTTTGTACTTTTAGATCCGATGTAGTTTTAACCAACTGTGGCGTACCGCAAGGCTCCATATTAGGACCTCTATTATTAATCATTTTCATTAATGATCTCCATGATAACCTACTTAACAGTGAAGTTATCTTACATGTGGATGATACATCCACACTGAACATAGGTGACAATTTTCTAGATGCTAGCAGTGCTGCCCATCATACCTTAACAACTATGTCCAAATGGTGTAGGTCAAACAACCTGCTTCTAAATGAAAACAAGACATGTTTTCTTCATTTTCATAATAAAATAAATCCTCCAACTCCAAGTCCTCTTCTCAGAACAGACTCTAATACATCAATACTACACTGTGACACTACCAAATTTCTTGGATTATATCTTAATGTGAATCTTGATTGGCAACCACATATCACTGGAATAATCAATAAAATTACTACTGGGATCTACATGATTAGGAAACTTGCCCCAACTACCTCAACACAGACCCTGAGTCTTATCTACTATGCCAAAATTCATTCCTATTTAGCCTACGGAATTGTCTTCTGGTGAAATGCTAGTGTAGCTACCAAGGCATTTTCTATGCAAAAGAGGGCTGCTAAATCAATGTCAAGGGTTTCATTAAGGATGCCAGGAAGACCACTGTTCAGGAAACTCATGATACTCACTCTGCCATGTATTTATATCCTGAATTGTTCCATGTTTGTCAGAAGTAATCGACACCTGTTTAAGCCCAATTCTGCTATACATAGCCATGAGACACGTGGTAGAGAAAATGTTCTTTTGGCTAATCAGCCACTAAACATAAGCAAGAAAGGTCTTCATCATTCAGCCTCAATGATCTACATTAAGATTCCTATTTCAATTAAACGTTTAGCAAGCCAAAATGTCTTTAAATATAAATTAAAAGATCTACTTATTTATAAATGCTACTACAGCATTGATGAATTTTTGAGTGACAAATTTTTGTAGTCTGTATTTTACTGCTTTTTTCTTCTTTTGTATGTATTTTTATATGTAATTTTTTCTATGACTAAGTCCTATGTTGTACTTGTATAACCGACAGGACATTAAAGATTATTATTATTATCATTATTATTCAATTGTTACTGTTGTAACACTTCCCTCTGAGTCCCCGGCAAGCATCAGGTTTCATTGCCGTCATAATGGCCGGAGACTCGAGAGGGGTTGGGCAGTAATCGTTGTCACGTCCGACTCCCATCGGATGAGTGGCTACGCTGCAGTTGGGTCATGCGTATGCAGTAGACGGAGTGACCCCAGGATGACGGCCTTCTGCATGCGTGCAACTAGTGATTCCGCCTGTGCCACGCAGGACGGAATGCACTTGATGTTATTAAGCAGCGAGTCCTTGACTCCAACGAGCACACCTACGGTGAGGACCACTAGTTTTACAGAGTGTCTGGGGTACATCTGTCGAAGATCAAAGAGCAGGTCTTGATATTTCGTCTGTTTTTCCACCTCCTTTGCATCCATGTTAGTTTCAGCCGGAGCCGAAAACTAGATCACGAACATGGAGCGTGTGAGGTGGTCGAGGAGAACGATATCAGGCTTGGTCACCACCAACTGCCTGGTGGTGGAAAAGGAGTAATTCCACCAAATGGTGCAGTTATCGTTCTCCACGACGGACTCAATATCTCCAGGGGCATAGGGCAGCACAGGTGTTTTGTCGATGCCATAATGGTGTCGAAGGTGAAAGTATAACACCCGCAGGGCCACGTTGTGCCGAGCTAAATACACTGACCTGGCATAATAACTACAGCTGGAGAGGAGGTGACCCAAATTCTCCGGCTGGGCTCGGCACGCCTTACATCTGTTCGCGACCTCCTCCTTGAATATAATGTGGCGGTACACGAGTGTGTTTATGACACCATCCTGGCACGCGAGTACAAAACCCTCGGTCTCTGACTTCAGACCAGCAGAGCGTAGAAAGACAAACGTCAGCTCCTTTGATAACCCATACTTTTCGATGTTTCGGTAGAAACATCCATGCATGGGCTTATCGGTATGCGCCTTGAGCAAGGCCTTCTGCTCGGCATATTTTATTTCGAGCTTGAGGACATCTGTCTTCAATGACGAGATATTCGTGTCACTGTCGCTTCCGTCGGATGATGGGTCGAAGTCGAGATCTGTTTCGTCCGCTGCCCTCTTTGCCACCTGGAAGAGAAACGCCCCTGCTCCCACACTCTCGTGCTCTCTCACGAGATTGAGCAGAGGGTCCCTGCTTTTCAACATTCGGCAGGCTGTACCCAGGACAACTCTGTGGTGGAGACACTCCGGACTTAATAGTCCTCTACCACCTACATTGCGATGGAGATACAATATGGCGACGGAAGATTTCGGATGAAGTCTTCTATAGATGGTCATCATCTTTCTCGTTCCCCTAACGAGGTTCTGCAACTCGTTGACGTTCCACTTCATGCATCCAAAGGTATACAGCATTGTAGGAACCGCAAACAAGTTCGTGGCGAGAACCTTGTTCTTGCCTGAGAGCTCAGAACTCCAGATGTTCCTGAGAGTCTGTCTGTATTTGGCAGTGATCCTTTCCTTCACTGCTGCAACCTTCTGCATTCAGCATTGGGGGACGCCGTGGTATTCATAGCTATCATCATCTCTTGAAAGACTAAAATCTGGATTAATATTTATTTTTCTCATAGTCATATTTTTCTCATTTAAGTCATTACAATTAGCTTAAGCACGATGATATTCCTGTTTCTATTAGGCCTCGGCCACAATACTAGTTGTGGAAGGCGAGCGGCAGAGTGATAGAAGCTGAGTTTTATGTTTCTAATGTTTGACATGGAAAACCCTTGAACCTAGCGATGATAGACGTGAGTGGCAATGCCAAACGGCTAGGTGCCACTTTGCTGCCAATCCCAGACATTAAATTTTTCTTGTGCCGCTCTGCCATCACTCTTTTCTTCACCAAGTTATTGGGTGAACTCCATACTTACTATCCCGAACCCTATTTAACACCCGTCTTCTCAGCAAGGTGTTCTCACTTAAGAGCAAGAGTCAGACGACCTCCTCTGTTGATGCCATTTCTGCTTCTGAACAAATCTTAGGTCAAATCACCACTCGTAGCATGGCACTACTGCCCTGCCGCTCTGCTGCAGTACTGCTCTGCCACACTTCGCCTGCCACTCATATAGTGGCCGAGGCTTAACTGTATGTTTCCCCACCATCACATGTTTCGTCTGCTGGTGCACTTTCTAACACAGATGACCAACAGTAAAGATGTTTCAGTCTGCTTACAAGGAGACATCGCGTGAGTGATGTTAGGGATGCAAATGACGCAATTATTTTCTGAAACTATAGAGAAAATGTGGGAAAAGTGTCACGGCTTTCTTCCATTAGGGCCTTAGTTCGAGAAAAAAACGTAACTAAAGAATTTCCCTCCATATAAATTCTTTACTATGCGGAGGTCTACCAACTGAAGGGGTCTATTCACGGAAGTATCCTTGTATTTTCAAAATCTAAACATATTAGGCCTGTCGGCATGTGAACCTCTTATCGGCCGAACAAGAATCCCGAAATTAGCTTGGAAACTCTCCCGAGGGGTTGATTGAAAATAGGCTAAAAATTAAAAAATATTGTTGTCATTGCCATAAATGTATGGGATTGGGCAATGTACAGTGACTCCATAAAATATAAGAAAGAAAAAAAATTGACCGGACTAGGATTCGAACCCACGCCACAATACACGCATTACAGGTCCAGCGCCTCTAACCACTATGCCACAGCTTCAGTTGGTAGACTTTGGTGTAGTAAAGAATTTATACGGAGGGAAATTCTTTAGTTGCGTTTTTTTCTCGAACTAAGGCCCTAATGGTAGAAAGCCGTGACACTTTTCCTGCATTTTCTCTATAGTTTCAGAAAATAATTGCGTCATTTGGATCCCTAACATCACTCACGCGATGTCTCCTTGTTAGCATAGAAGACGTTGCAAAAGTTGTTGGAAGACACTCTGCACTAAACAGATTATAACATTTTAGAGTAGATGCATGTTTGAAAAGCACCCTTCATCTGTGGTACCAAATGTTTCCCAATTGGTGGTGTCAAGATTTCATGTGCCAACTTTATTTCAGGCTGCCAAGCAGTGCCTTCTGGAAGCATTCCGAAAAGGAGGTTTGGGGACATGGCTTAAGAAACCCATGGAGCAAGACCAGTTTGAGCTCATGGAAGAAGAATTCACATCAGACACCATTGGAGAGTGATGGGAGTGCCGATAGCTGGGCGTGCTTCTCTGCTGTTGGCAAAATTACACCTCTTGCAACGATGGTTGTTCGCCTATCAGCCTCATCCCCAAAAATATCAGACGAAGTAGTTTTCGTCATGAAGTTATTCAATAGACTTTCTCTTTACTGATTGAAGTTGTTGGATACCATATATATCGCTGGGTAATCATTAGCTACCCCAATTGCATTTCCTTTTCATCGAATACACATTATATAAGCTTGAGTATTCAATTTCAACAGCACATTTCTGATATTTATACATATATCATATCATTAAGCCACTGTAAAGTCATCACTCTTCAGCATGGTCTTGTATACACATTGCTATTTTCACATGCTGATAAGATCTTTGTCCTGTTCTGATGCACTGTGCCACATACTGCCTCCAGAGTGTGGAAGTATGGTATTTTTTTCCATGCATATGTGGGGAAAAGTTTGACAAAAAAAAAGGGAGAGGTTGTCTAATGAGATACATTCGACGGCGTCAAAATTATTTCAGTCACTCATCTCAGCGTGGTGACATTTGTGACTTTGTGTAATGAATTGCATTTGCGTGATTGGCCGCAGGAAATAATTTCATAGCATTCATGCCTTGAACATAGGGCCCCATCTGCATTCATTATTGTTTGTGATGACTCTGTTTTCATCACCTAAGTGCTTTAGGATACATTAAACATGTAGGCTGTAAGGAGGATGATGCTTGGTTAAAAAAATTGTTTAAAAAAAAGGGTGGTCCATACAATTGCTTCGTGATTTGAGATGTTTAACACATTACCTCTGGGTGCTTTGGTCATTTTTTTAGGCAATTCCTGTTCGTATTTGTGATGGAAAATGCCAGGTCTCTACAATATTGTGCCATTAATTCAAAAGACGAATGGGACATGTTGAAATGCAATAATTATCCCATTTAGATGTTGATTAAAACTTTGCAGCGTCCTGGTAGCTACGATGTTTTCAGGTCAGTTATGTAGGTAATGTTGATGTTTGGAATTGCAGGATAATGAATGAGTGGTAATAATTGAAGTAGTTAACACTTGTTATTCACTCATGCAAGGATTAGCTTTTAACTGTATGAAAAATATTAATATTCAATTGCATCGTCAAGTATTGTATGGAGGGATGTGGACTGTGTATTTCATAGTTGTGAGTGATTTAAACAATGTTTTGGAAATCTCAGTGTTACTTCTCCTAGCAATCAATGTTAAGGATAATTATGTGTTTACGACGGAGAATGTCTCATTTTGTGGCTCATTTGGAGTAATTGTAATTAGCAGCTCCTTCAGCAGAGATAGGTTCATGGAACGAAGAGTACATTATCGGAAAAGATAGGACTCGTACTTGCGTATTGTAGCGAGTTGGCTCTAACGTGCAGTGATGGCATTCACTGTTTCATGCTCAGAAGAGCCTGTGATGACTCAGTGGGTTATGATGTAAATGTTTTAGAGATAATTGACATTTATTAAAAGGTTCCATACTAGGTTGTGCTATCAGCACTTCCATTAAATTACTTATATTTTTTTAATGCTTATATAGGTGGCAGTAGTGTGCCATAGGTGTAAATTTAATTTTAAATTCAGAACCTTGCTAAATATTCTTCCCATTTCTCATGCTGTGAAAAGAAGCATGTTTTGACACTATGATTCTAAAATAGTGTTAAGGTATATTTTTAAATGATAACTACATAGCGGAAGTGGTAAAATATTTTCTGGTTTCTAAGATCTAGGTGTGCAATACCTTAAAATTTTCTGAAGCGAGTACAATAATTAAAAATTATATTTTACTGACTTAAGGCAGGCTATGTTTCTATGTTATTTTTTAGTGGAAATTTTTGTATTGGTTTCAAAAAGTATTCTCCTTTTCTGTGTCGGAAGGTTACATTTTATTTTCATTCCAAGTGATGACTTTCTTTATCACTCTTGCTTGTTTAAAGTGGAAGATGTATATGACAATTGACCCATTGAGTGAGGGTGTTCATTCATGGCACAAATTTCATATTGTTCATTCTTAAATTACGTAATCAGCATTTTTCTCTTGCACATGTTACCTCATAGCATTTATACTCAAAAAGTTTTTTATAGGCATAATCCTTTTTGGTCTGTAATTCATCAGTGATATTTGTGGTAGTTGAAAGCACAAGCAGTAGTAGGGAATCACATGATCGGTGATGATGGAGCATGTACTGACTTAATTATATATATGCTCTCGGTGACTTTATAGTGCAGCCAGCAGTATTGTAGTGTAATTCATCTGCTGCGTTTCATATCATCTTTGAGGGGTCTGCAAGGAAGAGTATTTGCGAGCTATCTTGGCAAGCCCAATACAGTTCTGAAATTTACATGACCTTACATTTCCACAATGTGCGACCTGACATGAATTTATTTCAGTATTATTGATATAATAATATTTGTCGTTTGAGTTGATGACTGTCATAGCCATATGTTGTGTGGCATGCATTGTTGAAGTACATTGTTATGTGAGTGGAGTAGTGGCTCTGGTAGGAAGTAATTCATGTTAAATAAGTATATTTTGTGTCTCCAGAAGTCCATTTCTTGTGTAAACAGAGTCGCTAGTTCCTGTGAGTTGATGTGTAAGTTTTTTGGTGTGTGTTCCCATGGGAATTGGTAAGAAAAGTGCCATGAATTATTTTTTAGCCGTTCCTTCATTTTTTTTCTCCACCAAATGATGACATCTTGCCTAAAAAAATATTAGTTTAAGTTGAACCATGAGACATGACTTTGAAAGCATGTCATTATTCCCCCTTTTCTTTTTTTATAGTAGGTCACTACCAAAGAAGGAAATGCTTCGCTTTCAGTCAGAAATCATTTGAGACTGGGGGAGTGAATTTATATTCAATAGCAACAGATGAGTCTCTCTCAAACTTGCAATTAACATTAACTTAATTCCTCTTGTTATATTATGCATATTCATATTTTCTCCTCTCTTCCTCCTAAGGTTATTATTCATGCTGCAAACAATACCCTCTCCTTCATATATCATGAAAAAAAATCAAAAGGTCCAGTGATTTGGACTCTGGGATTTAGTTGAGCATTTAATGTGGTAATAACCTGAAGACTAGTCTTCCTCTTCCTTAACGTTATTTAGGAAAATCAATTTGTATTTTGAGCGTGATGATTACGGTCAATTTCTGGTTTTCTCCTCGAGAGTAGTGCAAATAATAATAAGGTGAGATTCTCTGAAAGAGAAATTTCATCATTAGAATTACTCCTAAACTTTTGCTCATTGTAAATAGAGTGATAAATTTCCTTTAGGGTTTGATCCCCTACCACTCTTCTGCTTTTGAGGTTGAAAATCATACGTAAAGGCACTTTTTGCACTAAAAAAATTAATGGCTAAGTAGGAAGTAGTCGATTCCTGTTTGTCAAAGTTAATGCAAATATTGTGTAATGTGCTTTTGAATTGATGTTTTATTTGTACAGTTGCTATTTGAAAGTGATTTGTGGGTACCGTCTCATCTTGCAGCACATTGTTTACTAAGATTTGTGATTTATTTTCCTTGCCTCTTGTTTCGTTGCTCCCTGTGATTTTAAGCATCTAATTTTTGTAGGATTCTATGCATTAAAAAACAACTTGAATCAGCTCACATAAGTTTTACAAGAAGTGATTTATTTCAGATTTCAATCTGTAAATAATACATCCTTTACATTGAAAATGTTTTTTTTTAACTTAGCTGTCTCCAATGCAAGTTGTAACTTGAAATAAATTCTAATTTCAGCAATAATTTGATTTATTCTTTTTCCATAATTCAATATGATATTTTTTTGTCAAATTTTGTTATTTCAAGCTTTGTGGCAGTCCTTTATCCTTGAAAAGCATTCATATAATGAAAATAATTATTCGTTGGTAAAAATAACTCTCTTTTTCCTCATTGTAATAGTTTCTATTGAAAATGTTTTGGTGATTAGCACATTAATAATAATAATAATAATAATTTATTTGCCCATAGGATACATTGTAGAACAAGCTGCAAGTATATAAGGCACGTCAAAATACATGATTAAACAAAAATATATCAATACTAACAAAAAGATTATACAATCATTGATGATAGTTTAAATAATCATTTACAGTATAAAAACAATGAAACAAAAGATAGTCATAAACTAAATTCTTGAATATAGCCATTCTTATTTCTTTTTTTATAAATTGTGGAAGGTGATTATACAATTTTATGCACATTTGACGAGGTCCCTTCGAAGTTATGGCAAGAGTTGATGAGAGCACATGCATGTCGTTACATCTTTTTGTTTCGTAGGTATGATAATTATTATTTGGGGTAAAATCAGATTCATGTTTTCTTACATAGAGTCTTAGACCATTTAAGTATATAGACACGCCGTTTCGCCTGTACGATGTCGCCAGGATCGCAACGAGGGGGATGGGGGAGCGTGACGTCAAGTTTGGGAATGCAGACGACGTACCGTATACGCGCCGTATGTATATAATCACTCATTCGTTCGAAATTCGCTGAAAATTGTAGAGATTAGGTACGTAAAATGTATGTAAGCTTCAAATAATAGTTACTCAATGAAATACAGCATCTCGGAGCAATGAATTTAAGCCAAAATGACCAAAACCAGGATATGGCAAGTCGCGACCGTATGAAATGCATTGACTAGCATCTCGGAATGTCAACTCTTAACGATAACGTTTTAAGCACTTATTTCACAATGAATTAACGAAAAACATAATGCTATTCTGCCGATTATAACTAGGAAGAAAAAAAACATTGGAATTGCGAAATGTTCAGCTGCTGTATCCTTGACTTTCAGCTAATAACGAAAATAAGGATTTCGTCATCTTCATAATACTCGTTAGACAAACTTCTTCGTACTACTAATGTCTCCCTAGAGAAGACATTACAGTGAAGAATATCACGGCACGTAAGAGAATATTATCTTATCTACAGGCTAATCAAAAAATTTCTAATTTGAAGGCAATCGGTTTTTTGGCAGGTAAAACATTGTCATTAAAAAAAACTTTGGCTAAACTGATTTCAGACTTAAATATTAGTAAGTTAAATTATTCAATAAAACTGCAATAAATCTACCACCATTAACTATTAGCTTATGCTTCCATTATAAATCACAGATGTAACTCTATGGAATTTGCTTAGCATATTGAATGAGAAGCAGTAACTTTGTAATTCCACATGTACTTATTGTAAACGACCCGGGGTTCGACGTAGCACCTGATGATGACGTGCTACGTCGAAACCCAGGTCGTTTACAATAAATACATATGGAATTACAAAGTTACTGCTTCTCATTCAATATTAACACGACATTGCTACAATGTGGCTATGTAAACTATAAGCCAATGACATGGGAGTGAGATAAAAGTAATGTGTCACCAACAAAAACTACACATAATTCACTCAACATTTTATTTACCTAATGGGCATTACATAGATCAAAAGAAGTCAGAAAGAGAGACAGAAATACAAGAATTTTTACTTAAAAATAGATTTTAAACAACTTGAATGTCTTGCATGACAAAGAAAGACTGATGAATCTGAATTAAACTGAGTCACAATTACTCAACAACATTCAGTAAAAGAACAATTCAATACATATTTTCAGTGAATTCAAAATTGAACAGCAAAGTATTGACAGAAAACATTCTCATCCAAAACTAATGTGGAAAGGTGATTGAATGAATGAATCACATTGATTTGCATGACACATTGATGTACAATCACAATTTTCTTTTAAGAAAGAAGCAAGGGCAAACCCGTACAATACATTTGCCCAATAATATAGATATCCTTTTGCTAGGTATTTTGTTACCCCCATAAACTGAAAAAAGAAAAAAAAATACAATGTTCAAATTAAGCAGATGAGAACAAATTACATTACAATCTTCACAGAAAAAGGAATGGTTAGTATAAATTACAGCAAGCAGTAAGGCAAACCTTTTGAAACCACGAAATGCCAACATCAATACATTCTGGAAATGAGAGAATAGTGTGCAAGAAAGGAATTATTAGTTCGTAGCTTATAAATATGCATTGTGCCAATTCCTACCATACTGCTGATACATGTATGTAATGAAATTAATTGCAAAGATGAATATAAACACATGGTAGATAGGTAATATTGAAAATATAGTACATAATGCAACATCTTAGGACAATGACTATAATTGGAACCAGGACTTTTTTAGTCTTGCAATACACTCGCTCATCAAATAGGATATTCTTCTATTCATAATACGACCATGCCTGTAATTAAAAATAAATTAATGTACTGAGGAAATACTTCGAATATGACTTTCATGAAAAAAGGAAGACTTTCATGCATTACACTTCCATCAACTTTAGGCTAACCTACTATTCATAATGTGTACGCCTGGAATAAGAAAAAAACAAGTTAAGCATTCTCGGGAAAAAATACAAACATTACATTCAATGAAAAATGAGCTAATAATTAAACTTTTCCCTAGAATACATCATTCGTCCTCCCCATTATTGCAACATGGGGAAGAACACAGGCTCAATGTCATTCCACAAAGCATAATTTAAAGAATTACACTCACATCAACCATAGGCCAATCTTCTATTCATAATTTGTATGCCTGGAATAATAAAAACAAGTTAGACATTCAGGAAAAAATATGAATATGACATTCATGAAAAAATTCATTCATTCAACTTGTGTGGGTGGTAACGTACATGGTTTGACAAGGGAAGCAAATCGAAAGTCAAGAGGAATGTACCTGTGGACACTGTTATCACCAAGGGCAAAACAAAATGACACTACTAATGCATGACATGGTCAGATGGAAGCACTAATCAGCGATGGTGTGTGTAGCAACGTACATAGCTTGACGAGGGAAACAAGCTAAAAGACAATAGGAAGCTACCTGTGAGCACTTCATTCACAAAAGGCAAAACAACATGTACGCTAACAACGTGGCATGGTACAAATATACTACAGTTTATTGAATGAATAAATCACATTGATTTGCATGACACATCGATGTAAAACCACAATTTTCTTTCGAGAGAGAAGCAAGTGCAAACCCGTACAATGGACACGAACATTTGCCCAATAATAAAAATATCCTTTTGCTAGGGATTTTGTTACCCCCATAAACTGAAAAAAGAAAAAAAATACAAATGTTCAAATTAAACAGATAAGAACAAATTACATTGCAATCATCACATCAAGAGGAATTGATAGTATAAATTACAGCAAGCAGTAAGGCAAACCTTTTGAAACCACGAAATGCCTATATCAATACAATCTGGAAATGAGAGAATAGTGTGCAAGAAAAGAATTATTAGTTCATAGCTTATAAAATATGCACTGTGCCAATTCCTACCTACAAGAGATACTGCTGAAACATGTAATGAAATTAATTGCAAGATGAATATAAACACATGGTAGATAGGTATTATTGAGAAGATAGTACATAATACAACATCTTAGGACAATTACTATAATTGGAACTATGCCTTTTTTAGTCTTGTTATACACTCGCTCATCAAAATAGGATATTCTTCTATTCATAATACGACCATGCCTAGAATTAAAAAGAAATTAATGTACTGGGGAAATACTTCGAAAATGACTTTCATGAAAAAAGGACGACTTTCAATCATTACACTCACATCAACTAAAGGCTAACCTACTATGCATAATGTGTACGTCTGGAATAATGAAAAAAAAACAAGTTAAGCATGCTCAGTAAAAAATACAAACATTGCATTCATTGAAAAAGTGAGCTACTTATTAAACTTTTCCCTAGAATACATCATTCGTCCTCCCCATTATTGCAGCATGGGGAAGACACAGACTTAATGTCATTCCACAAAGCATAAATTAAAATTTTCGGGCTTCATCATATTCTCTGGAAAATCAAATTTAATTGGAACAGCGGCAGGTTTCAACACACTCAAACTGCTCCACGGAGAAGTATTGAAGGAATCCGGTGAAAAATGCTTACCACACAGCTTGGAGTTCTTACTTGCGACAAAGTCTTTCCTTTTCATAGCACTGACCCACTGCTTACACAGACTGGCATCCTTTGGAAAACTGTTCCCAGCGGATGAATTCGTTAACATAAAATCAGGAATACGTATACAAGAAAATTACGTAAGCCTTCACTAAAAACAAGCATTCCCCTTTTCACTGATTGACCTGTATACAAGCTTATAATCATTTCAACCATTTATTTGACTTTTAATGTTTATATTTATGCATATATTATTAACGTGGCTTTCGCAATACACAGAACTTTAGGTTTACTCATCCTTGAAAGGAAAACCAACAACAACGCTTATAACTGGTATTCCAGATATCATTCTCTTTTAACAGAATTTTACCAACTTTTGAAAGTTCAAAGAAACCAATACATAATAAAATATTTTACTGTTAGCCAGGTAGAAAGACTTCATGAATCAGGAAGTACGAGTGGAATATAAATCAGAAAGTAGGTACCTACCTGTGGAATGAGACTCCTCCTTTAACTGCTTTTTCCTGGCAGTTAAAGGCAGCACAGTATGCAACCATGATTATATGATCACTTCTTATAAGTGATATAAAAATATCATGTATATATTCACTCAAATCCGCGCAGCAAACACTCGAATAACAACATTGAAACGGCGTTTACATGTTTCCAGCCATGCGCTTCAACGCAATTCCTAACGAACCTTCCCAAAGTTGACGTCACGACGGCTGAAAAGGGTAGGAGGTGGGGGAGAGATGTTGGCGACACGCGGAGCTGTAGAGAGGGGTGGGCCGTGGCGTGTCTACTAGTATATATGGTCTAAGCATAGAGTATAGAATAATAAATATATAACGAAGGCACAGTTAAAATCTTCAGTTCCTTAAAAAGTGAGCACGAAAAGGTTTACGGCACATCATTCGCAATAACTTCTTTTGTATTAAAAATACACCATTCAATGCGGATGGAGTTCCCCACAATATGATGCCATATGAAATTCTGGAGAAGAAAAGACCATAGTACAATGTTTTGAGAACATCAAGGCTTACAGTATGTTTTATAACAGACAATAAATAAAATGCTGAGTACAGTTTTTTTACAAAAATCTGCCACATGAACATCCCACTTTAGATTTTGTTCAATATATACTCCAAGAAACCTTAAATTATTCACAACATGAAAATTTTTCTTTTGACACAGAGTACCATTATTTACAAACTGATTGTATTTTGCTGAAAAAAACATTGCTTGAGTTTTGTTACTATTCAGTACAAGTTCATTGTTATTGCACCAGTTAATCATTTGTTGTAATAAAAGTTCACCATCGGTAATTAAATTTTTTAAAGATTTACTAGATGTTACTACGCTCACGTCATCCGCATATATTACACAATTGTGTGAATTCACTGTTAGGTTCATTGGCAGGTCATTTATAAAAATTAAAAAGAGAATGGGCCCCAGAACAGATCCCTGAGGAACACCTTTAACTACTTCCAGTGGAGTGGACATGTAAATGTTACCTTCTTGTTGATAGGCTACTTTCTGGTATCTATGATCTAGATATGTTTTCAACCAATTTAATGCGACCCCTCTAATGCCTAATGCCTGGCATTTATAGAGTAGTCTATCATGATTGACTGTATCAAATGCTTTACTAAGATAAAAAAAAATGCCTAGAACTTTACATTTCTCATTAATCTGATCCAGTATGTGGTCAATGGTATTAAAAAGGGCTTGTTCAGTAGACCTAGCTTTTCTGTAACCAAATTGTTGTGCAGATAGCAAGTTCTGACTATCCAGGTAGTCCACTAGTCTTTTAGAATACACTCGTTCTAGAACTTTACCAAACATAGGAATAATGGATATTGGTCGATAACTATTCAAGTTACTTCTGTTTCCTTTATTTTTATACACAGGAACCACCTTGGCTACCTTAAGTGCATCAGGATAAACACCTTCCAACAAAGACTGATTAACTAAAGATAGGAGATGATCAAGAATAGGGTCCATACACTGACAAAGTAATTTACCGGACAAACCATCAATATCCACTGCATTTTTACCCCCTACCTTAGTCAAATGTTGTTGTAGTTCTTTTTTATCACAAGGTTTTAAATAAAATGATTTGCAATTCACTGAATTTGGATTATATGGAACAGTGGGGGCAGCCAACAAAGAAACAGGCATCTGTAAGAATGCTTCATTGAAAGCATTAGATATCATAACAGGATCTCTAATGACATTTCCAACATCATCTATGATGTGGTCAAGAGTTTCCACTGAATTTGAGGACGAACTCTGTTTAATAATTTTCCATGCCACTTTGGCATAGTTAGAAGCATTTTTTATTCGTTGATCATTGTACTCCCTTTTTGCTCTTTTTATACAGTACCTGTAATGTCTTCTTAAATCCAAGTACTGATCATGTATCTGGGGTTCATTTGAATTCAAAATAATATTTGACATATTTCTTAAATAGTTAGACATGCTTACAATCTCTGGCGTTAGCCAGTTTTTTTTACTAGTTCCTCTGTATCTCACTGGTTCAAGAGGAAATGCAATATTAAAGCAATGTCTAAAAATATTATAAAAGCTATTAAAGTTTTCATTTAGGCCATGTGACTCTTACTCCTCTTTCCAATTTTGCTGTCCCAACAAGAGCCGAAAATAATTAACATTAGATTCGTTAATGAATCTCCGGTATTTGATTGGCTTAGACATTGAATTATTGCAAGATGACTGTACGGTTAAAGTGGACAGAATTGCAAGATGGTCAGAAAGAGCTGTGTCAAAAACTTTAGTACTTATTCTTAAATCACTATAGTCTGTGAATATACTGTCCAATAATGTTTTAGAACACTCAGTTATCCTAGTAGGTGTATTCACTAAAGCTTTCAAATTATAACTCTGCATAACATTAAGTAACTGTTTTTGCTCTGGACCTTCATTCAAGAGATTACAGTTGAAATCACCAGTTAATATAATTGAAGGTCTGTTTGAGTTATTGGTGAGAGAAGACAAGAGGATATCAAGCTTTTCAATGAAAGACTTAAAGCATCCCTGGGGCGATCTATACACTATTAATATAATGAAAGTACAATTAGCAAACAAGTATTTCACAGCCGAGCACTCAAAAGTCAGTTCCTCATTTAAGTCTTTCAAGTTGTATCCAATATTACTAAATTTTAATGCTCTCTTAACATAGATAACAACCCCTCCATGAATACGATTTTCACGGCAGAAAACATCACCAATAACATACCCAGGTATAGTTAAGGTAACGTCTTTTAGCCAATGCTCACAAATACATATAAAATCAGGATTATCACACATAACTACAGCCTCAAGTTCTTGGAGCTTAGAACTTAGGCTCTGCACATTAAGGACGAATACTTTAAACTGATTCGGAATCTTTGAGACCAAGAAGTTGGTTTTTACGTCAAGAGATGGATCATCATATTCATGTGTTACGTTATTATTACCCCTTTCTGGCGCGGGAATAAAAAATGCCGGACAATCACATCACAAGGCCACTTATCACAGTGTAACACTTCATCGCGTAGATGGAAAGGCACTCCTATCCTAAAACTGGCATTTAAACCTTTGCCTAACCAGCATTCCTCTCCCTAACCAGCACAATGTAGTAAATAGGACCAAAATATACAGAAACCTTCCATATGTAATGGAGAAATCATATTCGGAAAGGGAAATGATTTCTGTATATGTCAGTTGCAAATCAGAGAAGAGCTGGAGAAATAAATGGGAAAGATTTCTGAAATACGACAGCAATCATTTCTCTAGCAGCAAAAAGGGTGCTATGTAGTGGACATAGGGGGAACTTACACTTTAATAGTCAGTGTATTACATGGAAGTTATCTCGTATAAAACAGTTCTTACACCTGAGAAAGTGGAATAAATCAGTTTGTCTGTCCCAAACCAGATAAAACACAAAAATGCAAAACCCGCGGCTGGTTTGGATTCATATTTGAACAAAAGAAAATGCGGCAGGAGAGCCGCGAACCCTAGAGCATAACTGGCACTCTCATTCCCTTGCATTCCCTAGTGCCTTAACCCACTCGGCCACGGAGTCACTTGAGAAATGGATGTACATGATGCAAAGAACTGGTTTCCCCTTTCCACATGGTTACAAACACTTGTGTTCAGTTGAGTATGATCTCCAATTGATGTTATATCGTAAATCAAAACGTAGATCACGTATCAAATCAATGGTTGGCAAGTTCACTTGGTGGAATGAAGACATATGACATGGATTTATCTCTTGATAATGACCTGAAAATGTTGAGCCCGGTCGAGTTGTAATGAAAACTGTGTGGAATATAACTAAGTTTATTTTTGAAACATCGTAGTCCACGTAGATGATTCAAATGAATGAATGATAATTATAACGACGAAGGAAAAATAGAATGGATGAAAGGAAAGGGTGACGTTGCATAGAAGGACTGATGGGGAAGAAAACCGTACTCTTAAAATATATTCACCCATAGTGTACTAAATAAGGTTTTCACAATTATCAGGAGTACAGAATAGACAATGCTCTTTGGTATATACGTCTTGAAGTAAAATCTCTTCGTAACGGAATACTGTAGCTCATCTTTTATATGCAATTTTCCCCATTGAAATGTGAAAAAACTGCAAACCCTGACATTTAAATACGCATAATTAAGTTGTAACTTCCGGAGAAGTTCACTCAATTAGGGCCTCTCACTCCATGTATGTTAAAATCTGTTCCTTGCATGGTGGAACAATTAACCAATTTTTTCTCAAACCGCATAATTCTTCCGAATATAATTTAATAGTAAATTCACTGCATTATTAGCATTAGATCCAAGTGATCTTATGCTATCCAAAAAGTTAGGGAAATTCTTACCCTTAATTTCTTTAGCGATATATTCTCCCCATTTTTCCCTTTCATTTCTGTAAGTAATATCTGCTGTGCTGGCTGGGTCTTGCCAAGTCTATTCTTTGTGCACAGTGAAGTTTTCATGGTACGTGTACAGGTAAGTATAGTGTAGGCTTTCATTTTTACACATATATGTAATTAGGACAAACTGATAGGATAAATTTTGGTCAAATGTCATACTTCTTAAATATAACTTTTACAACCTTATTGTTAATTGTATGCAAATATGTAGATGACAGACACCACAAATCTCAGTACAATGACATCCTCCTAGTGGTGGTACTAAAAGAGCACAAGTTTCACAGCAACCATTTACATAGGTGTGCGCAGGATTTTGCTATTGGGGGTGCCAACAATAAAAATGCCGCCTTTTGCCCATGACCATAAGCCTTAACCCCATGTGCCAGGGAAAGCCAGTACCATTAAGCAATTCCTGGAACAAAATTAGAAGGCCCCAAAATTTGTGTAAAACAAAATCTACCCTATAAACACAAAAAGCTGCAGCAGCGCTGCACAAGGGTTTCAAGGTTGCACGCGCAACTCGCACTTAAGGAAGCACTGCCGCAGCGGTATTTCGGAGCGTGCTGCCAAAGGGTATAGCTGCAGCGCATGGGTGATGCACGCCAGCAACACGCTGCTGTCGCGCTACCGATGCATGTTCGTGAAGCATGAAGCCACCGCTGAAATAACATAGGTTCTTTTACTCCTCCCTTAACACGAAGCAATGAGAATGTTGAATTGTTAGTGTTAGTATATTTTCAGGCACCTGTTTTTTCATATATGTATCGAGATAATTTAAAATAAGTTGAAAAGATAACTATTGATGTAGAGTAGGAAATGAAGTTCTCAGAATGGAACACGCAGTTTTACGACCCTCCCGTATTTATCGGTGTCAGTTCCAATTTCTACAATTTGTCGGATAAAAACATTATTCATAGGGCACGCGCTCGCATTAGGATCTACATCAGATTCAGACAGCCACGATACATTTTGCGCCTAGTTTGAATGGAATGGGTTGTACAATTGAGTAAGAGATGGCGCTGACTACCGTTGATATCTCAGATGAACTGTAGATTGTTGCTGCGTAAAGTGCATCTTTTAGTGAACAGTTTTTCATCACGTAATTATTTTAGAAACTTCAGCTTTATCTCAAGGCACAATATATGCCATCGTAGCTTTCATGATAAGCCATTAAAAAGTACATATCTTTGGCTCTCGACATACGCAGCCGTGGGGGACTCAATGAAATGCATGGGATACAGTACTGTGTGTAACTCCCGGAACCTCACCACACACGGCGCCTCACGTCGAGGCGCCGCTTGTTTTCCCGATTCCTGCCCTTCTCAGGGCGGAACCTTTGCCATGGCGGACTCCCAGGATGCCGCCAGCGACGCTCCGTTGGAAAAGGACACCTCTTCCTTACCTGCGACTACTGAACACCAGAGTCCTCTGGATGGCCGTTCTCAACACTACTCCCTCATAGGTTTGAGTCGTCGCATACATTTCCACCCGTGATTTCCACTATGGGAATTGAGAATTCCGCCATCTTTGTTCCTACGTTTCTATTGTCTTATGGGGGAAAGTGAGATTAACTTAGTTTTTGCACAATTACGCCATTCCCGTCGCATTGCGAGTGATCATTAATTGAAATCTATTCATCCTGGACCTATTAGGAACATTTTACCAGTAATTTATGAATTGGAAATCGTGAAAAATTACAAATTAAGCGCGCATCAGTCAATTTTTGATTCTTTTCACGGGACGTGTTTTCGGATATGAAACATACTATATTTTAGTGTTGAACAGGTTAAGTTATTTCCGAAAGTACTATTACTACTCTCATGGCTATTATAGCGATGCTTACTCTTTAAAGGAATAATAACAGCATTTAGGAGAGTTAAATATCAGCTGAATTACGAGGGCGAAAGATAGTTCGCAGATAATTTCCGAGTAAACTTCCATGGAAACAGTGCAATGGAAATAATCCGTGATACTCGAGGACGAGTCTGGTTAATTTTAAGTGCTAACAAATTGGAAATATTATCCTCCCCCCCCCCCAAAAGAAAAGGGTCATTCCATTTTAACTGGCCCAAAAAAAATAAGTTGGTTGCTTGACCAATTTTAAAAAAATTTAAACTTTCCTAGTTGTTTTCCTCATGTCTTAAGATATTAAAACCATCTTTTTTCAGATTTTTATCCCAAGCGGTTTACCTTGGGCGGCCATTTTTATAATATTGCGCGAGCCCATTTTTGCGTTTGTAAAGGTTTACGGAAAAGTCTATAACTGTAAGAGTATTTATCCTAGAAGGATGAAACAAAAAGAATTTTGTTTGAAATTTCTCAAGGTAAAAAATAAATATTGTAATTTGTTTACCTATCTCTTTCCTAAGGTAAAACTTCATTAAAAGTTTAAAAAAGTTATGATTGAAATTTCAATGTTTTAACATTTTTTTCAAATAGTAGTAACTGGATTATACAGTTTGAATTATTTTTTATTTGTAGATATATGCTATTAAATTTATCATTAAAAAATTTATGCAATTTATTCAATTTTTCAAAAAATATTAATAGTGGTATACTTACCCTTGAATTGTTATACATTTTAAAAAAGTAACCTTTTTCAAAATTTTCAAAGTTTGGCATTGAATAACTCTGATAAGGCTGGAGATAAACATCTCAAATTTGCAGAACAAACAGTCATTGTGTATGTGTGCATGACATATAAAAAAGTATGTTGTGTATTTTACTAATAAAAAAGTTACAAGCTCTCAAAAATCATAAAAACTTCACTAAGTAAAATTCGGTTTTAACGCGGGTCTAGGGGGACGGAGTTTACACCCGCTTTATTGGAAAACCGCATTATTACGGGAAATTGGGTGGGAAACAATAAAAAACCCGTAAAGCTAAATTATATAACTAATTTATTTGCGTGATAAAGTAGCAATTGATGTTTTCTGATTTAAATACACGCCCTACTTTAACGGGAGTTACATACTCCGTATTTTCTTTTGCCCTAATAGTTATCACATAAGTCTTAATGTTTTGCAAATGTAAAAGATGAAGATGATCGCAATCGATCTGTCTCTCTAACCAATTCATCACTTCACTAATGCTATCCAATACTTTTCCTATTTTTGGCATCTCTACCTCACATACGTCTTCTACTTGGTAAAACTGATTATATGAGGCCTAACCTCGTGGAAATTATGGATATCCATTATGAGAAAACCACATTTGTTATTACCACAAAACTTTACTACGCAGGCACGACGCGCGTTTCACCACACTGTAGCACATTCATGTGCACTTTGTGAAACGCGCGTCGTGCCAGCGTAATAAAGTTTTGTGGAAATAACAAAGGTGGTTTTCTCATAATGGACGTCTTCTACTTCTTCATTCTTGCTCTCATCTTCCGATAATGAAACTTTTCTTCCGCGGCTCTGGACTGCAGCCACAATTGTTCATCGTTCTTTAGGACAGATACAGGAATTTCTTCATCTTCACACACCCGGGCCGCGAGATCATTCGCATTTAGTCTATCAGCAAAAATATTTGAAGCTTAACATGCATCTTCTTCTGTAAAACCCAACAACTCGTCTCCGTCTTCCATGCTATCGCCCGCTATATGTATGTATGTACTTCGACCAGCAATTTTGAATTGTAGCTGAAGTTATTTTATTCCATATCAATCCAATATTGTACGCCATATTCTTCAGGGTAACTGTTTTCAGGAATTCTTGTACTTGCAGTTCTGAGTTTTTGACAGCAGTGAGCAATTCCCCCCGATAGTGGGCTTTAAATGCTCTGATAATCCCTTGGTCCAAGTGCTGAAAAAGGGCAGTGGTATATTTGGTAAAAACGTTGCCACAATTTTACCAGAAGAAAGATGGTCAGGACACAACCCAACAGAAGGAGTGCTTTTTCTTCTATTTTTTTCATCGTAACTGATTCATCTAAAACAAATCATCTGATAAACAAATATTCATCCACATCACTTAATCTGGCTTTTTTTTTATCAAGTCCTATTTTGTCATCCAATTTGATACGTGTCACTTGATATTTAATGCTGAAAATTCAAGAGCTGAAAATACCGATTCCTTTGGTACCCCCCCTTGACTGTACCACCCTCAGTGTCCCTTCTCGTCCCCCTCTCTTTTACTCTCCCCTTCAATGAACCCTTTGTGTCTAGTGGAAAACCTCGATTCTTACATCTACGATGTACCGTGCAAGCCACCACTAGGGTGTGTGGCATGGGGTGATTCCACACCGGACATGCAGCACTCGTCCCAGAACAAATCAGGACCTCGTACACTCCCCCTGACGCTAGGCGCAAAGACCAAAAGCAGTCAGGAGAACAGTGCGCAGTCCAACCGGAAACTGGGAGAGTAATGCGTAAATGAACATGCAAACATGCAGAGCAATGCTATAGACACATCTAGTGGTCAATATTACTGATACTGTTAAGTTATGAATACTACGAGATGCTACTTCATGCAAAGAACAAAATAAAATAATGCCGGACAAATCGGCTGGTGTGAAGACTTAGTAATGATGTGGTGTTATTAAGCACAAGTGAAAATTCTACTCTACCTATTGAGGGTGGTAGTTTCATATGATTGAAACTTTATTCATTGATTGATATTGATTCTTAGAAACCCTTGAGACTCTCCCTCCCTCATCCCAGCACTCCTCCCGCAAAGCCCTGCCAAAATTTTTCTATTACATCATAACAAAGAAATATTAAAAATAACAACAAAATACAAACAAAACTTTTGAATAAATAAAAAAATCTACTTCGGCTAGGCTAAGAATAGAACTGCCAATCATAAAGAAGATCAGAAACATCTTACAAAGCCTTACTCAGTGCGCCGAGTAGTTTCGCTTTAACAATGTTTGTGTCATTTTGAGAGGTTGTAACTTTTTTATTAGTAAAATACACAACATACTTTTTATATGTCATGTATAAATACACAAATACTGTAAGTTCTGCTAATTTAAGATTTTTATCTCCAATCCCATCACAGTTATTCGAAGCCAAACTTTGAAAAAAAAAGTTGAAAAAAGTGACTTTAAAAATTTATAACAATTCAAGGGTTGGTACATCACTATTAATATTTTTAATGATAAATTTAATAGCATATATCTACAAATAAAAAATAATTAAAACTGTATAATACACTCCTACTATTTGAAAAAAAATTTCAAACAAAAAAACTTCGATCGTAACTTTTTTAAACGTTGATTGTAGTTTTACCTTAGAAAGTATAGAGATAGGTAAACAAAGCACTGGATTTATTTTTTACCTTGAGAAATTTAAAACAAAATTCTTTTTGTTTCATCCTGCTGGGAAAAATACTTTTATAGTTATAGACATTTACGTAAACCTTTACAAACACAAAAATGGGCTCGCGCAACATTATAAAAATGGCCGCCCAAGGTAAACCGCTCGAGATAAAAACCCTTTCTCAGTGCTATTAGAGCAATTAGGAGCAGAGCAACCAACCATTTTATTTTATTTCTTCTGCAAAACAAGGAAAATCCCGCAGAGCGACTGCCTACCGCCTTCACTTTCACACAGTAAGCAAGATGTGCTGAGAACAAAAATGGCGGAATGCGACGACTCTACTATGTAGTGTATTATCGGCAATCCAGAGGACTCTGCTGAACACCATCACTTGATGGAAGATGGCTACACTTTGGTCAGGCAATTTGGCTCACGGAAAACAAACCCCATTTCTTCCTCCGACTCCTCTCCCTTCCTTATGCTCACTGAGGCGAGTCTGAAGAGACGACGTCTAGCGGTAGAATCACCCGAAACAATCGCTACGGCAAACCGTTTCACTCCCATTGCTCCCGTAGATGACGTCATCTCCTCCCAGGAGGAGGATATGGAACTTCAGGATGCACCCGTCACCGCCGCACCGACCCAACAGCAGACCACAACCACCCAGGCGCTGAAGCGGAATCAGAAACCTCCTCCGATTGTGATCTACGACATGAAGGACGCTAGGAAGTTGTAGCGCTATCGGGAGAAGAGAGTAGATTTTCTCGCCGATAACACTCGTAAAAACACAAACTCTTTCCAAGCTCGGGTGAGATAAATGAGGAAAACGAAACGAAACAAGTATTATCAATCATAAACTTAACTTATCAATATATTTTACAAATCACAAAATAGAACCAAACATCAAAATACACATCAAAATACACGACTAAACCTTGAGTACTTAGTCTGTAACAGCACTTATTCCAGTTATGCCTATCCAAAAAATAAGTTCCCTTCGACATCCTCTGTTCACTCTCAAGTAACCATGGATACCATTTCTTTCATTTAAAAGCCTTTTTCTAATTTAGTCACCGTAGGCATTTACACCCATATCTTAAATAGTTATGCGGATATTACCTCCATGCCTATCCAAAAAATTAGTTCCCTTCGCCATCCTCCGTTCAATCTCAAGTATCCATGGATACCATTTCTTTCATTTGGAAGCCCTTTGCTAATTTAGTCACCGTAGACATTTACACCCATATCTTCGACAGTTATGCGGATATCACCTCAAATATTACAGAGAAGGCGGAGCGTATTGCTTTTGAGGTTCAGTGCAAGTATCGACGCGTTATATGAAATACTTTCTCCGTAAATGCACTTATTAACATAATGCTAATCTGAAATTTTTGCCTCGTACACTCTTTTGTTAATGTAAGTAAAAATATTTCTTCTCTCGCTTATTTTTCTGTTCCTATGCACCAAACACAATGGTATACACATTTTTTGATGGTTTTTTGTCCCATTCGAGTCGGAGATTTGCAATTTTTTGATTTTGAAGCTTTTAATTACATTGTCACCGGAAACAATTACCAACATATTTTCATAATTATTGGGGATATTACCTTCATGTTTTCACAGATGCCGTAGAGTAATGCTGTTGAGAAACAGTGCAAGTTTCGAAGCGTCATATGAAATACTTTCTCCGTAAATGCACTTATTAACATAATGCTAATCTGAAATTTTAGCCTCGTACACTCTTTTGTTAATGTAAGTAAAAATATTTCTTCTCTCGCAGAATTTTCTGTTCCTTTGCATCAAACTCAATGGTATACACAGTTTTTGATGGTTTTTTATCCCATTCGAGTCGGATTTTTGCAATTTTTTATTTTGAAGCTTTTAATTACATAGTCACCGAAAACAATTACCAACATCTTTTTATAATTATTGGGGATATTACCTCCATGTTTTCACAGAAGGCGTAGAGTAATTCTGTTGAGGAACAGTGCAAGTTTCGAAGCGTCAAATGAAATACTTTCTCCGTAAATGCACTTATTAACATAATGCTAATCTGAAATTTTAGCCTCGTACACTCTTTTGTTAATGTAAGTAAAAATATTTCTTCTCTCTCAGAATATTCTGTTCCTATTTATTAACCTCAATGGTATACACATTTTCTGATGGTTTTTTATCCCATTCGAGTAGAAGTTTTGCGTTTATTTGATTTTGAAGCATTTCATTATATTGGCACCGGAAACAATTACCCACATATTTTCGAATCTTATGCAGATATAACCGCCATTCTTTCAGGGTAGGTTAAGAAATATACCTTGTTCCTGCACATCAAAATACACAACTAAACCTTGAGTACTTAGTCTGTAACAGCACTTATTCCAGTTATGCCTATCCAAAAAATAAGTTCCCTTCGACATCCTCTGTTCAATCTCAAGTAACCATGGATACCATTTCTTTCAATTCAAAGCCTTTTACTAATTTAGTCACCGTAGACATTTACACCCATATATTCGATAGTTATGCAGATATTACCTCCATGCCTATCCAAAAAATTAGTTCCCTTCGCCATCCTCTATTCAATCTCAAGTAACCATGGATACCATTTCTTTCATTTAAAAGCCTTTTTCTAATTTAGTCACCGTAGGCATTTACACCCATATCTTCGTAGTTATGCAGATATTACCTCCATGCTTATCCAAAAAATTAGTTCCCTTCGCCATCCTCCCTTCAATCTCAAGTATCCATGGATACCATTTCTTTATTTGGAAGCCTTTTTCTAATTTAGTCAAAATAGACATTTACACCCATATCCTCGAAAGTTATGCGGATATCACCTCTATTTATTCAGAGAAGGCGTAGAGTATTGCTTTTGAGGTTCAGTGCAAGTATCGACGCGTTATATGAAATATTTTCTCCATAACTGCACTTATTAACATAATGCTAATCTGAAATATTTGTCTCGTACACTCTTTTGTTAATGTAAGTAAATATATTTCTTATCTCGCTTATTTTTCTGTTCCTATTAATCAAACTCAATGGTATACACATTTTTTGATGTTTTTTTTCCCATTCGAGTCGGAGATTTGCAATTTTTTGATTTTGAAGCTTTTAATTACATTGTCCCCGGAAACAATTACCAACGTATTTTCATAATTATTGGAAATATTTCCTCCAAATTTTCACAAAAGGCGTAGAGTAATGCTGTTGAGGAACAGTGCAAATTTTGAAGCGTCATATGAAATACTTTCTCCGTAGATGCACTTATTAACATAATGCTAATCTGAAATTTTAGCCTCGTACACTCTTTTGTTAATGTAAGTAAAAATATTTCTTCTCTCGCAGAATTTTCTGTTCCTTTGCATCAAACTCAATGTTATACACAGTTTTTAATAGTTTTTTTATCCCATTCGAGTCTGATTTTTGCAAATTTTTGATTTTTAAGCTTTTAATTACATTGTCACCGGAAACAATTACTAACATATTTTCGGGTTTTTTGGGAATATTACCTCCATGCTTTCACAGAAGGCGTAGAGTAATGCTGTTGAGGATCAGTGCAAGTTTCGATGCGTTATATGAAATAATGTTTTCGTAAATGCACTTATTAATATAATGCTAATCTGAAATTTTAGCCTCGTACACTCTTTTGTTAATGTAAGTAAAAATATTTCTTCTCTCGCATATTTTTCTGTTCCTATTTATAAAACTCAATGGTATAAAAATTTTCTGATGGTTTTTTATCTTATTTGAAACAAAGTTTTGCATTTATTCGATTTTGAAGCTTTTCATTATATTGGCTCCGGAAACAATTACCCACATATTTTCGAATCTTATGCAGATATAACCGCCATTCATTCAGGGTAGGTTAAGAAATATAACTTGTTCCTGCACATCAAATTACACGACTAAACCTTAAATACTTAGTCTGTAACAGCACCTATTCCAGTTATGCCTATCCAAAAAATAAGTTCCCTTCGACATCCTCTGTTCAATCTCAAATAACCATTGGATACCATTTCTTTCATTTAAAAGCCTTTTTCTAATTTAGTCACCGTAGGCATTTACACCCATATATTCGATAGTTATGCAGATATTACCTCCATGCCTATCCAAAAAATTAGTTCTCTTCGCCATCCTCCGTTCAATCTCAAGTATCCATGGATACCATTTCTTTCATTTGGAAGCCCTTTGCTAATTTAGTCACCGTAGACATTTACACCCATATCATCGACAGTTATGCGGATATCACCTCCATTTCTTAAGAGAAGGCGTAGAGTATTGCCTTTGAGGTTCAGTGCAAGTATCGACGCGTTATATGAAATACTTTCTCCGTAAATGCACTTATTAACATAATGCTAATCTGAAATTTTAGCCTCGTACACTCTTTTATTAATGTAAGTAAAAATATTTCTTCTCTCGCAGAATTTTCTGTTCCTTTGCATCAAACTCAATGGTATACACAGTTTTGGATGGTTTTTTATCCCATTCGAGTCGGATATTTGCAATTTTTTGATTTTGAAGCTTTTAATTCCATTGTCACCGGAAACAATTACCAATATATTTTCATAATTATTAGGGATATTACCTCCATGTTTTCACAGAAGACGTAGAGTAATGCTGTTGAGGAACAGTGCAAGTTTCCAAGCGTCATATGTAATACTTTCTCCGTAAATGCACTTATTAACATAATACTAATCTGAATTTTTAGCCTCGTACACTCTTTTGTTAATGTAAGTAAAAATATTTCTTATCTCGCTTATTTTTCTGTTCCTAATAATCAAACTCAATAGTATACACATTTTTTGATGGTTTTTTATCCCATTAGAGTCGGATTTTTGTAATTTTTTGATTTTGAAGCTTTTAATTACATTGTCACCGGAAACAATTACCAAAATATTTTCATAAGTATTAGGGATATTACATCCATGTTTTCACAAAAAGCGTAGAGTAATGCTGTTGACGAACAGTGCAAGGTTTGAAGCGTTATATGAAATACTTTCTCCGTAAATGCACTTATTAACATAATGCTAATCTGAAATTTTAGCCTCGTAACTCTTTAGTTAATGTAAGTAAAAATATTTCTTCTCTCGCAAAATTTTCTGATCCTTTGCATCAAACTCAATGGTATACACAGTTTTTGATGGTTTTTTATCCCATTCGAGTCGGATTTTTGCAATTTTTTTGATTTTGAAGCTTTTCATTATATTGGCTCCAAAAACAATTACCCACATATTTTCGAATCTTATGCAGATATAACAGCCATTCTTTAAGGGTAGGTTAAGAAATATACCTTTTTCCTGCACATCAAATAACACGACTATACCTTGAGTACTTAGTCTGTAACAGCACTTAATCCAGTTATGCCTATCCAAAAAATAAGTTCCCTTCGACATCCTCTGTTCAATCTCAAGTAACCATTGAATACCATTTCTTTCATTTAAAAGCCTTTTTCTAATTTAGTCACCATAGGCATTTACACCCATATATTCGATAGTTATGCAGATATTACCTCCATGCCTATCCAAAAAATTAGTTCCCTTCGCCATCTTCCGTTCAATCTCAAGTATCCATGGATACCATTTCTTTCATTTGGAAGCCCTTTGCTAATTTAGTCACCGTAGACATTTACACCCATATCATCGACAGTTATGCGGATATCACCTCCATTTCTTCAGAGAAGGCGTAGAGTATTGCCTTTGAGGTTCAGTGCAAGTATCGACGCGTTATATGAAATACTTTCTCCGTAAATGCACTTATTAACATAATGCTAATCTGATATTTTAGCCTCGTATACTCTTTTGTTAATGTAAGTAAAAATATTTCTTCTCTCGCAGAATTTTCTGTTCCTTTGCATCAAACTCAATGGTATACACAGTTTTGGATGGTTTTTTATCCCATTCGAGTCGGATATTTGCAATTTTTTGATTTTGAAGCTTTTAATTCCATTGTCACCGGAAACAATTACCAATATATTTTCATAATTATTAGAGATATTACCTCCATGTTTTCACAGAAGGCGTAGAGTAATGCTGTTGAGGAACAGTGCAAGTTTCCAAGCGTCATATGTAATACTTTCTCCGTAAATGCACTTATTAACATAATACTAATCTGAATTTTTAGCCTCGTACACTCTTTTGTTAATGTAAGTGAAAATATTTCTTATCTCGCTTATTTTTCTGTTCCTATTAATCAAACTCAATAGTATACACATTTTTTGATGGTTTTTTATCCCATTAGAGTCGGATTTTTGCAATTTTTTGATTTTGAAGCTTTTAATTACATAGTCACCGGAAACAGTTACCAACATATTATCATAATTATTGGGGATATTACCTCCATGTTTTCACAGAAGGCGAAGAGTAATGCTTTTGAGGTTCAGTGCAAGTTTCGAAGCGTCACATGAAATACTTTCTCCGTAAATGCACTTATTAACATAATGCTAATCTGAAATTTTAGCCTCGTACACTCTTTTGTTAATGTAAGTAAAAATATTTCTTCTCTCGCAAAATTTTCTGATCCTTTGCATCAAACTCAATGGTATACACAGTTTTTGATGGTTTTTTATCCCATTCGAGTCGGATTTTTGCAATTTTTTTGATTTTGAAGCTTTTCATTATATTGGCTCCAAAAACAATTACCCACATATTTTCGAATCTTATGCAGATATAACCGCCATTCTTTAAGGGTAGGTTAAGAAATATACCTTTTTCCTGCACATCAAATAACACGACTATACCTTGAGTACTTAGTCTGTAACAGCACTTAATCCAGTTATGCCTATCCAAAAAATAAGTTCCCTTCGACATCCTCTGTTCATTCTCAAGTAACCATGAATACAATTTCTTTCATTTAAAAGCCTTTTTCTAATTTAGTCACCGTAGGCATTTACACCCATATCTTCGATAGTTATGCGGATATTACCTCCATGCCTATCCAAAACATTAGTTCCCTTCGCCATCCTCCGTTCAATCTCAAGTATCCAAGGATACCATTTCTTTCATTTGGAAGCCCTTTGCTAATTTTGTCACCGTAGACATTTACACCCATATCTTCGACAGTTATACGGATATCACCTCCATTTATTTTTAGAGAAGGCGTAAAGTATTGCTTTTGAGGTTCAGTGCAAGTATCGACGCGTTATATGAAATACTTTTTCCGTAAATGCACTTAATAACATAATGCTAATCTGAAATTTTAGCCTCCATACTCTTTTGTTAATGTAAGTAAAAATATTTCTTCTCTCGCAGAATTTTCTGTTCCTTTGCATCAAACTATAGTATACACAGTTTTTGATGGTTTTTTTTCCCATTCGAGTCGGAAATTTGCAATTTTTTGATTTTGAAGCTTTTAATTACATTGTCCCCGGAAACAATTACCAACGTATTTTCATAATTATTGGAAATATTTCCTCCAAATTTTCACAAAAGGCGTAGAGTAATGCTGTTGAGGAACAGTGCAAATTTTGAAGCGTCATATGAAATACTTTCTCCGTAGATGCACTTATTATCATAATGCTAATCTGAAATTTTAGCCTCGTACACTCTTTTGTTAATGTAAGTAAAAATATTTCTTCTCTCGCAGAATTTTCTGTTCCTTTGCATCAAACTCAATGTTATACACAGTTTTTGATGGTTTTTTTTCCCATTCGAGTCGGAGATTTGCAATGTTTTGATTTTGAAGCTTTTAATTCCATTGTCACCGGAAACAATTACCAATATATTTTCATAATTATTGGGGATATTACCTCCGTGTTTTCACAGAAGGCGTAGAGTAATGCTGTTGAGGAACAGTGCAAGTTTCCAAGCGTCATATGTAATACTTTCTCCGTAAATGCACTTATTAACATAATACTAATCTGAATTTTTAGCCTCGTACACTCTTTTGCTAATGTAAGTAAAAATATTTCTTATCTCGCTTATTTTTCTGTTCCTATTAATCAAACTCAATAGTACACACATTTTTTGATGGTTTTTTATCCCATTCGAGTCGGATTTTTGCAATTTTTTGATTTTGAAGCTTTTAATTACATAGTCACCGGAAACAGTTACCAACATATTATCATAATTATTGGGGATATTACCTCAATGTTTTCACAGAAGGCGAAGAGTAATGCTTTTGAGGTTCAGTGCAAGTTTCGAAGCGTCACATGAAATACTTTCTCCGTAAATGCACTTATTAATATAATGCTAATCTGATATTTTAGCCTCGTATACTCTTTTGTTAATGTAAGTAAAAATATTTCTTCTCTCGCAGAATTTTCTGTTCCTTTGCATCAAACTCAATGGTATACACAGTTTTGGATGGTTTTTTATCCCATTCGAGTCGGATATTTGCAATTTTTTGATTTTGAAGCTTTTAATTCCATTGTCACCGGAAACAATTACCAATATATTTTCATAATTATTAGAGATATTACCTCCATGTTTTCACAGAAGGCGTAGAGTAATGCTGTTAAGGAACAGTGCAAGTTTCCAAGCGTCATATGTAATACTTTCTCCGTAAATGCACTTATTAACATAATACTAATCTGAATTTTTAGCCTCGTACACTCTTTTGTTAATGTAAGTGAAAATATTTCTTATCTCGCTTATTTTTCTGTTCCTATTAATCAAACTCAATAGTATACACATTTTTTGATGGTTTTTTATCCCATTAGAGTCGGATTTTTGCAATTTTTTGATTTTGAAGCTTTTAATTACATAGTCACCGGAAACAATTACCAACATATTATCATAATTATTGGGGATATTACCTCCATGTTTTCACAGAAGGCGAAGAGTAATGCTTTTGAGGTTCAGTGCAAGTTTCGAAGCGTTATATGAAATACTTTCTCCGTAAATGCACTTATTAACATAATAGTAATCTGAAATTTTAGCCTCGTAACTCTTTTGTTAATGTAAGTAAAAATATTTCTTCTCTCGCAAAATTTTCTGATCCTTTGCATCAAACTCAATGGTATACACAGTTTTTGATGGTTTTTTATCCCATTCGAGTCGGATTTTTGCAATTTTTTTGATTTTGAAGCTTTTCATTATATTGGCTCCAAAAACAATTACCCACATATTTTCGAATCTTATGCAGATATAACCGCCATTCTTTAAGGGTAGGTTAAGAAATATACCTTTTTCCTGCACATCAAATAACACGACTATACCTTGAGTACTTAGTCTGTAACAGCACTTAATCCAGTTATGCCTATCCAAAAAATAAGTTCCCTTCGACATCCTCTGTTCATTCTCAAGTAACCATGGATACAATTTCTTTCATTTAAAAGCCTTTTTCTAATTTAGTCACCGTAGGCATTTACACCCATATCTTCGATAGTTATGCGGATATTACCTCCATGCCTATCCAAAACATTAGTTCCCTTCGCCATCCTCCGTTCAATCTCAAGTATCCATGGATACCATTTCATTCATTTGGAAGCCCTTTGCTAATTTTGTCACCGTAGACATTTACACCCATATCTTCGACAGTTATATGGATATCACCTCCATTTATTCAGAGAAGGCGTAAAGTATTGCTTTTGAGGTTCAGTGCAAGTATCGACGCGTTATATGAAATACTTTTTCCGTAAATGCACTTAATAACATAATGCTAATCTGAAATTTTAGCCTCGTACACTCTTTTGTTAATGTAAGTAAAAATATTTCTTCTCTCGCAGAATTTTCTGTTCCTTTGCATCAAACTCAATGTTATACACAGTTTTTGATGGTTTTTTTTCCCATTCGAGTCGGAGATTTGCAATGTTTTGATTTTGAAGCTTTTAATTCCATTGTCACCGGAAACAATTACCAATATATTTTCATAATTATTGGGGATATTACCTCCGTGTTTTCACAGAAGGCGTAGAGTAATGCTGTTGAGGAACAGTGCAAGTTTCCAAGCGTCATATGTAATACTTTCTCCGTAAATGCACTTATTAACATAATACTAATCTGAATTTTTAGCCTCGTACACTCTTTTGCTAATGTAAGTAAAAATATTTCTTCTCTCGCAGAATTTTCTGTTCCTTTGCATCAAACTCAATAGTATACACATTTTTTGATGGTTTTTTATCCCATTCGAGTCGGATTTTTGCAATTTTTTGATTTTGAAGCTTTTAATTACATAGTCACCGGAAACAGTTACCAACATATTATCATAATTATTGGGGATATTACCTCCATGTTTTCACAGAAGGCGAAGAGTAATGCTTTTGAGGTTCAGTGCAAGTTTCGAAGCGTCACATGAAATACTTTCTCCGTAAATGCACTTATTAACATAATGCTAATCTGAAATTTTAGCCTCGTACACTCTTTTGTTAATGTAAGTAAAAATATTTCTTCTCTCGCAGATTTTTCTGTTCCTTTGCATCAAACGCAGTGGTATACACAGTTTTTGATGGTTTTTTATCCCATTCGAGTCGGATTTTTGTAATTTTTTGATTTTGAAGCTTTTAATTACATTGTCACCGGAAACAATTACCAAAATATTTTCATAAGTATTAGGGATATTACATCCATGTTTTCACAAAAGGCGTAGAGTAATGCTGTTGACGAATAGTGCAAGTTTTGAAGCGTTATATGAAAAACCTTCTCCGTAAATGCACTTATTAACATAATGCTAATCTGAAATTTTAGCCTCGTAACTCTTTTGTTAATGTAAGTGAAAATATTTCTTCTCTCGCAAAATTTTCTGATCCTTTGCATCAAACTCAATGGTATACACAGTTTTTGATGGTTTTTTATCCCATTCGAGTCGGATTTTTGCAATTTTTTTGATTTTGAAGCTTTTCATTATATTGGCTCCAAAAACAATTACCCACATATTTTCGAATCTTATGCAGATATAACCGCCATTCTTTAAGGGTAGGTTAAGAAATATACCTTTTTCCTGCACATCAAATAACACGACTATACCTTGAGTACTTAGTCTGTAACAGCACTTAATCCAGTTATGCCTATCCAAAAAATAAGTTCCCTTCGACATCCTCTGTTCATTCTCAAGTAACCATGGATACAATTTCTTTCATTTAAAAGCCTTTTTCTAATTTAGTCACCGTAGGCATTTACACCCATATCTTCGATAGTTATGCGGATATTACCTCCATGCCTATCCAAAACATTAGTTCCCTTCGCCATCCTCCGTTCAATCTCAAGTATCCATGGATACCATTTCTTTCATTTGGAAGGCCTTTGCTAAATTTGTCACCGTAGACATTTACACCCATATCTTCGACAGTTATACGGATATCACCGCCATTTATTTTTAGAGAAGGCGTAAAGTATTGCTTTTGAGGTTCAGTGCAAGTATCGACGCGTTATATGAAATACTTTTTCCGTAAATGCACTTAATAACATAATGCTAATCTGAAATTTTAGCCTCCATACTCTTTTGTTAATGTAAGTAAATATATTTCTTATCTCGCTTATTTTTCTGTTCCTATTAATCAAACTCAATGGTATACACATTTTTTGATGTTTTTTTCCCATTAGAGTCGGAGATTTGCAATTTTTTGATTTTGAAGCTTTTAATTACATTGGCCCCGGAAACAATTACCAACGTATTTTCATAATTATTGGAAATATGTCCTCCAAATTTTCACAAAAGGCGTAGAGTAATGCTGTTGAGGAACAGAGCAAGTTTCGAAGCATCACATGAAATACTTTCTCCGTAAATGCACTTATTAACATAATGCTAATCTGAAATTTTAGCCTCGTACACTCTTTTGTTAATGTAAGTAAAAATATTTCTTCTCTCGCAGAATTTTCTGTTCCTTTGCATCAAACTCAATGTTATACACAGTTTTTGATGGATTTTTATCCCTATCGAGTCGGAGTTTTGCAATTTTTTGATTTTTAAGCTTTTAATTACATTTTCACCGGAAACAATTACCAACATATTTTCAAAATTTTTGGGATTATTACCTCCATGCTTCCACAGAAGTCGTAGAGTAATGCTGTTGAGGATCAGTGCAAGTTTCGATGCGTTATATGAAATAATTTTTTCGTAAATGCACTTATTAATATAATGCTAATCTGAAATTTTAGCCTCGTACACTCTTTTGTTAATGTAAGTAAAAATATTTCTTCTCTCGCATATTTTTCTGTTCCTATTTATTAAACTCAATGGTATAAAAATTTTCTGATGGTTTTTTATCTTATTCGAAACAAAGTTTTGCATTTATTCGATTTTGAAGCTTTTCATTATATTGGCTCCGGAAACAATTACCCACATATTTTCGAATCTTATGCAGATATAACCGCCATTCATTCAGGGTAGGTTAAGAAATATACCTTGTTCCAGCACATCAAATTACACGACTAAACCTTAAATACTTAGTCTGTAACAGCAATTATACCAGTTATGCCTATCCAAAAAATAAGTTCCCTTCGACATCCTCTGTTCAATCTCAAGTAACCATTGGATACCATTTCTTTCATTTAAAAGCCTTTTTCTAATTTAGTCACCATAGGCATTTACACCCATATATTCGATAGTTATGCAGATATTACCTCCATGCCTATCCAAAAAATTAGTTCCCTTCGCCATCCTCCGTTCAATCTCAAGTATCCATGGATACCATTTCTTTCATTTGGAAGCCCTTTGCTAATTTAGTCACCGTAGACATTTACACCCATATCATCGACAGTTATGCGGATATCACCTCCATTTCTTCAGAGAAGGCGTAGAGTATTGCTATTGAGGTTCAGTGCAAGTATCGACGCGTTATATGAAATACTTTCTCCGTAAATGCACTTATTAACATAATGCTAATCTGAAATTTTAGCCTCGTACACTCTTTTGTTAATGTAAGTAAATATATTTCTTATCTCGCTTATTTTTCTGTTCCTATTAATCAAACTCAATCGTATACACATTTTTTGATTTTTTTTATCCCATTCGAGTCGGATTTTTGCAATTTTTTATTTTGAAGCTTTTAATTACATAGTCACCGAAAACAATTACCAACATCTTTTCATAATTATTGGGGATATTACCTCCATGTTTTCACAGAAGGCGTAGAGTAATTCTGTTGAGGAACAGTGCAAGTTTCGAAGCGTCAAATGAAATACTTTCTCCGTAAATGCACTTATTAACATAATGCTAATCTGAAATTTTAGCCTCGTACACTCTTTTGTTAATGTAAGTAAAAATATTTCTTCTCTCTCAGAATATTCTGTTCCTATTTATTAACCTCAATGGTATACACATTTTCTGATGGTTTTTTATCCCATTCGAGTAGAAGTTTTGCGTTTATTAGATTTTGAAGCATTTCATTATATTGGCACCGGAAACAATTACCCACATATTTTCGAATCTTATGCAGATATAACCGCCATTCTTTCAGGGTAGGTTAAGAAATATACCTTGTTCCTGCACATCAAAATACACAACTAAACCATGAGTACTTAGTCTGTAACAGCACTTATTCCAGTTATGCCTATCCAAAAAATAAGTTCCCTTCGACATCCTCTGTTCAATCTCAAGTAACCATGGATACCATTTCTTTCATTTCAAAGCCTTTTTCTAATTTAGTCACCGTAGACATTTACACCCATATATTCGATAGTTATGCAGATATTACCTCCATGCCTATCCAAAAAATTAGTTCCCTTCGCCATCCTCTATTCAATCTCAAGTAACCATGGATACCATTTCTTTCATTTAAAAGCCTTTTTCTAATTTAGTCACCGTAGGCATTTACACCCATATCTTCGTAGTTATGCAGATATTACCTCCATGCTTATCCAAAAAATTAGTTCCCTTCGCCATCCTCCCTTCAATCTCAAGTATCCATGGATACCATTTCTTTATTTGGAAGCCTTTTTCTAATTTAGTCAAAATAGACATTTACACCCATATCCTCGAAAGTTATGCGGATATCACCTCTATTTATTCAGAGAAGGCGTAGAGTATTGCTTTTGAGGTTCAGTGCAAGTATCGACGCGTTATATGAAATATTTTCTCCATAACTGCACTTATTAACATAATGCTAATCTGAAATATTTGTCTCGTACACTCTTTTGTTAATGTAAGTAAATATATTTCTTATCTCGCTTATTTTTCTGTTCCTATTAATCAAACTCAATGGTATACACATTTTTTGATGTTTTTTTTCCCATTCGAGTCGGAGATTTGCAATTTTTTGATTTTGAAGCTTTTAATTACATTGTCCCCGGAAACAATTACCAACGTATTTTCATAATTATTGGAAATATTTCCTCCAAATTTTCACAAAAGGCGTAGAGTAATGCTGTTGAGGAACAGTGCAAATTTTGAAGCGTCATATGAAATACTTTCTCCGTAGATGCACTTATTAACATAATGCTAATCTGAAATTTTAGCCTCGTACACTCTTTTGTTAATGTAAGTAAAAATATTTCTTCTCTCGCAGAATTTTCTGTTCCTTTGCATCAAACTCAATGTTATACACAGTTTTTGATAGTTTTTTTATCCCATTCGAGTCTGATTTTTGCAAATTTTTGATTTTTAAGCTTTTAATTACATTGTCACCGGAAACAATTACCAACATATTTTCAAATATTTTGGGATTATTACCTCCATGCTTCCACAGAAGTCGTAGAGTAATGCTGTTGAGGATCAGTGCAAGTTTCGATGCGTTATATGAAATAATGTTTTCGTAAATGCACTTATTAATATAATGCTAATCTGAAATTTTAGCCTCGTACACTCTTTTGTTAATGTAAGTAAAAATATTTCTTCTCTCGCATATTTTTCTGTTCCTATTTATAAAACTCAATGGTATAAAAATTTTCTGATGGTTTTTTATCTTATTTGAAACAAAGTTTTGCATTTATTCGATTTTGAAGCTTTTCATTATATTGGCTCCGGAAACAATTACCCACATATTTTCGAATCTTATGCAGATATAACCGCCATTCATTCAGGGTAGGTTAAGAAATATACCTTGTTCCTGCACATCAAATTACACGACTAAACCTTAAATACTTAGTCTGTAACAGCACCTATTCCAGTTATGCCTATCCAAAAAATAAGTTCCCTTCGACATCCTCTGTTCAATCTCAAGTAACCATTCGATACCATTTCTTTCATTTAAAAGCCTTTTTCTAATTTAGTCACCGTAGGCATTTACACCCATATATTCGATAGTTATGCAGATATTACCTCCATGCCTATCCAAAAAATTAGTTCTCTTCGCCATCCTCCGTTCAATCTCAAGTATCCATGGATACCATTTCTTTCATTTGGAAGCCCTTTGCTAATTTAGTCACCGTAGACATTAACACCCATATCATCGACACTTATGCGGATATCACCTCCATTTCTTCAGAGAAGGCGTAGAGTATTGCTTTTGAGGTTCAGTGCAAGTATCGACGCGTTATATGAAATACTTTCTCCGTAAATGCACTTATTAACATAATGCTAATCTGAAATTTTAGCCTCGTACACTCTTTTGTTAATGTAAGTAAAAATATTTCTTCTCTCGCAGAATTTTCTGTTCCTTTGCATCAAACTCAATGGTATACACAGTTTTGGATTGTTTTTTATCCCATTCGAGTCGGATATTTGCAATTTTTTGATTTTGAAGCTTTTAATTCCATTGTCACCGGAAACAATTACCAATATATTTTCATAATTATTGGGGATATTACCTCCATGTTTTCACAGAAGACGTAGAGTAATGCTGTTGAGGAACAGTGCAAGTTTCCAAGCGTCATATGTAATACTTTCTCCGTAAATGCACTTATTAACATAATACTAATCTGAATTTTTAGCCTCGTACACTCTTTTGTTAATGTAAGTAAAAATATTTCTTATCTCGCTTATTTTTCTGTTCCTATTAATCAAACTCAATAGTATACACATTTTTTGATGGTTTTTTATCCCATTAGAGTCGGATTTTTGTAATTTTTTGATTTTGAAGCTTTTAATTACATTGTCACCGGAAACAATTACCAAAATATTTTCATAAGTATTAGGGATATTACATCCATGTTTTCACAAAAAGCGTAGAGTAATGCTGTTGACGAACAGTGCAAGGTTTGAAGCGTTATATGAAATACTTTCTCCGTAAATGCACTTATTAACATAATGCTAATCTGAAATTTTAGCCTCGTAACTCTTTAGTTAATGTAAGTAAAAATATTTCTTCTCTCGCAAAATTTTCTGATCCTTTGCATCAAACTCAATGGTATACACAGTTTTTGATGGTTTTTTATCCCATTCGAGTCGGATTTTTGCAATTTTTTTGATTTTGAAGCTTTTCATTAAATTGGCTCCAAAAACAATTACCCACATATTTTCGAATCTTATGCAGATATAACAGCCATTCTTTAAGGGTAGGTTAAGAAATATACCTTTTTCCTGCACATCAAATAACACGACTATACCTTGAGTACTTAGTCTGTAACAGCACTTAATCCAGTTATGCCTATCCAAAAAATAAGTTCCCTTCGACATCCTCTGTTCAATCTCAAGTAACCATTGAATACCATTTCTTTCATTTAAAAGCCTTTTTCTAATTTAGTCACCATAGGCATTTACACCCATATATTCGATAGTTATGCAGATATTACCTCCATGCCTACCCAAAAAATTAGTTCCCTTCGCCATCTTCCGTTCAATCTCAAGTATCCATGGATACCATTTCTTTCATTTGGAAGCCCTTTGCTAATTTAGTCACCGTAGACATTTACACCCATATCATCGACAGTTATGCGGATATCACCTCCATTTCTTCAGAGAAGGCGTAGAGTATTGCCTTTGAGGTTCAGTGCAAGTATCGACGCGTTATATGCAATACTTTCTCCGTAAATGCACTTATTAACATAATGCTAATCTGATATTTTAGCCTCGTATACTCTTTTGTTAATGTAAGTAAAAATATTTCTTCTCTCGCAGAATTTTCTGTTCCTTTGCATCAAACTCAATGGTATACACAGTTTTGGATGGTTTTTTATCCCATTCGAGTCGGATATTTGCAATTTTTTGATTTTGAAGCTTTTAATTCCATTGTCACCGGAAACAATTACCAATATATTTTCATAATTATTAGAGATATTACCTCCATGTTTTCACAGAAGGCGTAGAGTAATGCTGTTGAGGAACAGTGCAAGTTTCCAAGCGTCATATGTAATACTTTCTCCGTAAATGCACTTATTAACATAATACTAATCTGAATTTTTAGCCTCGTACACTCTTTTGTTAATGTAAGTGAAAATATTTCTTATCTCGCTTATTTTTCTGTTCCTATTAATCAAACTCAATAGTATACACATTTTTTGATGGTTTTTTATCCCATTAGAGTCGGATTTTTGCAATTTTTTGATTTTGAAGCTTTTAATTACATAGTCACCGGAAACAATTACCAACATATTATCATAATTATTGGGGATATTACCTCCATGTTTTCACAGAAGGCGAAGAGTAATGCTTTTGAGGTTCAGTGCAAGTTTCGAAGCGTTATATGAAATACTTTCTCCGTAAATGCACTTATTAACATAATAGTAATCTGAAATTTTAGCCTCGTACACTCTTTTGTTAATGTAAGTAAAAATATTTCTTCTCTCGCAGATTTTTCTAATCCTTTGCATCAAACGCAGTGGTATACACAGTTTTTGATGGTTTTTTATCCCATTCGAGTCGGATTTTTGTAATTTTTTGATTTTGAAGCTTTTAATTACATTGTCACCGGAAACAATTACCAAAATATTTTCATAAGTATTAGGGATATTACATCCATGTTTTCACAAAAGGCGTAGAGTAATGCTGTTGACGAATAGTGCAAGTTTTGAAGCGTTATATGAAAAACCTTCTCCGTAAATGCACTTATTAACATAATGCTAATCTGAAATTTTAGCCTCGTAACTCTTTTGTTAATGTAAGTGAAAATATTTCTTCTCTCGCAAAATTTTCTGATCATTTGCATCAAACTCAATGGTATACACAGTTTTTGATGGTTTTTTATCCCATTCGAGTCGGATTTTTGCAATTTTTTTGATTTTGAAGCTTTTCATTATATTGGCTCCAAAAACAATTACCCACATATTTTCGAATCTTATGCAGATATAACCGCCATTCTTTAAGGGTAGGTTAAGAAATATACCTTTTTCCTGCACATCAAATAACACGACTATACCTTGAGTACTTAGTCTGTAACAGCACTTAATCCAGTTATGCCTATCCAAAAAATAAGTTCCCTTCGACATCCTCTGTTCATTCTCAAGTAACCATGGATACAATTTCTTTCATTTAAAAGCCTTTTTCTAATTTAGTCACCGTAGGCATTTACACCCATATCTTCGATAGTTATGCGGATATTACCTCCATGCCTATCCAAAACATTAGTTCCCTTCGCCATCCTCCGTTCAATCTCAAGTATCCATGGATACCATTTCTTTCATTTGGAAGCCCTTTGCTAAATTTGTCACCGTAGACATTTACACCCATATCTTCGACAGTTATACGGATATCACCTCCATTTATTCAGGGAAGGCGTAAAGTATTGCTTTTGAGGTTCAGTGCATGTATCGACGCGTTATATGAAATACTTTTTCCGTAAATGCACTTAATAACATAATGCTAATCTGAAATTTTAGCCTCGTACACTCTTTTGTTAATGTAAGTAAAAATATTTCTTCTCTCGTAGAATTTTCTGTTCCTTTGCATCAAACTCAATGTTATACACAGTTTTTGATGGTTTTTTTTCCCATTCGAGTCGGAAATTTGCAATTTTTTGATTTTGAAGCTTTTAATTACATTGTCCCCGGAAACAATTACCAACGTATTTTCATAATTATTGGAAATATTTCCTCCAAATTTTCACAAAAGGCGTAGAGTAATGCTGTTGAGGAACAGTGCAAATTTTGAAGCGTCATATGAAATACTTTCTCCGTAGATGCACTTATTATCATAATGCTAATCTGAAATTTTAGCCTCGTACACTCTTTTGTTAATGTAAGTAAAAATATTTCTTCTCTCGCAGAATTTTCTGTTCCTTTGCATCAAACTCAATGTTATACACAGTTTTTGATGGATTTTTATCCCTATCGAGTCGGAGTTTTGCAATTTTTTGATTTTTAAGCTTTTAATTACATTTTCTCCGGAAACAATTACCAACATATTTTCAAAAATTTCGGGAATATTACCTCCATGCTTTTACAGAAGGCGTAGAGTATTGCTTTTGAGGTTCAACGCAAGTATCGACGCGTTATATGAAATACTTTCTCCGTAAATGCACTTATTAACATAATGCTAATCTGAAATTTTAGCCTCGTACACTCTTTTGTTAATGTAAGTAAAAATATTTCTTCTCTCGCATATTTTTCTGTTCCTATTTATTAAACTCAATGGTATACACAGTTTTGGATGGTTTTTTATCCCATTCGAGTCGGATATTTGCAATATTTTGATTTTGAACCTTTTAATTCCATTGTCACCGGAAACAATTACCAATATATTTTCATAATTATTGGGGATATTACCTCCTTGATTTCGCAGAAGGCGTAGAGTAATGCTGTTGAGGAAATGTGCAAGTTTCCAAGCGTCATATGTAATACTTTCTCCGTAAATGCACTTATTAACATAATGCTAATCTGAATTTTTAGCCTCGTACACTCTTTTGTTAATGTAAGTAAAAATATTTCTTCTCTCGCTTATTTTTCTGTTCCTATTAATCAAACTCAATACTATACACATTTTTTGATGGTTTTTTATCCCATTGGAGTCGGATTTTTGCAATTTTTTGATTTTGAAGCTTTTAATTACATAGTCACCGGAAACAATTACCAACATATTATCATAATTATTGGGGATATTACCTCCATGTTTTCACAGAAGGCGAAGAGTAATGCTTTTGAGGTTCAGTGCAAGTTTCGAAGCGTCACATGAAATACTTTCTCCGTAAATGCACTTATTAATATAATGCTAATCTGAAATTTTAGCCTAGTACACTCTTTTGTTAATGTTAGTAAAAATATTACTTCTCTCGCAGAATTTTCGGTTCCTTTGCATCAAACTCAATGTTATACACAGTTTTGGATTGTTTTTTATCCCATTCGAGTCGGATATTTGCAATTTTTTGATTTTGAAGCTTTTAATTCCATTGTCACCGGAAACAATTACCAATATATTTTCATAATTATTGGGGATATTACCTCCATGTTTTCACAGAAGACGTAGAGTAATGCTGTTGAGGAACAGTGCAAGTTTCCAAGCGTCATATGTAATACTTTCTCCGTAAATGCACTTATTAACATAATACTAATCTGAATTTTTAGCCTCGTACACTCTTTTGTTAATGTAAGTAAAAATATTTCTTATCTCGCTTATTTTTCTGTTCCTATTAATCAAACTCAATAGTATACACATTTTTTGATGGTTTTTTATCCCATTAGAGTCGGATTTTTGTAATTTTTTGATTTTGAAGCTTTTAATTACATTGTCACCGGAAACAATTACCAAAATATTTTCATAAGTATTAGGGATATTACATCCATGTTTTCACAAAAAGCGTAGAGTAATGCTGTTGACGAACAGTGCAAGGTTTGAAGCGTTATATGAAATACTTTCTCCGTAAATGCACTTATTAACATAATGCTAATCTGAAATTTTAGCCTCGTAACTCTTTAGTTAATGTAAGTAAAAATATTTCTTCTCTCGCAAAATTTTCTGATCCTTTGCATCAAACTCAATGGTATACACAGTTTTTGATGGTTTTTTATCCCATTCGAGTCGGATTTTTGCAATTTTTTTGATTTTGAAGCTTTTCATTAAATTGGCTCCAAAAACAATTACCCACATATTTTCGAATCTTATGCAGATATAACAGCCATTCTTTAAGGGTAGGTTAAGAAATATACCTTTTTCCTGCACATCAAATAACACGACTATACCTTGAGTACTTAGTCTGTAACAGCACTTAATCCAGTTATGCCTATCCAAAAAATAAGTTCCCTTCGACATCCTCTGTTCAATCTCAAGTAACCATTGAATACCATTTCTTTCATTTAAAAGCCTTTTTCTAATTTAGTCACCATAGGCATTTACACCCATATATTCGATAGTTATGCAGATATTACCTCCATGCCTATCCAAAAAATTAGTTCCCTTCGCCATCTTCCGTTCAATCTCAAGTATCCATGGATACCATTTCTTTCATTTGGAAGCCCTTTGCTAATTTAGTCACCGTAGACATTTACACCCATATCATCGACAGTTATGCGGATATCACCTCCATTTCTTCAGAGAAGGCGTAGAGTATTGCCTTTGAGGTTCAGTGCAAGTATCGACGCGTTATATGAAATACTTTCTCCGTAAATGCACTTATTAACATAATGCTAATCTGATATTTTAGCCTCGTATACTCTTTTGTTAATGTAAGTAAAAATATTTCTTCTCTCGCAGAATTTTCTGTTCCTTTGCATCAAACTCAATGGTATACACAGTTTTGGATGGTTTTTTATCCCATTCGAGTCGGATATTTGCAATTTTTTGATTTTGAAGCTTTTAATTCCATTGTCACCGGAAACAATTACCAATATATTTTCATAATTATTAGAGATATTACCTCCATGTTTTCACAGAAGGCGTAGAGTAATGCTGTTGAGGAACAGTGCAAGTTTCCAAGCGTCATATGTAATACTTTCTCCGTAAATGCACTTATTAACATAATACTAATCTGAATTTTTAGCCTCGTACACTCTTTTGTTAATGTAAGTGAAAATATTTCTTATCTCGCTTATTTTTCTGTTCCTATTAATCAAACTCAATAGTATACACATTTTTTGATGGTTTTTTATCCCATTAGAGTCGGATTTTTGCAATTTTTTGATTTTGAAGCTTTTAATTACATAGTCACCGGAAACAATTACCAACATATTATCATAATTATTGGGGATATTACCTCCATGTTTTCACAGAAGGCGAAGAGTAATGCTTTTGAGGTTCAGTGCAAGTTTCGAAGCGTTATATGAAATACTTTCTCCGTAAATGCACTTATTAACATAATAGTAATCTGAAATTTTAGCCTCGTACACTCTTTTGTTAATGTAAGTAAAAATATTTCTTCTCTCGCAGATTTTTCTAATCCTTTGCATCAAACGCAGTGGTATACACAGTTTTTGATGGTTTTTTATCCCATTCGAGTCGGATTTTTGTAATTTTTTGATTTTGAAGCTTTTAATTACATTGTCACCGGAAACAATTACCAAAATATTTTCATAAGTATTAGGGATATTACATCCATGTTTTCACAAAAGGCGTAGAGTAATGCTGTTGACGAATAGTGCAAGTTTTGAAGCGTTATATGAAAAACCTTCTCCGTAAATGCACTTATTAACATAATGCTAATCTGAAATTTTAGCCTCGTAACTCTTTTGTTAATGTAAGTGAAAATATTTCTTCTCTCGCAAAATTTTCTGATCATTTGCATCAAACTCAATGGTATACACAGTTTTTGATGGTTTTTTATCCCATTCGAGTCGGATTTTTGCAATTTTTTTGATTTTGAAGCTTTTCATTATATTGGCTCCAAAAACAATTACCCACATATTTTCGAATCTTATGCAGATATAACCGCCATTCTTTAAGGGTAGGTTAAGAAATATACCTTTTTCCTGCACATCAAATAACACGACTATACCTTGAGTACTTAGTCTGTAACAGCACTTAATCCAGTTATGCCTATCCAAAAAATAAGTTCCCTTCGACATCCTCTGTTCATTCTCAAGTAACCATGGATACAATTTCTTTCATTTAAAAGCCTTTTTCTAATTTAGTCACCGTAGGCATTTACACCCATATCTTCGATAGTTATGCGGATATTACCTCCATGCCTATCCAAAACATTAGTTCCCTTCGCCATCCTCCGTTCAATCTCAAGTATCCATGGATACCATTTCTTTCATTTGGAAGCCCTTTGCTAAATTTGTCACCGTAGACATTTACACCCATATCTTCGACAGTTATACGGATATCACCTCCATTTATTCAGGGAAGGCGTAAAGTATTGCTTTTGAGGTTCAGTGCATGTATCGACGCGTTATATGAAATACTTTTTCCGTAAATGCACTTAATAACATAATGCTAATCTGAAATTTTAGCCTCGTACACTCTTTTGTTAATGTAAGTAAAAATATTTCTTCTCTCGTAGAATTTTCTGTTCCTTTGCATCAAACTCAATGTTATACACAGTTTTTGATGGTTTTTTTTCCCATTCGAGTCGGAAATTTGCAATTTTTTGATTTTGAAGCTTTTAATTACATTGTCCCCGGAAACAATTACCAACGTATTTTCATAATTATTGGAAATATTTCCTCCAAATTTTCACAAAAGGCGTAGAGTAATGCTGTTGAGGAACAGTGCAAATTTTGAAGCGTCATATGAAATACTTTCTCCGTAGATGCACTTATTATCATAATGCTAATCTGAAATTTTAGCCTCGTACACTCTTTTGTTAATGTAAGTAAAAATATTTCTTCTCTCGCAGAATTTTCTGTTCCTTTGCATCAAACTCAATGTTATACACAGTTTTTGATGGTTTTTTATCCCATTCGAGTCGGATATTTGCAATTTTTTGATTTTGAAGCTTTTAATTCCATTGTCACCGGAAACAATTACCAATATATTTTCATAATTATTAGAGATATTACCTCCATGTTTTCACAGAAGGCGTAGAGTAATGCTGTTGAGGAACAGTGCAAGTTTCCAAGCGTCATATGTAATACTTTCTCCGTAAATGCACTTATTAACATAATACTAATCTGAATTTTTAGCCTCGTACACTCTTTTGTTAATGTAAGTAAAAATATTTCTTCTCTCGCATATTTTTCTGTTCCTATTTATTAAACTCAATGGTATACACAGTTTTGGATGGTTTTTTATCCCATTCGAGTCGGATATTTGCAATATTTTGATTTTGAACCTTTTAATTCCATTGTCACCGGAAACAATTACCAATATATTTTCATAATTATTGGGGATATTACCTCCTTGATTTCGCAGAAGGCGTAGAGTAATGCTGTTGAGGAAATGTGCAAGTTTCCAAGCGTCATATGTAATACTTTCTCCGTAAATGCACTTATTAACATAATGCTAATCTGAATTTTTAGCCTCGTACACTCTTTTGTTAATGTAAGTAAAAATATTTCTTCTCTCGCTTATTTTTCTGTTCCTATTAATCAAACTCAATACTATACACATTTTTTGATGGTTTTTTATCCCATTGGAGTCGGATTTTTGCAATTTTTTGATTTTGAAGCTTTTAATTACATAGTCACCGGAAACAATTACCAACATATTATCATAATTATTGGGGATATTACCTCCATGTTTTCACAGAAGGCGAAGAGTAATGCTTTTGAGGTTCAGTGCAAGTTTCGAAGCGTCACATGAAATACTTTCTCCGTAAATGCACTTATTAATATAATGCTAATCTGAAATTTTAGCCTCGTACACTCTTTTGTTAATGTTAGTAAAAATATTACTTCTCTCGCAGAATTTTCGGTTCCTTTGCATCAAACTCAATGTTATACACAGTTTTTGATGGATTTTTATCCCTATCGAGTCGGAGTTTTGCAAGTTTTTGATTTTTAAGCTTTTAATGACATTTTCACCGGAAACAATTACCAACATATTGTCAAAATTTTCGGGAATATTACCTCCATGCTTTCACAGAAGGCGTAGAGTAATGCTGTTGAGGATCAGTGCAAGTGTCGATGCGTTATATGAAATAATTTTTTCGTAAATGCACTTATTAATATAATGCTAATCTGAAATTTTAGCCTCGTACACTCTTTTGTTAATGTAAGTAAAAATATTTCTTCTCTCGCATATTTTTCTGTTCCTATTTATTGAACTCAATGGTATAAAAATTTTCTGATGGTTTTTTATCTTATTCGAAACAAAGTTTTGCATTTATTCGATTTTGAAGCTTTTCATTATATTGGCTACGGAAACAATTACCCACATATTTTCGAATCTTATGCAGATATAACCGCCATTCATTCAGGGTAGGTTAAGAAATATACCTTGTTCCAGCACATCAAATTACACTACTAAACCTTAAATACTTAGTCTGTAACAGCATTTATTCCAGTTATGCCTATCCAAAAAATAAGTTCCCTTCGACATCCTCTGTTCAATCTCAAGTAACCATTGGATACCATTTCTTTCATTTAAAAGCCTTTTTCTAATTTAGTCACCATAGGCATTTACACCCATATATTCGATAGTTATGCAGATATTACCTCCATGCCTATCCAAAAAATTAGTTCTCTTCGCCATCCTTCGTTCAATCTCAAGTATCCATGGATACCATTTCTTTCATTTGGAAGCCCTTTGCTAATTTAGTCACCGTAGACATTAACACCCATATCATCGACACTTATGCGGATATCACCTCCATTTCTTCAGAGAAGGCGTAGAGTATTGCTTTTGAGGTTCAGTGCAAGTATCGACGCGTTATATGAAATACTTTCTCCGTAAATGCACTTATTAACATAATGCTAATCTGAAATTTTAGCCTCGTACACTCTTTTGTTAATGTAAGTAAAAATATTTCTTCTCTCGCAGAATTTTCTGTTCCTTTGCATCAAACACAATGATATACACAGTTTTGGATGGTTTTTTATCCCATTCGAGTCGGAGATTTGCAAATTTTTTATTTTGAAGCTTTTAATTCCATTGTCACCGGAAACAATTACCAATATATTTTCATAATTATTGGGGATATTACCTCCATGTTTTCACAGAAGGCGTAGAGTAATGCTGTTGACGAACAGTGCAAGTTTTGAAGCGTTATATGAAATACTTTCTCCGTAAATGCACTTATTAACATAATGCTAATCTGAAATTTTAGCCTCGTACACTCTTTTGATAATGTAAGTAAAAATATTTCTTTTCTCGCAGAATTATCTGTTCCTTTGCATCAAACTCAATGGTATACACAGTTTTTGATGGTTTTTTATCCCATTCGAATTGGGTTTTTTAAAATTTTTTGATTTTGAAGCTTTTAATTACATTGTCACCGGAAACAATTACCAACATATTTTCATAATTATTGGGGATATTACCTCCATGTTTTCACAGAAGGCGAAGAGTAATGCTTTTGAGGTTCAGTGCAAGTTTCGAAGCGTCACATGAAATACTTTCTCCGTAAATGCACTTATTAACATAATGCTAATCTGAAATTTTAGCCTCGTACACTCTTTTGTTAATGTAAGTAAAAATATTTCTTCTCTCGCAGATTTTTCTGTTCCTTTGCATCAAACGCAGTGGTATACACAGTTTTTGATGGTTTTTTATCCCATTCGAGTCGGATTTTTGTAATTTTTTGATTTTGAAGCTTTTAATTACATTTTCAATGGAAACAATTACCAAAATATTTTCATAAGTATTAGGGATATTACATCCATGTTTTCACAAAAGGCGTAGAGTAATGCTGTTGATGAACAGTGCAAGTTTTGAAGCGTTATATGAAAAACTTTCTCCGTAAATGCACTTATTAACATAATGCTAATCTGAAATTTTAGCCTCGTAACTCTTTTGTTAATGAAAGTAAAAATATTTCTTCTCTCGCAAAATTTTCTGATCCTTTGCATTAAACTCAATGGTATACACAGTTTTTGATGGTTTTTTATCCCATTCGAGTCGGATTTTTGCAATTTTTTTGATTTTGAAGCTTTTCATTATATTGGCTCCAAAAACAATTACCCACATATTTTCGAATCTTATGCAGATATAACCGCCATTCTTTAAGGGTAGGTTAAGAAATATACCTTTTTCCTGCACATCAAATAACACGACTATACCTTGAGTACTTAGTCTGTAACAGCACTTAATCCAGTTATGCCTATCCAAAAAATAAGTTCCCTTCGACATCCTCTGTTCATTCTCAAATAACCATGGATACAATTTCTTTCATTTAAAAGCCTTTTTCTAATTTAGTCACCGTAGGCATTTACACCCATATCTTCGATAGTTATGCGGATATTACCTCCATGCCTATCCAAAACATTAGTTCCCTTCGCCATCCTCCGTTCAATCTCAAGTATCCAAGGATACCATTTCTTTCATTTGGAAGCCCTTTGCTAATTTTGTCACCGTAGACATTTACACCCATATCTTCGACAGTTATACGGATATCACCTCCATTTATTTTTAGAGAAGGCGTAAAGTATTGCTTTTGAGGTTCAGTGCAAGTATCGACGCGTTATATGAAATACTTTTTCCGTAAATGCACTTAATAACATAATGCTAATCTGAAATTTTAGCCTCCATACTCTTTTGTTAATGTAAGTAAATATATTTCTTATCTCGCTTATTTTTCTGTTCCTATTAATCAAACTCAATGGTATACACATTTTTTGATGTTTTTTTCCCATTCGAGTCGGAGATTTGCAATTTTTTGATTTTGAAGCTTTTAATTACATTGGCCCCGGAAACAATTACCAACGTATTTTCATAATTATTGGAAATATGTCCTCCAAATTTTCACAAAAGGCGAAGAGTAATGCTGTTGAGGAACAGAGCAAGTTTCGAAGCGTCACATGAAATACTTTCTCCGTAAATGCACTTATTAACATAATGCTAATCTGAAATTTTAGCCTCGTACACTCTTTAGTTAATGTAAGTAAAAATATTTCTTCTCTCGCAGAATTTTCTGTTCCTTTGCATCAAAGTCAATGTTATACACAGTTTTTGATGGATTTTTATCCCTATCGAGTCGGAGTTTTGCAATTTTTTGATTTTTAAGCTTTTAATTACATTTTCACCGGAAACAATTACCAATATATTTTCATAATAATTGGGGATATTACCTCCATGTTTTCACAGAAGGCGTAGAGTAATGCTGTTGACGAACAGTGCAAGTTTTGAAGCGTTATATGAAATACTTTCTCCGTAAATGCACTTATTAACATAATGCTAATCTGAAATTTTAGCCTCGTACACTCTTTTGATAATGTAAGTAAAAATATTTCTTTTCTCGCAGAATTATCTGTTCCTTTGCATCAAACTCAATGGTATACACAGTTTTTGATGGTTTTTTATCCCATTCGAATTGGGTTTTTTAAAATTTTTTGATTTTGAAGCTTTTAATTACATTGTCACCGGAAACAATTACCAACATATTTTCATAATTATTGGGGATATTACCTCCATGTTTTCACAGAAGGCGAAGAGTAATGCTTTTGAGGTTCAGTGCAAGTTTCGAAGCGTCACATGAAATACTTTCTCCGTAAATGCACTTATTAACATAATGCTAATCTGAAATGTTAGCCTCGTACACTCTTTTGTTAATGTAAGTAAAAATATTTCTTCTCTCGCAGATTTTTCTGTTCCTTTGCATCAAACGCAGTGGTATACACAGTTTTTGATGGTTTTTTATCCCATTCGAGTCGGATTTTCGTAATTTTTTGATTTTGAAGCTTTTAATTACATTGTCACCGGAAACAATTACCAAAATATTTTCATAAGTATTAGGGATATTACATCCATGTTTTCACAAAAGGCGTAGAGTAATGCTGTTGATGAACAGTGCAAGTTTTGAAGCGTTATATGAAATACTTTCTCCGTAAATGCACTTATTAACATAATGCTAATCTGAAATTTTAGCCTCGTAACTCTTTTTTAATGAAAGTAAAAATATTTCTTCTCTCGCAAAATTTTCTGATCCTTTGCATTAAACTCAATGGTATACACAGTTTTTGATGGTTTTTTATCCCATTCGAGTTGGATTTTTGCAATTTTTTTGATTTTGAAGCTTTTCATTATATTGGCTCCAAAAACAATTACCCACATATTTTCGAATCTTATGCAGATATAACCGCCATTCTTTAAGTGTAGGTTAAGAAATATACCTTTTTCCTGCACATCAAATAACACGACTATACCTTGAGTACTTAGTCTGTAACAGCACTTAATCCAGTTATGCCTATCCAAAAAATAAGTTCCCTTCGACATCCTCTGTTCATTCTCAAGTAACCATGGATACAATTTCTTTCATTTAAAAGCCTTTTTCTAATTTAGTCACCGTAGGCATTTACACCCATATCTTCGATAGTTATGCGGATATTACCTCCATGCCTATCCAAAACATTAGTTCCCTTCGCCATCCTCCGTTCAATCTCAAGTATCCAAGGATACCATTTCTTTCATTTGGAAGCCCTTTGCTAATTTTGTCACCGTAGACATTTACACCCATATCTTCGACAGTTATACGGATATCACCTCCATTTATTTTTAGAGAAGGCGTAAAGTATTGCTTTTGAGGTTCAGTGCAAGTATCGACGCGTTATATGAAATACTTTTTCCGTAAATGCACTTAATAACATAATGCTAATCTGAAATTTTAGCCTCCATACTCTTTTGTTAATGTAAGTAAAAATATTTCTTCTCTCGCAGAATTTTCTGTTCCTTTGCATCAAACTATGTTATACACAGTTTTTGATGGTTTTTTTTCCCATTCGAGTCGGAAATTTGCAATTTTTTGATTTTGAAGCTTTTAATTACATTGTCCCCGGAAACAATTACCAACGTATTTTCATAATTATTGGAAATATTTCCTCCAAATTTTCACAAAAGGCGTAGAGTAATGCTGTTGAGGAACAGTGCAAATTTTGAAGCGTCATATGAAATACTTTCTCCGTAGATGCACTTATTATCATAATGCTAATCTGAAATTTTAGCCTCGTACACTCTTTTGTTAATGTAAGTAAAAATATTTCTTCTCTCGCGGAATTTTCTGTTCCTTTGCATCAAACTCAATGTTATACACAGTTTTTGATGGATTTTTATCCCTATCGAGTCGGAGTTTTGCAATTTTTTGATTTTTAAGCTTTTAATTACATTTTCTCCGGAAACAATTACCAACATATTTTCAAAAATTTCGGGAATATTACCTCCATGCTTTTACAGAAGGCGTAGAGTATTGCTTTTGAGGTTAAACGCAAGTATCGACGCGTTATATGAAATACTTTCTCCGTAAATGCACTTATTAACATAATGCTAATCTGAAATTTTAGCCTCGTACACTCTTTTGTTAATGTAAGTAAAAATATTTCTTCTCTCGCATATTTTTCTGTTCCTATTTATTAAACTCAATGGTATACACAGTTTTGGATGGTTTTTTATCCCATTCGAGTCGGATATTTGCAATATTTTGATTTTGAACCTTTTAATTCCATTGTCACCGGAAACAATTACCAATATATTTTTATAATTATTGGGGATATTACCTCCTTGATTTCGCAGAAGGCGTAGAGTAATGCTGTTGAGGAAATGTGCAAGTTTCCAAGCGTCATATGTAATACTTTCTCCGTAAATGCACTTATTAACATAATGCTAATCTGAATTTTTAGCCTCGTACACTCTTTTGTTAATGTAAGTAAAAATATTTCTTCTCTCGCTTATTTTTCTGTTCCTATTAATCAAACTCAATACTATACACATTTTTTGATGGTTTTTTATCCCATTGGAGTCGGATTTTTGCAATTTTTTGATTTTGAAGCTTTTAATTACATAGTCACCGGAAACAATTACCAACATATTATCATAATTATTGGGGATATTACCTCCATGTTTTCACAGAAGGCGAAGAGTAATGCTTTTGAGGTTCAGTGCAAGTTTCGAAGCGTCACATGAAATACTTTCTCCGTAAATGCACTTATTAATATAATGCTAATCTGAAATTTTAGCCTCGTACACTCTTTTGTTAATGTTAGTAAAAATATTACTTCTCTCGCAGAATTTTCGGTTCCTTTGCATCAAACTCAATGTTATACACAGTTTTTGATGGATTTTTATCCCTATCGAGTCGGAGTTTTGCAAGTTTTTGATTTTTAAGCTTTTAATGACATTTTCACCGGAAACAATTACCAACATATTGTCAAAATTTTCGGGAATATTACCTCCATGCTTTCACAGAAGGCGTAGAGTAATGCTGTTGAGGATCAGTGCAAGTGTCGATGCGTTATATGAAATAATTTTTTCGTAAATGCACTTATTAATATAATGCTAATCTGAAATTTTAGCCTCGTACACTCTTTTGTTAATGTAAGTAAAAATATTTCTTCTCTCGCATATTTTTCTGTTCCTATTTATTGAACTCAATGGTATAAAAATTTTCTGATGGTTTTTTATCTTATTCGAAACAAAGTTTTGCATTTATTCGATTTTGAAGCTTTTCATTATATTGGCTACGGAAACAATTACCCACATATTTTCGAATCTTATGCAGATATAACCGCCATTCATTCAGGGTAGGTTAAGAAATATACCTTGTTCCAGCACATCAAATTACACTACTAAACCTTAAATACTTAGTCTGTAACAGCATTTATTCCAGTTATGCCTATCCAAAAAATAAGTTCCCTTCGACATCCTCTGTTCAATCTCAAGTAACCATTGGATACCATTTCTTTCATTTAAAAGCCTTTTTCTAATTTAGTCACCATAGGCATTTACACCCATATATTCGATAGTTATGCAGATATTACCTCCATGCCTATCCAAAAAATTAGTTCTCTTCGCCATCCTTCGTTCAATCTCAAGTATCCATGGATACCATTTCTTTCATTTGGAAGCCCTTTGCTAATTTAGTCACCGTAGACATTAACACCCATATCATCGACACTTATGCGGATATCACCTCCATTTCTTCAGAGAAGGCGTAGAGTATTGCTTTTGAGGTTCAGTGCAAGTATCGACGCGTTATATGAAATACTTTCTCCGTAAATGCACTTATTAACATAATGCTAATCTGAAATTTTAGCCTCGTACACTCTTTTGTTAATGTAAGTAAAAATATTTCTTCTCTCGAAGAATTTTCTGTTCCTTTGCATCAAACACAATGATATACACAGTTTTGGATGGTTTTTTATCCCATTCGAGTCGGAGATTTGCAAATTTATTATTTTGAAGCTTTTAATTCCATTGTCACCGGAAACAATTACCAATATATTTTCATAATTATTGGGGATATTACCTCCATGTTTTCACAGAAGGCGTAGAGTAATGCTGTTGACGAACAGTGCAAGTTTTGAAGCGTTATATGAAATACTTTCTCCGTAAATGCACTTATTAACATAATGCTAATCTGAAATTTTAGCCTCGTACACTCTTTTGATAATGTAAGTAAAAATATTTCTTTTCTCGCAGAATTATCTGTTCCTTTGCATCAAACTCAATGGTATACACATTTTTTGATGGTTTTTTATCCCATTGGAGTCGGATTTTTGCAATTTTTTGATTTTGAAGCTTTTAATTACATAGTCACCGGAAACAATTACCAACATATTATCATAATTATTGGGGATATTACCTCCATGTTTTCACAGAAGGCGAAGAGTAATGCTTTTGAGGTTCAGTGCAAGTTTCGAAGCGTCACATGAAATACTTTCTCCGTAAATGCACTTATTAATATAATGCTAATCTGAAATTTTAGCCTCGTACACTCTTTTGTTAATGTTAGTAAAAATATTACTTCTCTCGCAGAATTTTCGGTTCCTTTGCATCAAACTCAATGTTATACACAGTTTTTGATGGATTTTTATCCCTATCGAGTCGGAGTTTTGCAAGTTTTTGATTTTTAAGCTTTTAATGACATTTTTACCGGAAACAATTACCAACATATTGTCAAAATTTTCGGGAATATTACCTCCATGCTTTCACAGAAGGCGTAGAGTAATGCTGTTGAGGATCAGTGCAAGTGTCGATGCGTTATATGAAATAATTTTTTCGTAAATGCACTTATTAATATAATGCTAATCTGAAATTTTAGCCTCGTACACTCTTTTGTTAATGTAAGTAAAAATATTTCTTCTCTCGCATATTTTTCTGTTCCTATTTATTGAACTCAATGGTATAAAAATTTTCTGATGGTTTTTTATCTTATTCGAAACAAAGTTTTGCATTTATTCGATTTTGAAGCTTTTCATTATATTGGCTACGGAAACAATTACCCACATATTTTCGAATCTTATGCAGATATAACCGCCATTCATTCAGGGTAGGTTAAGAAATATACCTTGTTCCAGCACATCAAATTACACTACTAAACCTTAAATACTTAGTCTGTAACAGCATTTATTCCAGTTATGCCTATCCAAAAAATAAGTTCCCTTCGACATCCTCTGTTCAATCTCAAGTAACCATTGGATACCATTTCTTTCATTTAAAAGCCTTTTTCTAATTTAGTCACCATAGGCATTTACACCCATATATTCGATAGTTATGCAGATATTACCTCCATGCCTATCCAAAAAATTAGTTCTCTTCGGCATCCTTCGTTCAATCTCAAGTATCCATGGATACCATTTCTTTCATTTGGAAGCCCTTTGCTAATTTAGTCACCGTAGACATTAACACCCATATCATCGACACTTATGCGGATATCACCTCCATTTCTTCAGAGAAGGCGTAGAGTATTGCTTTTGAGGTTCAGTGCAAGTATCGACGCGTTATATGAAATACTTTCTCCGTAAATGCACTTATTAACATAATGCTAATCTGAAATTTTAGCCTCGTACACTCTTTTGTTAATGTAAGTAAAAATATTTCTTCTCTCGCAGAATTTTCTGTTCCTTTGCATCAAACACAATGATATACACAGTTTTGGATGGTTTTTTATCCCATTCGAGTCGGAGATTTGCAAATTTTTTATTTTGAAGCTTTTAATTCCATTGTCACCGGAAACAATTACCAATATATTTTCATAATTATTGGGGATATTACCTCCATGTTTTCACAGAAGGCGTAGAGTAATGCTGTTGACGAACAGTGCAAGTTTTGAAGCGTTATATGAAATACTTTCTCCGTAAATGCACTTATTAACATAATGCTAATCTGAAATTTTAGCCTCGTACACTCTTTTGATAATGTAAGTAAAAATATTTCTTTTCTCGCAGAATTATCTGTTCCTTTGCATCAAACTCAATGGTATACACAGTTTTTGATGGTTTTTTATCCCATTCGAATTGGGTTTTTTAAACTTTTTTGATTTTGAAGCTTTTAATTACATTGTCACCGGAAACAATTACCAACATATTTTCATAATTATTGGGGATATTACCTCCATGTTTTCACAGAAGGCGAAGAGTAATGCTTTTGAGGTTCAGTGCAAGTTTCGAAGCGTCACATGAAATACTTTCTCCGTAAATGCACTTATTAACATAATGCTAATCTGAAATTTTAGCCTCGTACACTCTTTTGTTAATGTAAGTAAAAATATTTCTTCTCTCGCAGATTTTTCTGTTCCTTTGCATCAAACGCAGTGGTATACACAGTTTTTGATGGTTTTTTATCCCATTCGAGTCGGATTTTTGTAATTTTTTGATTTTGAAGCTTTTAATTACATTGTCACCGGAAACAATTACCAAAATATTTTCATAAGTATTAGGGATATTACATCCATGTTTTCACAAAAGGCGTAGAGTAATGCTGTTGATGAACAGTGCAAGTTTTGAAGCGTTATATGAAAAACTTTCTCCGTAAATGCACTTATTAACATAATGCTAATCTGAAATTTTAGCCTCGTAACTCTTTTGTTAATGAAAGTAAAAATATTTCTTCTCTCGCAAAATTTTCTGATCCTTTGCATTAAACTCAATGGTATACACAGTTTTTGATGGTTTTTTATCCCATTGGAGTCGGATTTTTGCAATTTTTTTGATTTTGAAGCTTTTCATTATATTGGCTCCAAAAACAATTACCCACATATTTTCGAATCTTATGCAGATATAACCGCCATTCTTTAAGGGTAGGTTAAGAAATATACCTTTTTCCTGCACATCAAATAACACGACTATACCTTGAGTACTTAGTCTGTAACAGCACTTAATCCAGTTATGCCTATCCAAAAAATAAGTTCCCTTCGACATCCTCTGTTCATTCTCAAGTAACCATGGATACAATTTCTTTCATTTAAAAGCCTTTTTCTAATTTAGTCACCGTAGGCATTTACACCCATATCTTCGATAGTTATGCGGATATTACCTCCATGCCTATCCAAAACATTAGTTCCCTTCGCCATCCTCCGTTCAATCTCAAGTATCCAAGGATACCATTTCTTTCATTTGGAAGCCCTTTGCTAATTTTGTCACCGTAGACATTTACACCCATATCTTCGACAGTTATACGGATATCACCTCCATTTATTTTTAGAGAAGGCGTAAAGTATTGCTTTTGAGGTTCAGTGCAAGTATCGACGCGTTATATGAAATACTTTTTCCGTAAATGCACTTAATAACATAATGCTAATCTGAAATTTTAGCCTCCATACTCTTTTGTTAATGTAAGTAAAAATATTTCTTCTCTCGCAGAATTTTCTGTTCCTTTGCATCAAACTATGTTATACACAGTTTTTGATGGTTTTTTTTCCCATTCGAGTCGGAAATTTGCAATTTTTTGATTTTGAAGCTTTTAATTACATTGTCCCCGGAAACAATTACCAACGTATTTTCATAATTATTGGAAATATTTCCTCCAAATTTTCACAAAAGGCGTAGAGTAATGCTGTTGAGGAACAGTGCAAATTTTGAAGCGTCATATGAAATACTTTCTCCGTAGATGCACTTATTATCATAATGCAAATCTGAAATTTTAGCCTCGTACACTCTTTTGTTAATGTAAGTAAAAATATTTCTTCTCTCGCAGAATTTTCTGTTCCTATTTATTAAACTCAATGGTATACACAGTTTTGGATGGTTTTTTATCCCATTCGAGTCGGATATTTGCAATATTTTGATTTTGAACCTTTTAATTCCATTGTCACCGGAAACAATTACCAATATATTTTCATAATTATTGGGGATATTACCTCCTTGATTTCGCAGAAGGCGTAGAGTAATGCTGTTGAGGAAATGTGCAAGTTTCCAAGCGTCATATGTAATACTTTCTCCGTAAATGCACTTATTAACATAATGCTAATCTGAATTTTTAGCCTCGTACACTCTTTTGTTAATGTAAGTAAAAATATTTCTTCTCTCGCTTATTTTTCTGTTCCTATTAATCAAACTCAATACTATACACATTTTTTGATGGTTTTTTATCCCATTGGAGTCGGATTTTTGCAATTTTTTGATTTTGAAGCTTTTAATTACATAGTCACCGGAAACAATTACCAACATATTATCATAATTATTGGGGATATTACCTCCATGTTTTCACAGAAGGCGAAGAGTAATGCTTTTGAGGTTCAGTGCAAGTTTCGAAGCGTCACATGAAATACTTTCTCCGTAAATGCACTTATTAATATAATGCTAATCTGAAATTTTAGCCTCGTACACTCTTTTGTTAATGTTAGTAAAAATATTACTTCTCTCGCAGAATTTTCGGTTCCTTTGCATCAAACTCAATGTTATACACATTTTTTGATGTTTTTTTCCCATTCGAGTCGGAGATTTGCAATTTTTTGATTTTGAAGCTTTTAATTACATTGGCCCCGGAAACAATTACCAACGTATTTTCATAATTATTGGAAATATGTCCTCCAAATTTTCACAAAAGGCGAAGAGTAATGCTGTTGAGGAACAGAGCAAGTTTCGAAGCGTCACATGAAATACTTTCTCCGTAAATGCACTTATTAACATAATGCTAATCTGAAATTTTAGCCTCGTACACTCTTTTGTTAATGTAAGTAAAAATATTTCTTCTCTCGCAGAATTTTCTGTTCCTTTGCATCAAAGTCAATGTTATACACAGTTTTTGATGGATTTTTATCCCTATCGAGTCGGAGTTTTGCAATTTTTTGATTTTTAAGCTTTTAATTACATTTTCACCGGAAACAATTACCAATATATTTTCATAATTATTGGGGATATTACCTCCATGTTTTCACAGAAGGCGTAGAGTAATGCTGTTGACGAACAGTGCAAGTTTTGAAGCGTTATATGAAATACTTTCTCCGTAAATGCACTTATTAACATAATGCTAATCTGAAATTTTAGCCTCGTACACTCTTTTGTTAATGTAAGTAAAAATATTTCTTCTCTCGCTTATTTTTCTGTTCCTATTAATCAAACTCAATACTATACACATTTTTTGATGGTTTTTTATCCCATTGGAGTCGGATTTTTGCAATTTTTTGATTTTGAAGCTTTTAATTACATAGTCACCGGAAACAATTACCAACATATTATCATAATTATTGGGGATATTACCTCCATGTTTTCACAGAAGGCGAAGAGTAATGCTTTTGAGGTTCAGTGCAAGTTTCGAAGCGTCACATGAAATACTTTCTCCGTAAATGCACTTATTAATATAATGCTAATCTGAAATTTTAGCCTCGTACACTCTTTTGTTAATGTTAGTAAAAATATTACTTCTCTCGCAGAATTTTCGGTTCCTTTGCATCAAACTCAATGTTATACACATTTTTTGATGTTTTTTTCCCATTCGAGTCGGAGATTTGCAATTTTTTGATTTTGAAGCTTTTAATTACATTGGCCCCGGAAACAATTACCAACGTATTTTCATAATTATTGGAAATATGTCCTCCAAATTTTCACAAAAGGCGAAGAGTAATGCTGTTGAGGAACAGAGCAAGTTTCGAAGCGTCACATGAAATACTTTCTCCGTAAATGCACTTATTAACATAATGCTAATCTGAAATTTTAGCCTCGTACACTCTTTTGTTAATGTAAGTAAAAATATTTCTTCTCTCGCAGAATTTTCTGTTCCTTTGCATCAAAGTCAATGTTATACACAGTTTTTGATGGATTTTTATCCCTATCGAGTCGGAGTTTTGCAATTTTTTGATTTTTAAGCTTTTAATTACATTTTCACCGGAAACAATTACCAATATATTTTCATAATTATTGGGGATATTACCTCCATGTTTTCACAGAAGGCGTAGAGTAATGCTGTTGACGAACAGTGCAAGTTTTGAAGCGTTATATGAAATACTTTCTCCGTAAATGCACTTATTAACATAATGCTAATCTGAAATTTTAGCCTCGTACACTCTTTTGATAATGTAAGTAAAAATATTTCTTTTCTCGCAGAATTATCTGTTCCTTTGCATCAAACTCAATGGTATACACAGTTTTTGATGGTTTTTTATCCCATTCGAATTGGGTTTTTTAAAATTTTTTGATTTTGAAGCTTTTAATTACATTGTCACCGGAAACAATTACCAACATATTTTCATAATTATTGGGGATATTACCTCCATGTTTTCACAGAAGGCGAAGAGTAATGCTTTTGAGGTTCAGTGCAAGTTTCGAAGCGTCACATGAAATACGGGTTGGGTTGGGTTGGGTTGGGTTGGGTTGGGTTGGGTTGGGTTGGGTTGGGTTGGGTTGGGTTGGGTTGGGTTGGGTTGGGTTGGGTTGGGTTGGGTTGGGTTGGGTTGGGTTGGGTTGGGTTGGGTTGGGTTGGGTTGGGTTGGGTTGGGTTGGGTTGGGTTGGGTTGGGTTGGGTTGGGTTGGGTTGGGTTGGGTTGGGTTGGGTTGGGTTGGGTTGGGTTGGGTTGGGTTGGGTTGGGTTGGGTTGGGTTGGGTTGGGTTGGGTTGGGTTGGGTTGGGTTGGGTTGGGTTGGGTTGGGTTGGGTTGGGTTGGGTTGGGTTGGGTTGGGTTGGGTTGGGTTGGGTTGGGTTGGGTTGGGTTGGGTTGGGTTGGGTTGGGTTGGGTTGGGTTGGGTTGGGTTGGGTTGGGTTGGGTTGGGTTGGGTTGGGTTGGGTTGGGTTGGGTTGGGTTGGGTTGGGTTGGGTTGGGTTGGGTTGGGTTGGGTTGGGTTGGGTTGGGTTGGGTTGGGTTGGGTTGGGTTGGGTTGGGTTGGGTTGGGTTGGGTTGGGTTGGGTTGGGTTGGGTTGGGTTGGGTTGGGTTGGGTTGGGTTGGGTTGGGTTGGGTTGGGTTGGGTTGGGTTGGGTTGGGTTGGGTTGGGTTGGGTTGGGTTGGGTTGGGTTGGGTTGGGTTGGGTTGGGTTGGGTTGGGTTGGGTTGGGTTGGGTTGGGTTGGGTTGGGTTGGGTTGGGTTGGGTTGGGTTGGGTTGGGTTGGGTTGGGTTGGGTTGGGTTGGGTTGGGTTGGGTTGGGTTGGGTTGGGTTGGGTTGGGTTGGGTTGGGTTGGGTTGGGTTGGGTTGGGTTGGGTTGGGTTGGGTTGGGTTGGGTTGGGTTGGGTTGGGTTGGGTTGGGTTGGGTTGGGTTGGGTTGGGTTGGGTTGGGTTGGGTTGGGTTGGGTTGGGTTGGGTTGGGTTGGGTTGGGTTGGGTTGGGTTGGGTTGGGTTGGGTTGGGTTGGGTTGGGTTGGGTTGGGTTGGGTTGGGTTGGGTTGGGTTGGGTTGGGTTGGGTTGGGTTGGGTTGGGTTGGGTTGGGTTGGGTTGGGTTGGGTTGGGTTGGGTTGGGTTGGGTTGGGTTGGGTTGGGTTGGGTTGGGTTGGGTTGGGTTGGGTTGGGTTGGGTTGGGTTGGGTTGGGTTGGGTTGGGTTGGGTTGGGTTGGGTTGGGTTGGGTTGGGTTGGGTTGGGTTGGGTTGGGTTGGGTTGGGTTGGGTTGGGTGGGTTGGGTTGGGTTGGGTTGGGTTGGGTTGGGTTGGGTTGGGTTGGGTTGGGGTTGGGTTGGGTTGGGTTGGGTTGGGTTGGGTTGGGTTGGGTTGGGTTGGGTTGGGTTGGGTGGTTGGGTTGGGTTGGGTT